>JAJAGP010000242.1:0-114875 GCA_025084515.1 Ancistrus triradiatus | reverse complement strand
AGGAACATCTGAACAATTGAGACGCATCTTTGCCAAACACCGCATCTCAGTGGCTTTCAAACCCCAAAACACGCTACGCCAGAAACTGGTCCACCCCAAGGATCGGGTCCCCCAGCACAAACAGAGTAATGTAGTGTACGCTGTTAAGTGCTGGGAGAATTGCCAGGAATTGTACATCGGGGAAACCAAACAGCCACTGGCGAAAAGGATGGCACAACATAGAAGAGCTACCTCATCAGGTCAGGACTCTGCAGTTTACACCCACCTACAGGCCAGTGGCCACTCTTTCAAGGATGAAGACGTGCAGATCCTTGATGGGGAGGAACGATGGTTTGAACCAGAGTAAAAGAAGCCATTTTTGTAAAAAGGGGAGAAGGGGAGGGGGCCTCAAAGTATACCTCTCACCATCTTACAATGGAGCCATTGCAGCCCTTCCCCAATCATGTGTGAATGGCACACGTGGCCATTGTCGTTAATGGCTATGTCAATCTGCATATTAAACTGATCACTGGTCCCATTGTTATGCAAAGGTGCTGTATATAAGACTGGGAAGGTTTTCCAACTGCTGAGACTAAAGAAGTCACTTAGATGAGTGACGAAGCCTTTCTCCAACAAAATCTATGTCTAGATGAACAGATTCAACTTCTGGGATTTTCTTACCTGGATCATTGAGCATGCATCAAGACATTAGTTTGTTTTATTTTTCTTTGTTAAGGAGAGAGGATGGACTGGGCTCTCCAAGGGTAGCGCCGGGAGACGTGAGGTAAAATTGCCAGGGAAGTAGTTTCAGCCTAGGGTGAGCCTTTTTGCTTTGTTTTCTAACAGCCACCGCTCCTGGCGGCTTCCTCCTCGCACCACCTGACGCTGCGTGCCGTGCTGAGCCTGTGCCCTCATCACTCGTTGACCCCGCTTATGCTCCCATCCCTCCCAGTGAGATGGTCCCTTGTCCACAGGCCAACTCTCCTAAACCCCCTGGGATCTTTGAACTCAGACAAGGTCCCAGGTCGGCGTTACAGTTCATGGGAGAATTTAATGCCATGGCCGTCACTTCTGGGTTCAATGACCGGGCCCTGATGGACCTCTTTTCACTTGCACTCAATGAGGAAGTGCAGGATGAGCTACTCTGCTTGATCCACCTTCCTCAATAACTGAGCTATACAACCTGGCCATTGAGGTCGAATTTTGACTTCATAGGTCCAGGGAGATGTCCATCAAGGTCACTGAGGTCCAGCCTGCCTCGAGTCTGCCCAGATTGCTTGAGCAGATCTTGACCCTTGCTGCTGCCATAGAGCAGCTGTGCGCTATGGCGCCCCCTGACGCCGCACTCGAGCATGCCACGCTTATTAGTGCCATTTCTGAGCATGCCAGCTTGGTACTCAAGCAGCTATTGATGCTCAGCCTCGTGCCTGAATTTGCCACCCATCAGGGTCGCATCGTAAGCTCGATGCTTGAGCGTTTAGCGCCACCTAGCCCCGTTCAAGAGCACGCTGCGCCCATAAGCCCTGAAATTGAGCATTTAGTGCCCCCTAGCTCTGAACCTGGGCTTGCCACGCTTGTAAGCTCCGCACCTGGGCAGTTTGACCCCGTGCCTGAGCAGTTAGCGCCCCCTAGCTCTGTACAAGAGCTCGCCACGTCCATAAGCTCCACATCTGAGCTCGTAAGCTCTATGCTTGGGCATTTTCGCGCTGCCTAGGCCCATTCAAGAGCACGCCATGGCCATAAGCTCTGAATGTGAGCATTTAAGCGCTTCCTTGCCCTGAGCCTGGGCTCGCCGCGCTCGTAAGCTCTGCACCTGAGCTCATAAGCTCCACGCCTGAGCCTTTAGCGCTGCCTAGCCTCATACTAGAGCACGCTGCACCTGTAAACTCCACATCTGAGCTCGTAAGATCCATGCCTGAGCATTTAGTGCCACCTAGCCTTGTACTAGAGGGCACCGTGCTTGTAAGCTCTGCATCTGAGCTCGTAAGCTCCATGCTTGGCATTTAGCGCCGCCCAGCCCCGTACTCGAGCATGCCATGCCCATAAGCTCTATGATTGAGCATTCAGCTCCACCCAGCTCCGAACCTGACCAGTTAAGTTCCATTCCCAAGCTTGCCGCGCCCTTAAGCCCCGCATCTGAGCACTTAAGCTCCATGCCTGGGCATCCTGTGCTGCGGATCATTGGTCCCGATCCCTGCGCCACGGTCACCCAGACCGGTCCCTGCGCCGCGATCGTTGGCCCCAATCCCCGCGACACGCTCACTAAGACCAATTCTTGTGCCATGATCATTGGTCCTGATCCCCGTGCCACGGTCACCCAGACCGTTCCCTGAGCCGCGATCGTTCGGTCCCGATCCCCCTGCGCCACGGTCCCCACCAGACCGATTCCTAACGCAGCGCTATTGTTGGTCCCGATCCCTGCGCCATGAGCCGGCTCTTCGCACATTATTTCTAAGAGGGCTGAGACAGGACCTACAGGATGAGCTGGCTTGCCGTGGCCACTCTGCCTCTTTCCACCAGTTTATTCAGACTGCCATTGACCTAGGTGATAAACGCCTCCACAATCCGCAGGTCGCCAGGGAATCTCATTCCTTCGATGATGTTCCAGAAGCTGACCTCATGGACGTCGGGTGAATTAAACTGAGTCCCAAGGAGTGCCAGTGCCGTATCAGGGAGAAACTCTGTTACTACTGCAGCCTGGCGGGTCATATGCTTGCTACCTGCACTAAATGTCCTAGCTCTGCCCCGTACCTCATCCTCTCCATGCTTCCAGTTTCTGTCTAGACGTTGTTATTTCCCTGTTGTCAGAAGAATTTTCTTTGTTAGCATTAATACATTCTTCATATTCCTCACATTCTTGTAGGATTTTTGGGACAGAGAGGACGCTGGCGCTGATTGTTCGCCGCTTCTCTGCTAATCCGTCAAATTCTCTGCTAATCCGTCAAATCTATGGATTTAGCTTACTGCCAGCTAATACTACAGTGAGTATGATTTATAACACGTTGTCAAGTTTGCGATTATTATTGTTATCTGGGACTCAGCACCTACCTGGACTGATCTGGCATAGTCAGAACGGCTTGTCCGGGAACCTATTGGCTCACTGTTGGCTGCACAGCGGCGATTTTGTGCCTTGGAGATTTTTTTGTCATATAATCTCCAAAAGCTGTTCTTCGCAGGGGGCTAGGAAGCCTGACAGCCCCTGGCCTGGGCAAGTGGAGCTAACGCTGTTGCTAGCCGCGGCTCCGGTGTCTCTGCAACGTTCATTTATCCGTTTCCACAAACATCCCGTCATTTCCACACTCGACTGGATGTGTATACATAGTCTGTCATCCCTGTTTAGGCTGTGGATCATCCTATTAGCCTTTCAAGCCATTATCGGTCGTTGCTCACTGGGGAATATGCTAACAACAACTAGCACCAGTGCTAACACGGCTCTACTCAACATCATGCCGACCGATATCTCCATGCAGACGTGGCGGCGACGCGATGGTGATTCCCCACTATCACTACCAGTGGATTTACCGTGTAGACCTCGCTATATCCATCGGGGATCGGACCATCATGTCCCTTTGGTCTGCTGCGCGTCCAGTCGCACAAGACCTGCGTCACTACCAGCAACGTCATCAGAGCACAGCCAGACGGGATACAGATATTGCTGGGAAATGCGGGAGTGCCACAAAACCCGGAGTGGATTTCAGTATTCTTCGCCCAATAAATTCAAGTCAAGTCAAGTCAGATTTATTTATATAGCGCTTTTTTACAATGGAGCATTGTCTCAAAGCAACTTTACAAGTTTAGATTATCTCCTAATAACTACGTCCAATCCCAAATTGAGCAAGCCTAGGGCGACAGTGGCAAGGAAAAACTCCCTAGTAAATAAATTGGACTCAAAAAATTTCATCACACTTGAACAATTAAACGTTCAGTCACTATCCAATAAAGCCGGGCTCATCCATGGCCATATTCAGGATAAGGGGTTGGACATTATGTGCCTTATTGAGACATGGCAACAGCCTGGGGTATATCTTGCCCTTAATAGGCTTGGATGCCCCCCCCTGGTATTTTCCTTACCTAGAGAAAGCCAGGACAACTGGCCGTGACGGGCCTTGCTGTTTCTATATCGCAGCAACATTGAATTTTTAATCATATCTGTTCCATCTTGTTAGCTCATTTGAAAGCATGTTTTAAAATGCAAGTGCCCTTTTCCTGTTGCAAATAGCTCTTATTTTATCGTCCCCCTAAACCTCAGCCATCTTTCACTTTGGGACATTTACAATTTTCTCATTTCACACTCTGTACTTTTCACTCAAATATTCGGATAATGGGAGATTTTCAACATACACATGGACTCTCACACTTGTTGACAAGCTTCTGATTTCAACCAAGTACTACGGGACTGTCTCAATTACAACAACATTGTTAATGGACCAAACCACATAACAAAGGTCACACACTGGACTTGGTTATCACAGATTCAATTTCAAATCATAGATCTGGCAGGTGTTGGGACATTTGGTGCCTCTGGATCACCAGGCAATTTTCAGTTAAATCCCAATATCCTCCAGTTGGCCAAACCAAAATGACAGATAACCTTCAGGAACATCAACAGTATTGACTCCACCTCCTTCCAACATGATCTTCACCTTCTTTCCGTTCCCGCCTGAATTGTCAGTCTCCCGACCTTGTGGACGTATTACAACAATAGCCTTGGCTCCATTTTGGATTCTCATGCTCCGCTAAAAAACTCGAACTGTCACTTTCAACCGCTCAGCACCTTGGTTCAATAACCATCTTAGGGCCATGGAAAAAGTCTGGCCGTGTCCCTGTAGCGGACCTACAAAACATCTTGGCTAACGGTTCATAAGTTGGCCTACCGGGAACATCAGAGATCATATGCTAAAGCTCTTTCTTCAGCAGATCAGGACACTACTCCACAATTATTTAAAAATAACTCGGGTAATTCTCAAAAATTATTTTCTACCATCAAACACCCTTCTTAAAATCAACAGGACTCAATCTCATCAACATGCCAACAGTAAGGAACTGCAATAATTTTCCTTGATTTTTTTTCACTTCAAAAATCACAACATCCGCTCCCATCTCTCTTCTACGTACAGTTCCACTTTTAGACACCCCCCCCCCAAAACACTTACCTACAACATCTTTCTCATTTTCTCTCTCACAACGCAGACGGAGGTCGAGGAAGATCATTATGCACCTCTAAAACCATCTACCTGTTCCTTTAGACCCCCTTCCCTCCCCCTCTGCTCAAAAGATTAATCTCGGCTCTTAGCTCCTGCTCAAAGATTAGCTTCCTCTTACCTTAGTCATATCATTCACCAAAAGAATCAATCTATCGTTTGAAACTGGAACCGTCCCTAACCCTCCTCTCAAACAGCTCTCATTAAACCCCTTCTAAAAAAACCTACTTCTGACCCTGAACTCCTCTCAAAATTACCACCCCATTTTCAAATCTTCCATTCAGTTTTTCAAAATCCGATGAAAGAGTTGTTTCTATTCAACTTCATAATCATCTTAAACTTAAATCCAATAATCTCTTATGAGGAAATTTCAATCTGGTTTCCATCCATTCCACAGCACTGAGGACAGCTTTAATTAGAGTCACCAGTTTGATCTCCTTGATGGCCTCTGACTCCGGTTCCACTTCCCTCCTTATTCTTCTCGACCTCTCTGCTACGTTTGACACTACGATCATCAGATTCTTCTACACAACAAAACCCCACCGCCTACAGCATCATATTTGGCATCACTGACACTTCCCCTTCACTGGTTTTATTCCTATTTTAACTGATAGGACCGAGTACGTGGTCATGGGAATGCTAAATCTTGCCCCCACATTGTGTCCTGTGGTTCTCGGCCCTACCTGTTTACAATTTACAAAATGCTTCCCCTCGGCTCTGCTGTCGGTCAGCAACAAGCATGGATTTTTTTTCCATTGTTATGCTGACGACACACAACTCTACCTTAAGGTATCATCCCCTCCTGCCCTCCCTCTGCTATTATTAGCCGCCCTAAACTCCTGTCTGGAGAGATGGGGGCATGGATGAGCCCAGAAATTTTTGCAGCTCTGAATGGCTCAAAAACAGAAGCCATTCAAATTGGCACCTCCCATCAACTTCAATCCTCTCTAATCAGGTCAATTTCTCTTTTTGGGCCACAGCATTCCCCTCTCTCCTTGTGTTGATTAATTAACCTTGGGGTCAGGTTTGATCCCAACCTTTCATTTGACAATCACATCAACCATATCTGCAAAACAGCATTCTTCCACTTACGTAATATTTCTAAACTACGCTCCTCACTTTCCCTCCCAGCTGCAGAGAAGCTCGTCCATGCTTTTGTCTCCTCCAGATTGGACTATTGTAATGCACTCCTCATCGGGATCCCTGGCAAGAGCCTTCGAAAGCTCCAGTATGTTCAAAACTGCGCTGCCAGGGTCTTGGTGAGGGTGCGGAAACATGAGCACATCACCCCCATCCTTCACAACCTTCACTGGCTCCCCGTTCACCTCCGCACAGAATACAAGGTTCTCCTGCACACCCACCACTGTCTCCATGGTGATGCCCCAACCTATCTCACTGATCTCCTCACACCACATACCTCACCCAGAACACGGTCTGGCCAGCAGCACTGTTTACTTCAGCCCAGGACACGGCTCAAAACAATGGGAGACCGAGCCTTTGAGGCTGCCGCACCACGCCTGTGGAATGCTCTCCCGGACTATCTCAGGGCATTGATTGATGCTTTTAAAAAGGGACTTAAAACTTACCTTTTTAGAAAATCATATAGTTAATATTTTATATTGCTGTTTTATTGTATGTGTGAGTTTTTCTAATCTAAATTATTGTTTTATTGTTTCTCCATATTGTAGCACTTTGGGATTTGTGTTCAAATGTAAAGTGCGTTACAAATAAAATGTATTATTATTATTATTATTATTATAATAGATTCAGGGGCTGCCGGCAACTTCATGGACCCAGGGCTCGCAGCGAGATACAACATCCAGCTGAGGGAGCTGCCATCACCTTTCAGAGTCCAGGCTGTCGACGACTGGCCCTTGGGAGATGGAAGCGTCACAGAATCCGGAAAACCCCCAGACATCTACCGGCAGGGTTGTTAGAACCTCTACCTACATCTTAGAGGACATCTTAGATCTCTCTCTTACTTCGGACTTTCACAAAGACCATCCCGATAGACCCACCCCCAGACCCCGGGGAAGTAGACGGGGATGTAGAGTGTTTTGGGCATCGGGAACCGCCCGTCAGGGAGGGACTAATGTCACATTGGAGGCTGCTGTTTCCTCTCCTCACCTTCAGAGGTCGCCATTGCCTGCGTAGTAATCTCCGGTTGACTTCCTCATTATTAACGCCTGTTTAAGTCATGGTTGTGGTCACCTCTGTGCGAAGTCTTGTTTTGCTATGCCTGACAAGTCTGTTGTTCGTTTTTCCCAATTGGTTTGCGCTCTGGATCTGTTTACTCGGTTTTTTGGACTGTTTAATCGGTTTTGACCTTGCCTGTTTTTGACTACGACACTTTCTTAATAAACTTTTCCCCACCTTGTCTGTGTGTTGTTTTTCCACCATGTCTCTTAATAAAACACAAACACTAACTGTTACGTCAATCTTTGTCTCCCTGCCTTATACTGAATGTAACACATGCATTAGGTTAACTGGTCACTCGAAATTACCCCAGTATGAATGTGTCTGACTAGTATTGATGTAACCTTTTTCCTGTTGTGAATAGCCTGGGAAGCTGATGCTATGTTAAATAAACAACAACAAAAAACTCAAATCAAATCCATGAAAGACAGCTTCCTTGTATGTGTTTCATTCACATACCTTTCAAATAGGACATTTGAAATTCTCTCAAAGAGCTCTTCATTAGAAAGATTAGACCAAATGAATTGACATTCATTGCCATGACTCCTTATGCAAACAACACCTGCCAGTTATATCACTTGACATGCTAACCATCAGAGCTGGATACTGAAATGATGTGACAGTAGCACACATCCTGACTAACAATTTTCCAGTTAACCAATTACCATATATTTGTGTTTTGTATTTTTTTTCGTCCTTTTTACCTTGTGGAGACATTTGACTAGTTCCCATAACTAAAATGGATTTTTAACCAAACCTGCAACTTTCTTTTGTTTGTTTGTTTAATGTCACACCAGCATCAATGACAATAAAGTTTAATCCATCTATCTATCAATAGCTATTCATGACCGGAGCAAGGGTACAACGATACTAGTCAGACATATTCATACTGGGCCAAGTTAGAGTGACCAATTAAACCATGTCTTTGGAATATAGGTGGATACTAGAGTACCCAGAGTAAACCCACAAGGACATGGTTAGGACAAATTCTACACAGGGTCCGAGGCCTGAAACAAATCAGGAATATCTGGAGCTGTGAGGCGACTGCACTAACTGCTTGAGCCACCTTGCCACCTGCAACTTTCTTTTGAAAAAGCAAGAGACCCAAAAGATTTGCTTTAACTTACTCAGGTTAAGGGTAGTGTTAGGTATGGGTGTAGATGTAGCATTAATTAGCTACAGTAATATTATGTCAAATGAAAATCCTCACAATGATAGAGTCAAACTGAGTAATTTTCTGATTTTGAAGTGCACACTCCTTTGGTGCTCTTTGAGCGTTATGTTATGAAGTGCACTGCTTGTCTTTGATGAGCACCCAAGCATTTGAGGTTGGGTGGCATGTTGTTATGGCAGAGCCATGAGTCTTCCATGTTTATCTGTCCAGTTACACAGAAATTGTCTCGTAATACTGTTAGACAATAATAGATCAATGTTGTACTGTTCCTCTCTCTTGGAGATGAGTTTGGTTGTTCGGCAGTTAATGAGCTGTTTCTGCCCCCTTTTTTTGAGCGTCCATTGCCCTGTCTTGTGCTCCACCTTGCACATACCATTCCTGCAGTAGGGTCTGTCATTCTACCATTCTGTTGTGGTTAGTGCTATTTTCTATGCCGTTGTGTGCTGGGCCAGCAGTATCAGCAGAAGTGCTCTGAACAGACTGAACAAGCTGATTAGAGAAGTGGGGTCTGTAGTAGGAGTCAAGCTGGACTCTTTGGAGGTTGTGGCAGAACACAAGACTCTGAAAACAAGCCGTTAGCCATCCTGGAAAACACTTCACACCTCCGTATTCTGCATTAAATAATCAGAGAAGCACATTAAGTGGCAGACTGATACAGCGGAGCTGTGCAAAAAGCAACATGTGAGGTCTTTCTTACACACAGCAATTAGGCTCTACAAAGAGTCTCCTCGCTGCAGAGACAGTACTGATTGGTACTTTTGTTATTACACACTATACAGTCACATAGAGCGCATTAGCTTCTACTATTCTGGAATTTTTACTATGCACAATGTACTGTACTATAAATACTGCTGCTGCTCCAAGTCAGACCTCATAGGGAATTAATCAAATTCATGCATTTAGTGCAATGCCAATGCTGCATTAGTGCAAACATCATGGATATCTATTATTATTATTATTATTATTATTATTATTATTATTACACATTCATGTATTTATGATTTATGATTAATGTATTTAAAAAATGTTTATTTAAGTATATGTGCAATCTGTCTGAAACAGATTCTTCAGTGTTCTGTGTGATCAATAAAGTTATCTGTCTGTCCTCCCCATTCATTAGACAGCTGTCTACTATAAACATTAACTCTGCAAGTTGGCACCTTCCTCTTAGCTAATGGAAATTAAAAAGAAAAATCACAACCTTTCATGCACCAACCATCTTTTGCAAAAAATCCAGATACAATTCACATACTCAATGCATGAAAATACCAAGCATAAAGTCAGTCTAAGATCATTGCTCTAAAAATAGTCACATCTCTCAGTTCATTAGGTTACAAGATTCTTGGTGTATGAGACTTAATGATAATCTTTTTGTCCACATTATGTAACCTCACCTAAAAATATAAATTGGTCGATAACTTGTTGCCAGGCATGGCACTTATCCAGTAAGGCCAGATAAGGAAAAACAAAAGTTAAGCCTTCTCTAATCGTTCTCTGGTACAAGTAATCCTATAGGTATTGGTAATCCTTCAGCTTTTGAGATTCAGAGCAGCTCTCATCTTACAGCGTGGAATCCCAGATGCTTCTTACGCTGACTCTCAGCCATACACTTTCACTTATCAACTCGCAACTTGGTACATATCATTACCATCGCTCCCTGTTATGCTGTTATTTTCCTTTACTGTTTTCTAGTTTTTACTGTGCTTGGGACGAAAGAGAGATCAAACACTAAGCTATTAGACCATATTTATAGATAGCCTTCATCATTGTGTTTCATTTTAGTGTAAGCCTTTGTACAAACTCAAGAAGATTAAGGTTCATACTTATGCAAGCCTTAATAACTCATCAATGCACTCGTGCTGCTTGCTCTCACTTAGCTGGCAGTAATTAACTTGGGCACTTTGGAACATATGTTCTTCTGCAGTATGCTAATTTACCAAGTGTTGTGGTTGATTCTAGCAATTCTTTTAACACAATTAAGTATTTTATCATAGAGTATGATGATGATTCCGTTTCACTGGATTCAACACCAGATCTAGTAATTAAGCTTCCTTCTCTTATGCATCCATCACTTTATCCAGCAAGTAAAAACAGAATGATACACTGAGGCATGTCAAATTTCAGTAATCACCAAATAAATCTGTTATACAAACATTCCTGTTATTTGATAACACTGTTTCTACCAGTCCATATGGAGAAAGCTTGAAAGCTTGTCATTGTTTCCCTGCCAAGGAGTTGCTGACCAAAAAGATCACTCCTAGATCAATGCTTGCCATATTCTGAGGTCACAAAGAAAGTCATGGTAGCTTTTAAGCACCTAAAGGCCTCTCTCACATTGCGTAATGTTAATGTTCCTGAGTACGACATCAGGAGAACAGCAGTGATGTGCATGGTAGGAGTGCAACCTGCTCTCCAAAACCTGCTACCCATGTGCAACTTGCTAAGGTCCACATGGACAAGCCAGAAGACTATTGGAAAATATTTTGTGGATGGACGAGACCAAAATATAAATTGTTGGTTTAGATGAGAAGCACTGTGTCTGGAGAAAAGAAAACACTGCATTCCAGCATTAGAACCGAATCTGATAAATCATGGCGGTGGTAGTGTCATAGTTTGGACCTGTTTGGCTTCATCTTGGCCAGGATATATGTTGCCATCCTTTATAAAAAAAGGAATTCTGAATTATACTAGCAAGCTCTAAAAGGAAACTATCAGGATATCTGTGAACTGATTCTCAAGAGAATGTGGGTCATGCAGTAAGAGAGCTCCCCTAAACACACAGATACGACACTCAGGTTTATCTCAGTCTTAAGCCGTCTGATTCCTTTCCCCCCAACTTTCTAACTAGGTGTCTACAAGATATAAATTCCTGGTTACGGGCAAACTATCTTCTCTTAAATGCCCATAAAACTGAACTCCTCTGTCCTGGCACTCTCTGTCCTCTCTTTCTAACCCAGCTCTCCTTATTGGTGATGCTTCTGTCCTTCCTTCTGCCTCTGCTCGTAATCTTCGTGTTCTTTTTGAGCCTCTTCAGTCCTTCGAGCCTTACATACGCTCTCTCTCGAAGGCTGCCTTTTTTTTCATCTACGCAATGTTGCACTTGTCCTCTCTCAGGCTACTCAAGGCACTAGTCCATGCCTTTGTTGTTTTCTCGGCTGGACTACTGCAATTCTCTGCTTTATGGCCTTCCTTCAAAAACTCTTCGCCCCGTTGCAGCTAATTCAAAATGCTGCAACAAGGATTATAACGTCACACGAGGAATTGTGAACACATCACCCCTGTGCTTGAAGCGGCTTTGTTTTGGCTGCCCATCCATAAACGCATTCAATCAAGTCCTACTGCTAACATTTAATGCTCTTCATGGTTTTTATGCCCTGCCTATTTGTCTGGATTGCTTAATCATTACAGTCCTCTCTACTCGTTAGGGTCTTGTCCTTTTTCCTTCTGTGCTGTGACTTCTCTTTCTCAGTTTAAAATCCATCTAAAAACTCTTTACTGAAACATTTTCATCCATTTCTTTCTTCCTTTGTTTAATCTGTGTTGCCTCTTTTTAAGGCGACCTTGGATGTTTTGAAAGGCGCTATATAAGTATAGTGTACTGTATTATTATTATTATTATTATTATTATTATTATTAGATAGTTCTACCAAATGATGGTTAACCCTTTCAGTGCTGTTGATGCCAAATGGAGTCAGACTACAAAATCTGTTGTCACATAAACCTGTTTTATGTGATTTCAACATTTTTTAATAATTCTGAATCATATTAAAAACAGCACTTGAAAATGTTTTTGACTTTTAAAAACTGACATACTGAAATATTTTGATCCTCTAAACAAACATAGCACATGCAATTATTTTTGCTTCATTAAAATAAATTCAGAATTGAATGGGTATTTAAGTTAATATTTTGAAATGGCCAAATCAACGTCCTGACCTTAATTCAGTAGAAGTGTTGTGGAAAGGCCCGAGGCGACAAGTTCATGTGAGGAAACCCACCAACATCCCAGAGTTGAAGCTGTTCTGTATGAAGGAATGGGCTAAAAATGGGCTGCACTACTGATAAAAAGTTATCAGAAATGATTAATTGCAGTTATTCCTGCACAAATGGCTTACATCAAACACTGAAAGCAAATTCACATACTCTTGTCACTCATCAATAGTTAATATAGGATCATTTTCCTCAATAAATAAATGTCCAAGTATAATATTGTTGGCTCATTTGTTTAATTTGGCTCTCTTTATCTACTTTTTAAGAAAAAAGGAGTTACTTTGTATGAATAAATCTGAAGATACTTTAGGTCATTTGTATGCAGAAGTCTAGGAAATTCTAAATGGTTCACAAATTTTTAACCAGCACTGTATTTATAAATACAAGTCATTTGCTGTGTCATATTGCCCATAACGAATGGCCCTGTCCTTGTTCCATCTAACACTAAGATACAATGTTAATAAAAATGTCACATTGTTGCCACAAGCAAAATACGTATGCCTTATTTTGGCTGACTTTTAATATGGGGCTATAATAAGAAGCGGTGTTTGCATTTATTGGCATGTATGGAAGTTCTGTCATATTTGTGGATTTAAATATCACCAGCACCATCTGTCTAACATTTCACTGCTGATTAGAGGGAGGTTAAAGAATCTAAAATGCATTACCTCAAATATGTGTCCTTGAAAGTCATGAATGCCAGTCTAACATGTGGCAAGCACAGTAGAGTTGATTAAGGGACCTAGTAATTTTTTTGATTGTGTCACAGAATAGATGGAAGATAAATGGATGGGTGGATGGATGGATGGATGAAGTACTTTACTCATGCCAGGAAGAAAATCATTTTAAATTTCAAAACAATTGGTGGTTAACTTTAGAGTGTTAGGGTGAGGAATTCACTTATCTGGAGGAAATATGTTCACTGACCATGCCCATAGGAAAATAAATCACAAAGAAGATCTCCTTAGTTTCTCCTAGAGAAAAGTGAAATTGAATGGAAAGAAAGACTGTAAACTGAGACTCCAGTAATCTCACATATTTCCCCATGAGCTTTAGCAAATATCTCAATAAAGACTCACCTTGTTCACCTACTGCTGAAAAAAAACCATGAGGCCTCAAAATGAACTCAAACTTTTCTCAACAATTTATTTAGTTTAATATTAAATAATTATACAAATATTATATAACACAGTGGTACCTCTCCTCAGGAACGTGTCGAATTTGAGTTCTCTACACATTTCGACTAGAAAAATTGGTCTCAGTCCTCATATGTTGCACGGTACTCAGCCTACTCCCTCGGTACCTAACACTCATGTTTAATCTTGTATGAGTTGATTCACAATTCATGATTCACGATTCACAATTCACAGCGATTCAGATTCACAATAGCTCTCGCTCAGAGATCAGGTTTTTCTAAAATACTGTATTCTTTGTGCAAAGTCTCCACGGGTCCTAAAAAGATTAGTTTATAAGAACTAACCAAAAGCAAAACAGGAACTGAATGCTCCAGAACACAGGCTGCAGTTAATTAACCAATAAAGTAAGAGTTGTGCACTTTCATTCCATTACTCACTAAATTACATGAGTTTTTTTAAAACACTTTTTTGTAAAAAAAAGCATTGTGTTAATGATTTTGTCCACCTGTAGGTTCATGTAAGTGTTTTAAACATTAACATACTTGTCAGTGCTCATCAGAATCTCCCTTTCGAGGTGCTATAATGTTACTGCAGTCATTTAAGGTGTACCAGAAAATGCAAATAAGAAGCCAACTTCAGCCTCGTCTCTGCTATGTTCATCAAACACTTGTTAAACTCCACAGTTCATGATACATTTAACTCTGCCATGCCCACCATTGTTGTTCAGTGCTCTTCTGATGGTGGACTCCTGAACATTAACATTAGCCAATGTGAGAGAGGCCTTCAGTTGCTTAGAAGTTACCCTGGGGTCCTTTGTGACCTCGCCAACTATTACATGCCTTGCTCTTGTGGTGATCTTTGTTGGTCGACCACTCCTGGGGAGGGTAACAATGGTCTTGAATTTCCTTTGATAGATCCCTGTTCTTTAATGAAACAGGGTGCCCACTCACACCTGATTGTCATCCCATCGAATGACTGTAGATTGGTGGAGTACAAACTCTTTAGAGATGATTTTGTAACCTTTTCCAGTCTGATGAACATCAACAACTCTTTTTCTGAGCTCCTCAGAAATCTCCTGTGTTCGTGCCATGATACACTTTCACAAACATGTGTTGTGAAGAGCAGACTTTGATAGATCCCTGTTCTTTAAATAAAACAGGGTGCCCACTCACACCTGATTGTCATTCCACTGAAGGAAAACACCTGACTCTAATTTCACCTTCAAATTAGCTGCTAATCCTAGAGATTCACATACTTTTGCCACTCACTAATATGTAATATTGGATCATTTTCATCAATAAATAAATGACCAAATATAATATTTTTGCCTCATTTGTTTAACAGGGTTCTCTTTGTCTACTTTTAGGACTTGTGTGAAAATCTGATGATGTTTTAGATCATATTTATGCAGAAATACAGAACATTTGAAAGGGTTCACACACTTTCAAGCACCACTGTACGATGGATTTGTCCGAACATATCCCCTTTGTAAATCAGGGAGCACCTTTATAATACAACTCCATTAATGCCTATAATGCCTTATAGTGGATTTTCTGATGTATGCCTTAGTGTGGATTTTCTGGGGATCTGGCACAGATTAATTCAAGTCACATTATTCCTTAAGGGAAAAATTTGCTCGATACTCATCTTTTTCAGTTCGCGACAAGCCTTCTGAAACGAATTAACGATGACAACCGAAGTATCACTGTAACTCTCATTTGTTAAATAATGACCATGCTTTGCCAGTATGTTACAACTCTGCACTTAACAATGATTTTACACCTAAGAGAATTTCTTAGGCATTTGGATTGAATGTCACATGCAGGAACACATGGCTGTGACTGAGGAAGGGCAAGCTGGTCACCTAAAGCTGCACCAGTCACCCTTAAATAGCCCTGTGATGGACTGGCATCCTATCAAGGGCAAAAACAATCAAACAGTGGCTAGAAATATCAATGAACAAGTCATCCTGACTAAATCATTTGGCAAACACCAAGAAACGACTGAACTTGAATGAAAATTCTGCACTGAAACTGAACAATTGAAAAATGGGCAATTGTTCCCCTAATTGTATTAAGTTGGCAAAGACATATCTAAATAGCCAATAATTAAAGCAGCACGTATCTCTGTGAAGTATCTAATCACTAGTTGATCGCTTTTCCAAGCTTTTTATTCTAGTTTTTCGTTTGCATCTATTTTCAAAACTGTTGCCTTTTTATTCTTACTTTAATATTGTAAGCAAAAATTGCATAAAAGCAATAAAAAGATTTTTAAAGGATTTTGATTTCAGTCTGTAAGAAAAAAATTATGAGTATGGTGACTTTCTATAGGCACCATATTTATTTTTATCTTCATGTATACACTGCATACATTTCATCTGTCAGATGTTAAATCTGCGATGCTAGTATTGAAAATGTTTATATTTTTTAAATTGAAAATTTTTTTAAATTTTAAATCTGTGTATGTGGTTTTTGGACATCCAGTCTTACAGTGCATTCTTTCTTTTTTTCTTTCTTAATCACAAGGATCAAATATTTCATGATGTGAAGTCAGAAACTTCCCACGATTTTACGTAAATAAGAGAGATTTAAAAGTCATTCTCATGCTAAGCCTGTTCTTTTCCCACAGTGCTTAAACGCAAATATGTCTTTATTACAATGAATTACAGAATCAAAACACTGAATACTTATAGTTTATCCTTAAAAACATTTTAATATGCTAACTATCCATGATGGACTGCATTAAAGCAGATGAGAAGAATAATGGGTGTTATGCGCAGTAGCTGCAACAGCGAACCTTGCTGGTCCTTCAATAGACTGGCGTCCCCTTCAGTACACATTTATACCTGGGGCCTGTGTTCTCTGGAATAGACACCAGAGCCCTTGCAACCCTGACCAAAACAGGTGGTCTAAATTGTGAAAACATATTTAAAAAACTATTCTCAAGTTTGTTACACACTCACACATTTATTTTTTTGTTCCTTCTGTCTCCACAAGGCCTGTCAGGGGCATATTTCAATTTAGGAAGACATCAGACTCTGTAATGAAGTAGAAGACAATCTAAGTGATATATAGATTGAAGCACAGCTAGACAAACAAATGTTTAAATTTCCCACAGAGTACAGGATTTAGTTTCCTTTTCAATACTTACCAATAACTACACAACACAGTGGGCCAAAATGTCACCTTCTTCTATGTTTCCTTCATACTGAGTTAGGACTTCAGTTCATTCGTCATCAGCCTTAGATAATGAAGATAATAATCAACACCCATATTAAAAACACACATATATATCTAAACAAAAGGATGTAGGGTTAGATTGGAATACATCAAACAGTGAATTATGAAACGTTTAATTTGACACACAAAAAGATGCATAATTGTATGTACACTCGAAAATGTGGTGCATTAATACAAATGTTACCTATTTATCTGTTCTCTTCATCTGGTAAGAGTTTTTAATGTATGAAGTCAATGTAATATTCACACACTACTACTAGACATACAGTGGTGCTTGAAAGTTTGTGAACCCTTTAGAATTTTGTATATTTCTGCATAAATATGACCTAAAACCATCAGATTTTCACACAAGTCCTAAAAGTAGATAAAGAGAACCCAGTTAAACAAATGAGACAAAAATATTATACTTCGTCATTTATTTATTGAAGAAAACAATCCAATATGACATATTAGTGAGTGGCAAAAGTATGTGAACCTTTGCTTTCAGTATCTGGTGTGACCCCCCTGTGCAGCAATAACTGCTACTAAACGTTTCCTCTAACTGATGATCAGTCCTGCTCAAAGGCTTGGAGGAATTTTAGCCCATTCCTGTGTACAGAACAGCTTCAACTCTGGGATGTTGGTGGGTTTCCTTACATTAACTGCTCTCTTCAGGTCCTTCCACAACATTTTGATTGGATTAAGGTCAGGACTTTGACTTGGCCATTCCAAAACATGAACGTTATTCTTCTTTAACCATTCTTTGGTAGAACGACTTGTGTGCTTAGGGTCGTTGTCTTGCTGCATGATCCACCTTCTCTAGAGATTCAGTTCATGGACAGATGTCCTGACCTTTAGAATAATTTGATATACTTCAGAATTCATTGTTCCATCAATGATGGCAAGCCGTCCTGGCCCAGATGCAGCAAAATAGGCCCAAACCATGATACTACCAACACCATGTTTCACAGATGGGATTAAGGTTTCTTATTTTCTGGAATGCAGTGTTTTCCTTCCTCCAAAAACATAACGCTTTTCTTTTAAACCAAAAAGTTCTATTTTGTTCTCATCCGTCCACAAAATATTCTATTCTTCCAATAGCCTTCTGGCTTGTCCACGTGATCTTTAGCAAACTGCAGATGAGCAGCAATGATCTTTTTGGAGAGCAGTGGCTTTCTCCTTGTAACCCCCTGCTATGCACACCATTGTTGTTCAGTGTTCTTCTGATGGTGGACTCATGAACCTTAACATTAGCCAATTTGAGAGAGACCTTCAGTTGCTTAGAAGTTACCCTGAGGTCCTTTGTGACCTCACCAGCTATTACACGCCTTGCTCTTGGAGTGATCTTTGTTGGTCGACCACTCCTGGGGAGGGTAACAATGGTCTTGAATTTCCTTCATTTGTATTTTTAATGGTGAATCTGGTGGGAGATGTTACATAATAGTAATGTATCTTAGTTAGCTATCACTATAAACCCCAATATTGGTATTCATTACAAAAATTGTGTGAGAAAACTTTAACTTTACATTAACTTTAATGTATTCAATAGCTGCAGTAAATTAAACTAAAGTCTGTTTTGGCAGTCTCTTCTTCCTGAGTTTATAAACCTTATAAAGTTTGATTTGATAGTTATGTTTACAGTTTAAAGTAATCATAGTTGTTCAGGATTTATTTACTTATATTCAAATGTCATTAGTTTTAACAGCAGTACATCTGACTTCAGGCACTGAGGGTAAATTTTCTTTAACAAAGATGGCTGTGTTCTGTGTTGATCATTTATCTCTTCGACTGCAGTTTGATTATATTGAGTTGCAATTGGTATGGCAACTAAAGTATGTTTTGATTAAAGTACATGTTAAAGTTTTGAATTTGTAAATATCCTGTTATTGCCTCATCTGTTTACTTGCAAGCAAATACTTTGGGTCATTTTAACCAATTGAGCATATTAAATGATTGATCTGAACAGATTCAAAGTCTTTTTGGCTCATTTTCGACTAACTGACATAACTTAAAATAAAGTGGTGTGTGACAGTTGTGAAATTCTAAACACATACAAATTCAACAATTAGTTCACTATTCAAATTAAGCTGAATTCAATACGTGATGACATAAGGATCAAGCGCTTTGAAGAGTTTTGAAGCCTCAGCTTCAATTACAAGCAAATCAACTTTGGGACTGCCTCGTTTGTTCTGCAAAAATACAGAGCCACTTTCATCTTTCAATAAATGCATTGATCTGCATTTTCACTGTTCTTACATTATTCAGAACAGACAGGATAGTATGCAATTATTGTTTATTGTTTAAGTTAAATGTTTTAGGAAGTTTGCTGTCCAGTGATGCTCAGGACATTACTGTATTTTTTAAAATATGCTACAGTAATGAAACCAGCTTGCTAGCCAGACAAACTTTGACCAGATACCATGTTATTTACCTTTGCATATTCAAACTGTATTTATTGGTGGGAACAAATTGTTAGCAATGAAAAACGTTTTATGATATTATGCTCAAAAATCTGCCAATAAGCAAATCACCACACAGGAGAAACTGTAAGGTTCTATATTTAATTTCTCAGATAAGAGATTTGGAGACAAATACCTCATTGCCAAAGCAGTATCAAGAAACCTTTAGTCGCTGTTAGTCACCATCTATCTTTTTGATCCATGTGACAGTGTAGACAGAGGGCTAACAGTAATAAGACACATGACTGGGCTACACAGAGGCTAACAGACAATACTAAGACAAACAAAGGGTACAGGGAGCTGAGAACACATTGACAATACAGTACAAATACAGTGGTACCTCAGTTCTTGTGGTTAATGTTCCAGAAGGCTTGTCGAGATCAATTTTTCCAATAAGGAATAATGTACGCTGAATTAATCCGTTTCAGATCCTCAGAAAAAAAATCCATACTGTATAAGGCATTATATGCATTATTGGAGCTGTACTGTACAGGTGCTCCCTGACTGATGATGGGGTTACATTCCGAGAAATTCATCATAAGTATGTATCATGAACCGATGAGTTTAATATAGTTTATAATGCATCAGATGTGAGCCGACCTTATTGTTTAAAACACTTGTACATTAACATACAGTTGGGCAAAATCCACAAAAACACAAAGCTTATTTTATATTACAGTGCAGAAAATCTTATGTAATGTAGTGAGTAATGGATTGAAAGTGAATAGAAAAATACATTCTATTGGTGAACTCGGGGCATTAGCATAGCTACTAATGCAAATTTAAGCCTTAAAGCTAAGACAATTCCTTTCCTTTTGGTTGGCTGTCGTTACTAACCATTATAAGACCCATGGGGACTTCTTTGCGCTTAGAATACAGTACTGTACATGTAACAATAAAAAAATACAACAAACAGAGCAGCGATCCGCCCTGAGAGAGCTATTGTGAGTCTGAATTGCTGAATCACTGTGTAGTGAATTGTGAATTGTGAATCATAAATCGAGTTTCGAATGAAAGGAGTCACGTGGCTCGGCTCATATAAGTTTAAACAAGTGTACAGAGCAAATGGCAAGAAGCGAGACGAGTTTTTCTACTGAAAATGCATCGAGAGGCGAATTACTCCGAGGTACTACTGTACTAGCAAACACAGAACACACAATACAGGGAATAATACATAAAACATGAACAAGAACAGACAAACCGTAACAAGAGCAACAGGAGTGACAGGAACAACAGGAGCCAGGACCCAACCAACAAGGAGGACAAGAAGAGACTCAATAAGAAGGTGAACAGGAAGGTGGGTTTAGATAGGGAAAGCAGCCTGCTGTGGAAAGAGAAAATGGGGGGCAAGATCATTCTGACAGGCAAGATAGTACCTGGTTGATGAGTGAACACCAATGAGACATGGATCAGCACCTGCCATTGGTCCTGTTGTCTTGATGAGAAGCTATGCAAGACTCCAAAGGCATCATGCAGTTCCAATTAATTTTCGGGTGTGAGGTATGCACCCCTGTGGAGCTGATGTTTGGGAGAGGAAGTAGACATGGGCTCAGCAACACTTGGGAGCAGCAGCAGGGCATGAGTAAGCAGCATATGATGCTCACTGCAGTTGCAAACCACTCTGCAATGGGATAAAAGTTTAACCAAGTTAAGACAAACAACAATACCCAGACATCCCAAACAAACAATAATGAGTGTGTCTTGTGCAACCGAAGACACAACCAGATCTGATTTGAATCTTATTGCTCTAACCACTTCAGCAGGTTGCTTGTAACACATTGTAACCACATTTTAAACAAGTGCAAATGCATCTTTCTCCCCAAAATGCACCTGACTGCCAAAAAAGCCTAATAATGTACACCATAGCAAATATCCTCCATGGCATACATCAGTGCATAGTCGGACAAACTTAATGGAGGATGCGCAGAGCTGGTGAATGCACGAAACCTTTTTTTCATAAGTAATTTGGACAGATACCACTATCCAAAATAAACTGAAACCAATTGTGCCCAACATGATCTGTGTACCATAGTTGCATTTTGTAAGGCTTTGATCTGCGACAAAACTGTATTAATCATTTTTAACAGGTGTGTAATGCTAAATATTAACTCCTGAAGTTTGGAAAGAGTTATGTAAAATTGCAATGTTTAAAGAATCAACAGTCTTTTCCAAATCCGAAAGCATAAGTACACTGGAAGTGGCCCAGGGAGCTGATGTATATGTTATAATCTGTCTGGAGACACGCTTGGACATTGCCCAAGTATTCAACCTAACACCCCCCACCACCAGTCAGTAATCGTTTGCTCCAACACGCTGCACTGCAGGGATGGTGTCCTCAGGGTGATGAGAAGTGTTTGGTTTGTGCTGTAAATAGCACTTTGGCAACAAGGTCAAAAAGTTCAATTTTGGCCTCATCAGACCATAGTACCTTTACCCAGAACTTTAGTGCGTCTCCAATATGCCTTTTGGCAAACTCCAGACCAGATTTAAATTTTTTCACCCAAAAAAGGCTTTCTTTCTTGCCAGTCATACATAAAGTCTCCATTTAACTAAAAATCAGTGTCTTGGTTGCATGTCTGTTTAATTTTCTCCTTAATCAGTCGTTTGATGAACAGTCTTGTCTAAACAGAGTCATGGTTGTGCCATATTCTTTCCGTTTGTTACTAATGAATTTAATGGTGCTCGGTGGAAAGTGGTCACACCCTGATCAACCACTTTTCCATAATTTTGTCCTGGACTCTTTTGTGGTCATGGCAGTTGTGTAGGTATGCTCTAAAACTTGGGGACCTCACAGAATACAGTCTATGTATGTTGAGGCTATATCACACTACCAAATCAATTATTTAGAGAACTTCTGATGGCAACTGGTTGTATCAGAGGTACATGTAGTGTTTTCACAGCAGTGGGGGTGGATACTTTCCTTACACTGGACTTCTTGTGTAGATTTATAACATATAATCCTAGTTAAGTTCATTTCCATTCCAGGCTGTAAACAATACAACCTGGACAGCACAGGTATGTCACCACATGTTTGCAATGTCAAAACATTGCATCCTGTTTTCGAACTTCCTCAGACGTTGTCCAATGTAATACTAATAAGGATGCATGCTGTTAAATTACAGATGTTGAGTAACTTAATACATATCTAAATAAATATGTTATATTGTTCAGATTGACTTTTTAGCCCTTTATGGAATGCTGGCTGAATGAACTTGCCGCTGTGTTTAGAGATCTTCTCGCCTGTGTAACCTAAGACACAGCGTTAGACTGCTGATGACCCTTCACTTCTGTCTAAACATCTCCTATAAATATCTGTCCCAATGCATGATGCACTGCTCGTGTTGATGTTTGTAATATTGATTAGATTTACTGGACATTTTTAAATAATGTTTTAAGCCTTTTGACTTTGGTGAGTCACACTGCAGCCAATGAATGTGATGACGCATTTAGCAGTTAATCTGATGGCTTTTGCGAATTTGTGTATTTTAACTTAAGCAATCATTGGTCACATTAAAATTTTCTGGTATTATCTCCAGTATGGCGTGGTTGTTTCTACTAACAACATTCCTTCTCTGTCAGGGTTCACTCTGGTCCTGCCTTCGTTTTTTTGTTAGTATCGCTCTTTTCCCTCGGGCCCTTAAGTTCACTCCTGTTTTGTTTTCTTTTTCCGAGTGCGGCGTGCTTGTGCGTATGCTTGCTTCTACAGACATCCATTGGCTGGCTTCCCGCATCACCACTCCTCCCCTGAGTCGACACACCTTTTCCCGATCTTCTGGGCTGATTAACCACGCTTCATAACGTTGGCGAAATTGCTCAGAAGATGGCAGATCATTACACCACTTCTCTGGTATCACTTGTTGTAAGCGCTACTATTAGCATTAGCCTGTATCCTAGCATTAGCATTAGCTCCTAGCTACCTAGCTACTTAGCCTTGTTGTTTTCTGGTTCCATTCTGTTGTTTGTTTTCCCTTCCCCGAACTTATACCTGGAATCTGTTTTATCTCAGTTTCCTCTCCATCTCGTTGGAATTACCACCCTGTTCCTGGTCCTAATGTCAACGTCTGAATACATCACCGTTCCGTGGAAACAGCTCACACCTTGCCGCCACACCTCCTCTGCTTTTTGCGTTTTGGTTTCATCAACTCCCTGGACTCAACCTGCCATGTTGCAGTCGTTCTGGTTATCATTTCTCATAGATCTGAGCTTATCTGCTTGTGTAAATAAATCGTATTGTGTTTTATGTACCGATTTGTCTGTCTGTGTTTCTGCATCTTGGGTGCCTATAAAAATTACCTGTATAAAAATTACCACGTAACAGAACGATCTGGCCACTATGGAACCGGCAGATTCGCAATCAGCAAACCCGTTGCTTGTCGGTATGGCGCTCAACCGGCAGAAGGCCTGGTTGACTCAGCATAACAGATTATTAAGTACTCTCCTCGAAACTAATAAGCTCCTCAGTAATCAGATTGCTAATCTTCCTGATAAAATTAACCGTCTCTCTCTCTGCATTCTTCTCAGGCACCCAACCTTAGCCCCAGACATCCCCAGGCTCTGATGGCACCCGGCACTCCACACCCTCTCTGAATGCTCTAACCTTAACCCAGTTGACAGGTGTGGAACCTCCCATTATGCATCCTAAACCCTACGCTGGCAATCTCAACTGGTGCTGAGGTTTTTTATTATAGTGTGGTCTGGTGTTCCAGCAGCATCTCTTGGCCTTCTTGATCGATGCTAGCCGGGTCTTTTATGTCATCGGCCTCCTTTTGGGTAGGGCCCTGACATGGGCTGAGGCCGTGCTTGCCCGCACGGGCTGTGAGAACGTCACATATGACAACTTCCTTCATCGGTTTAGGGTGGTCTTCGAACAACCTAGCCATGGGGAAGCACCGTCGAGCCACTCATGGTCAGTCTCGGACTACACTGTCGAATTCTGGGTGTTGGCTGAGGATGCTGGCTGGAATGACCCCTCTTGTCCGAGCACCTTAAAGACGAGTTAGTGGCTGATGATGAGCCTTCCCACCTTCAGGCTATGGTTTACCTGGCCGTTTGCCTGGACCAGCACCTCCATGCACCCTGGTTAGAAAGGGCCTCGTGTATGGTCCAGGTGATCCCATCCTCCCGCACCAGACCCGCCGTTTCTGATACCTCGTTCTCGCCGGCATCAGACCCCTGTCCTTCCCCTTCTGAGGAGCCTGAACCCATGCCACTGGATCGCACCAGGCTTACTGCTCTTGAACTCTCAAGATGGAAAGCGAAGGAGCTCTGTCTCTATTATGGGGAACCTGGACACCTGATCTGCTCCTGCCCTGTTCAGCTAAAAGGTCTAGCTTGACAGTGAACCTGGGGGTCCTGACGACCTTGATCGAAAATTCCCCATCACCTAGCCGACCTTTTCTCATGTTATCCGCTGTTCTGTACCTCCCTGGTGTCACACTCTCCATTGATGCCCTCATCGACTCAAGAGCGGAGGACAACCGTATGGATCAAGATCTTGCAGCCCAGCTTGGCACCCAGCTGGAGACTCTGGAGAAGCCTCAGTGGGCTTATGCTCTGGATGGGAGGTTCCTTGCTCAGATTCCTCCCTTCCTGTCCCACTGGTCATGTCTGGGAATCACAGGGAGACCATCACCTTCTCCGTTATCCACTCGCTCAAGACCCCTCTAGTCCTCGGCCACCCCAACATCGACTAGAAACTTGGAAAGATTGCTGGCTGGAGAGAATTCTGCCATCAGAGCTGTCTCCTCTCTGCTGTGCCTGCCTCCAGGGTTTCACCCTGCACCGCTCAGGCTGAGGAATCCATGGACCTCTCCAAGGTTCCCCAGCATTATCACGATCCTCGTGAGGTCTTCAGGAAGGACCGTGCCATAAGTCTGCATCCTCATCGGCCTTATGATTACTCGATTGACTTGTTCCCAGGCACACCCCTGCCTACCAGTCGACTATACAATCTCTCTGCGGTGAGAGGGGGTCCATGGAGGAATACATTGCAGACTGCCTGGCAGCCGGACTCATTAGCCCATCTTCATCTCCCCTATGGGCCAGTTTTTTCTTTGTCACCAAGAAGGATGGTACTCTCTCGCCGTGCATCGATTATCGGGGCCTCAATGAGATAAAGCGAAACAAGTATCCTCTACCACTTATTCCTTGGCCTTCGATCTCCTACAGGAAGCTACAGTGTTTTCCAAGTTGGACCTGCGCAACGTCTACCACCTCGTATGTATTAAGGAGTGAGATGAGTGGAAGACCACATTCAACACTCCCAGAGAACCATGTGTTCATAAAGGCCGAGAAATGCGATTTCCATGTCGACAGCATAGCCTTCTTAGGCTTCATCATTCGGAGAGGGTGCATCAAAGCGGACCCAGTCAAGATCCTGGCAGTGGCAGAGTGGCCCATTCCCCTTGGATGGAAGGAACTGTAGCGATTCTTGGGGTTTGCAAACTTTTATTGCCGATTTATCAGCTGGCTCCCCTCACCAGGTAACCTCCACCAAGATCCCGTTCCGCTGGACTCCCAAAGCCAACAAAGCCTTCCAGTGCCTCAAGGACATGTTCACCTTGGCCCCAGTTCACAGCTGATAGTTCATAGTAGAGGTGGATGTGTTGGACTCTGGGGTTGGCGCCATTCTCTCTCAGTGAGCAGGCCCGAATAATAAATTACACCCCTGTGCCTTCTTCTCTTGGTGCCTTACGTTGGCCAAGATTAATTATGTTATCGGCATTCGAAAACTACTCTCCATTAAGATGGCATTGGAAGAATGGAGACACTGGCTGGAGGGTTCAGAACAGCCATTTGTCGTCTGGACCGACCATAAAAACCTGGTATACATCCAGACGGCGAAGCGACTAAACTCTCATCAGGCAAGGTGGGCCCTGTTCTTCTCACACTTTAACTTTTTCCTTACCGACAGACTCAGCTCCCACAACGCCAAGCCGGACGCCCTTTCTCATCAGTTCTCCACAGAGTGGACCACTGATTCAGAAGACACTATCCTCCCATCTGATCGTCTAGTGGCCCATTTCACCTGGGAAGTTCAACAAGTGGGCAAAGAGGCACAGGGTGCAGAACCTGACCCCCTAGTCACCCCTATGTGCCCACTTCTCCCAGGGTCACTGCCGTCCAGTTGGACCCAACTCCAACTTTGCTTGTCGGGGCCCATCGTACACTCTCGCTGTTTCAGAGACATTTTTGGTGGCTCGCCGTGGATGACAACACCAGGGAGTACAGTGGTGCTTGAAAGTTTGTGAACCCTTTAGAATTTTCTATATTTCTGCATGAAACATCATCAAATTATCACGCAAGTCCTAAAAGAAGATAAAAAGAACCCAGTTTAACAAATGAGACTAAAATATTATACTTAGTCATTTATTTATTGAGAAAAATGATCCAATATTACATATTAATGAGTGGCAAAAGTATGTGAACCTTTGCTTTCAGTATCTGGTGTGACCCCCCTGTGCAGCAATAACTGCAACTAAACGTTTCCTGTAACTGCTGATCAGTCCTGCACACCGGCTTGGAGGAATTTTAGCCCATTCCTCTGAACAGAGCAGCTTTACCTCTGGGATGTTGGTGGGTTTCCTCACATTAACTGCTCACTTCAGGTCTTTCTAGAAGATTTCGATTGGTCAGGACTTTGACTTGGTCATTCCAAAACATGAACTTTATTCTTCTTTAACCATTCCTTGGTAGAACGACTTGTGTGCTTAGGGTCGTTATCTTGCTGCATGACCCAGAGATTGAGTTCATGGACAGATGACTTGTCATTTTCCTTTAGAAATCTCTGATATAATCCAGAATTCATTTTTCCATCAATGATCCCAAGCTGTCCTGGCCCAGATGCAGCAAAACAGGCCAAAAGCATTGATACTACCACCACCATGTTTCACAGATGGGATAAGGTTCTTATGCTGGAATGCAGTGTTTTCCTTTCTCCAAACATAACACTTTTTCTTTTAAACCATAAAGTTCAATTTTGGTCTCATCCATCCACAAAACATTCTTCCGTTAGCTTTTGGCTTGTTCACATGATCTTTAGCAAACTGCAATGTTCTTTTTGGAGAGCAGTGGCTTTCTCCTTGCAACACTGCCATGCACACCATTGTTGTTCAGTGTTCTTCTGATGGTGGACTCATGAACCTTAACATTAGCCAATGTGAGAGAGGCCTTCAGTTGCTTAGAAGTTACCATGGGGTCTTTTGTGATCTCGTCAACTATTACACGCCTTGCTCTTGGGGTGATCTTAATCTTTAATGTTGCAGTTTTTGTGGTCTCAGCTTAGAGCTACTTTAGAATGTTTTATATTTTTTGCATACTGTGAACTAAAACATCATAAGCTTTTACACAAGACCTAAAAGGAAATGAAAATATTCGAATTAAACAAACGAGACAAAAAATGTCAGTATGATGTGTGAATCTTACAGAGCTCTCCTCAACCCTTTTCCGCTTAAACAGCAGGCTGTATTCTCCACATAATCTCATTTTGGTGACATGGAGCCCTAATACGGGGACACGCAAGTACCCCTGGTTTCATGGCTGACTCAGGTCAATCTGCGGTCATGCTAGTCGACCAACAAAGATCACTCAAAGAACAAGGAGTGTAGCCGTCTACGAGGTCACAGTGGAAAATTAATTTAACCTAATGTGTTCAAACCTTTTTGGTTTGAACATTTTTGGTTTAAATGAGAAGTTATATCTGGAAAAAGGAAAACACTACATTCCAGCCTAAGAACCTTATCCCTTCTGTGAAAAATGGTGGTAGTTGTATCACGATTTGGGCATGTTTTGCTGCATCTGATCCAGGACAGCTTGGTGCCAGAGATGGAACAATGAATTCCATATTACTCCAGCAAATTCAAAAGGAAAATTTCAGAGCATTGTGCAACAAGACAACAATCATAAGCACACAAGTATTTTACCAAAGACAGGTTAAAGAAGAATAAAATTAATGTTTTGGTATTAATGGTAAACTAAAAGTACTTTAATCCAAAAGAAATGTTGTGGAATGACGTGCAGTGAGCAGTTCATGTGAGAAAATTTACCAACATCCCAGAGTTGAAGCTGTTCTCTATAAAGGAATGGACTAAACTTCCAGGAAGTCATCAACAGTTTCTGGAAACATAAGCAAAACACAAGCTATTGCTGCACAGCGGGCTCACACCATATACTGAAATCAAAGGTTCACATACTTTTGCCAATCACAGACATTCAGTGGTACATCAGTACTCATTGTTAATTTGTTCCAGAAGTCACCCAATGTAAATGATGACTACTGAGATCATTTTTCCCATAAGGAATTATGTAAACTGAGTTAATCCATTCCAGAGGCCTGCAAATCCACACTGTATGAAGCATTATATGCATTAATGACGTTGTACTGTATACTTAAACACCACATACAGTAGAGGATGTCAATAAAGCAAGTTCAACTTTAACATTTTTAATACGTGCATTGATGTTTGTCGCATCACCCACTGGGCTCACATTGAATCTGGGATCACATGTAATGTGGAATAATGACTTTCTGGAGTTGGGGGTGGAGTTTGCTAGCCCACTACTGTGAAAGCTTTAGCTGCTTTTATTACCTTTCTCCATTTCTTATTTTGTGTTTGCTATCCTCTCTACTTCTACTGTACCAAAACATGATTATAATCACTTGTTTGAAATCACATAACTCAGACCCTAAAGTGGCCTGAACTGCAGGAAAGGATGTTCATTAACAACAGAAATGAAGTTAAACAGAAAAAAAAGAAATATCTTGGGTTCATACTGTCTGCAATGAAATAAATGTCAAGTTAAGACAGACTGGGTTTTTTATTTACATTTTCCATACCATCCCAAGTTTTTTAAATTTGGCATTGTAGACTAATATGACCTTGTGTGTGTGTGTGTGTGTGTGTGTGTGTGTGTGTGTGTGTGGTCGATTGGGTGAAAAAGGTGCACATTTTGGGACAACGATAGGGTGGACATTGGTATGACATTCTTAACCATTTTATTATATTATTATGTTGTAATATCTTAATATATATTATTATTTTAAATCAAAGTTAGAACAAAATTCTTCACTGTACATATTTTTGAACTATCTGTAAGGATGCAGCTATGACTTTCTTGTACAGAACATGTGACAGCCTCAGCATTACTGTAACTCATGTGTTTGAGCACTTCACTGCTGACAGCATGGTGGAGTGTTGATGCTGCTGACAGCTGATGGCTCTAACTGTTCTGTTCACACACACACACAGCCTTTAAAAGACTAATCTGTGCAGCACTAAAGTCAAATCAGATTTTGAACCATGAGTCCTGTCTTTTGTTCTGAAGCTTTCTCCCAAGTGCTTGGTATCAGAGAGAGCTCTGGCTAGCAGCTAGTGGACAGAAGTAGCATATTTCGTAGAATTGAACCTAACAGCTTAGAGGCTCGGTCTTGATCTCCAGTGAGAGGCAAGTAGAATTATTTATATTTGTACCCTCTATTGGGTTTGATCTCTTACTCGGGATCCATTAGTGTTTAGGTTTTGGACCGATTTCACAGCATGCAGATTTGGCAGAGATCTAGTCAGTATTATTACGTGATGTTTTTGCGACAGTTCGTGGCCACTGAAATATCTCTGTGTTTGGAATAATAATGGGTGATAAAATATCCAAATCTGAACCAGATGAAACCCAGAGATGCTAAGATGGACTGAAATGGATTTGCTATAATCATGTTCCTTAGGTAGACAATTTAGCATGGTGATCTGAATGTAATCAATCCTGTTCTGGCAGGTCCTATCTGAAGGGCGGGTCAATTGGAGATACTTATATACAGTAAGAGTGGCAGCTACATGTATCTTAGATGGTGCAAATGGATCTAGGAATACATGAGAAGTTCACTATGTGGGAAGAAAATTAAGGCAGTATGGGATAAGTCTTCCGGAAGATCAATAAATTAATCTAAATAAAAAAATCATCACCACTGAATGACCCATGGTTCAGTTATGTTTAACCCAGTCTTAAGAGTCAAATCCTGAACCATGTGTATAAGTGATGAAATTAGTAGCTGCGATGGCAGCTTCAAATTTGAATACAGATACATGTATGAGTGAATTTGAATCTTCTGACGTTAACACAGTGTGACCCTTCACTATGGATGGAGACAACTTTGTTTTAATGCCTCCTGATTTTAGTGCTATTATGAACATAATTTCCAACCTACCATCCGTTTGCATTCCATTCCCGTTTTCTGAATCATTGAAAACAAACAACCAGGTATGCACAGCTCAAGGATCATTTATACTGCATGATTCTTTCCCACATTTTGGGACAGACATTTGATGAGGTAGAACTAATTGACAATTTCCCACTTCTGGAGCATAGGAGAATAATTATCCACCCACTCACGCCCCCGAAGAGACTAGGTAGATGAAAATTCACAAACCAACGAGACAGATAGACATTAGATATATTACCTGTACAAGAGGAGTCAGCTGGGGTGTTTAGAACCCATGTGTAGAGAAGTACTGGTTTTGAACCTCTATACAGTGTGGCACCGGGATAGTTCTAAAAATAACAAAAACAACAATTAAAAAACCCCCAAATACATACAGTGGGCCAAAAAAGTATTTAGTCAGCCACTGATTGTGCAAGTTGTCCTACTTAAAAAAATGAGAGAGGTCTGTAATTTTCATCATAGGTACACTTCAACTATGAGAGGCAAAATGAGAAAAAATGTAATTGCAATTATGGTGGAAAATAAGTATTTGGTCAATAGCAAAAACTCTCATACTTTGTAACATAACTTTTGCTCGCAATGACAGAGGTCAAACGTTTCCTGTAAGTCTTCACCAGGTTGGCACACACTGTAGCTGGTATTTTGGCCCATTCCTCCATGCAGATCTCTTCTAGAGCATTGATGTTTTGGGGTAACATGGACTTTCAATTCCCTCCACAAAATTTTCTGTGGGGTTGAGGTCTGGAGACTGGCTAGGCCACTCCAGGACCTTGAAATGCTTTTATGGAGCCACTCTTTTGTTGCCCAAGCAGTGTTATTTGGGATCATTGTCATGCTGGAAGTCCCAGCCAACATTCCATCTTTGATGCGCTCTCTGATGGAAGGAGGTTTTGGCTTAAAATATTTACTATATATGGCACCGTTCATTCTTCCCTTAAACACGGATCAGTCGTCCTGTCCCCCTTTGCAGCAAAAAACAGCCCCGGAGTAAAGCATGATGTTTCCACCCCCATGGCTCTCACTGTTCTCATGATTCATTTTTGACCTCATGGCATGAGATCTTGCGTGGGACCCCAGATCGAGGGAGATTATCAATGGTTTTTGTATGTCTTCCCCTTGCCATTTTTTACAAATTACTCTCACAGTTTTGAAAAATTATTCACACCAACCCCTGCTTTGCTATCGCAGAGTTCACTCTTCCCAGCTTGGTGCAGGTCTACCAATTTTTCTTCCTGGTGTCCTTCGACAACACGCTTGGTCTTGGCCATGGATGAGTTGGAGTCTGACTGTTTGAGGCTGTGGACAGGTGTCCTTTTATACAGATAACGACGGTCAAACAGTGGCCATTAATACAGGTAACAAGTGGAAGAAGTTACAGGTCTGTGAGAGCCATCAGTGGCTGACTAAATACTTTTTTTGCCCCACTGAATATGTATAATTTGAAACCTGGGGATCTCGTTTCACAGAGCCTGTGTCCTACCACTGCACCATGGCAAACAAATCCACCTGCATTGGGGATAACTAAAATGCCATTCTTAATTCAGAAGTAGGATAGAAACCAATAAATCTGTGGCTAAGAATGAACAAGGACGGTATTATTTTCTGAAAGCAGGTTTAGTGAATCTCATCAGAGTTAGTTGACCCAGAGTTAGGGAACCTCTAGGTTTTCAGTTCCACAAGCCAGTTAAGGGTAACCTCTAGGTTTTCAGTACTATGGAACATACTCCATTAAGCTAACCTGCTCATTGGCAGTTTTACTTACTTTCAACTAAACACTCAGTTTCTCTGTTCCTCTCTAGCTGAAGCCAGCACACGGAAGGTGGGTGTGAGACTGGCATGACCCTTTCTCAAGAATCAGTTGACATCGAAGCCACAAATACTGCGGAGAAAATCTCTGTCAGGAGACAGAGACCCTGCTTGGAAGTTTATCATTCCCTGGTGACTATCTGTGAGCGTGACCAATTTTCTGCACAGTCGATCATATATGTTAGCAATCTTCTCAGCCCTCATAACGCTCATATCACAACGTGGACATGCTCTGAGTTCGGAGCAAATTTCTTGTGTTGCACTCCGTCTTTTGCCAATGGGAATTTTCTATATAACATCAGTGACAATGAGTATATTTATAAAGCAACCACTTGCTGTCAGAATTGTTACTCTTGCATTGAAATGGGACTCTTGCATTGATTCTTGCAGTTACTATGCATCTTTGTATTGTCAAGTCACGGATCCACAGGACTCATCAAAGAAGAATTCCACAGAGTTGCAGGTATCAGTCTAAGCAATAAGTCATTTATTAAATATGAAGCTTTGAGACTTGAAGTACTAATCAGTTAATAAGGTATGGCTTGGCTGCATAGATTGCACTCATATTCCCATCATGGCTCCTTCAGTAAATGAAGGAGATGATGTGAATGGGAAATCTTTACATGGCATTAATGTGCAGCTAGTCCTAAATGCCTTTTGCATTCAACAATGAAAGATGATTCACAACAGCCACTGCAGCTAATTAATGTTATCCACTATTGAATATCATATGTGAATGCAGCCTTCATCATCAGAGATGTGCAAGCAGAGTGGCCAGGTTTTGTGCATGACTCAGATTTACCGTGAATGTATTTTCAACACATAGATTTACCCATGGTGAGTATATACAGGTAGTCTCCAATTTACGATGGAAAGACATTCCGCACAACTGCATTGTAAGTTGAATTTTAATCAAAAACTGAGGGGTTTAATATAATATATGAATATACAGTGGGTGCTTGAAAGTTTGTGAATCCCCTTTAGAATTTTCTATATTTCTGCATAAATATGACCTAAAAACATCATCAGATTTTCACCAAGTTCCTATAAAGTAGATAAAGAGAAACCCAGTTAAACAAATGAGACAAAAATATTTATACTTGCCTCATTTATTTTTTTGAGGAAAATGATCCAATATTACATATTAGTGAGTGGCAAAAAGTATGTGAACCTCTAGGATTAGCAATTCATTTGAAGGTGAAATTTAAGCGTCAGGTGTTTTTCAATCCAATGGGATGGACAATCAGGTGTGAGTGGGCCAACCCTGTTTATTTAAGAACAGGGATCCTGATCAAAGTCTGCTCTTCACAACATGTTTTGTCGAAGTGTATCATGGCACAAACAAAGGAGATTTCTGAGGACTCATAAAAAGAGTTGTTAATGCTCATCAGGCCTGGAAAAGGTTACAAAAACCATCTCTAAAGAGTTTGGACTCTTTTCAGACAGGACTGTGTACAAATGGAGGAAATTCCAAGACCATTGTTACCCTCCCCAGGAGTGGTCGACCAAACAAAATCAATCCAAGAGCAAGGCGTGTAATGCTTGGTGAGGGTCACAAAGGACCCCAGGTAACTCCTAACAACTGAAGGCCTCTCTCACATTGGCTGAATATTAATGTTCTTGAGTCCACCATCAGAAGAACACTGAACAACAATGGTGTGCATGGCAGGGTTTGCAAGGAGAAAGCCACTGCTCTCCCAAAAACAACATTGCTGCTCGTCTGCAGTTTGCTAAAGATCAGCCAGAGGGCCTATTGGAAGAAATGTTTTTGTGGACGGATGAGACCAAAATAAGAACTTTTGCATTTAAAAGCAAAGCATTGATGTTTGGAAAAAGGAAACACTGCATTCCAGCAGAAGAACCTTTATCCCATCTGTGAAACATGGGTGGTGGTAGTATCATGGTTTGAGCCTGTTATGCTGCATCTGCACTAGGACGGCTTTTGCCATTATTGATGGAACAATGAATTCTGAAATTAGGTAAAAGAATTCTAAAGGAAAAAAAAAATATCAGGACATCTGTCCATTGTACTGAATCTTAACAGAAGGTGGGTCTGGCAGCAAGACAACGACCTAAGCACACACTCCGTCATTCTACCAAAGAATGGTTAAAGAAGAATAAAGTTTTCATGTTTTTGGAATGGCCAAGTCAAAGTCCTGACCTTAATCCAATCGAAATGTTGTGGAAGGACCTGAAGTGAGCAGCTAATGTGAGGAAACCCACCAACATCCCAGAGCTGAAGCTGTTCTGTACAGAGGAATGGGCTAAAGCCGGTGTGCAGGACTGATCAACAGTTACAGTAAACATTTAGTTGCAGTTATTGCTGCACAGGGGGGTCACACCAGATACTGAAAGCAAAGGTTCACATACTTTTGCCACTCACTAATATGTAATATTGGGTCATTTTCTACTATATTTTTGTCTCATTTGATTAACCGGGTTCTCTTTATCTACTTTTAGACTTGTATGAAAATATGATGATGTTTTAGGTCATATTTATGAAAATTGTAAAGGGTTCACAAATTTTTAAGCACCACTGTATCATAGCACTGCCTACATTCAACGCGTTTAAAACTCGGCCATGACCACGACTTTTCCTCACTACATTTCCCATTGCTCATCATTTATGCCTGACTCCCTACGTCACACACTAAAGGAATCCGGGAGAGTGTTGTACTGCGTATCGCTTGCCTGGGAAAATTCAGAGTTTTGTTTCAGATGAATGTGTTTATGTTTATTATTGGATTCACTTTGTAAAGGTGGAATATATGTCAGGCTATTGTAAAATGGGGAGTACCTGTACATATACCTATATTCTATTATAATAAATATGTTGTTCCCACCTAGGCAACTGGTAATTTAAACTGTATCCTATTATCATAAGAGAGTTTGATGGTTAACTGCTCAGTGACAGAGGGTAACCCTGCCAGCCCTATTTGCTGAATCTGAGCCTGCCCACAGCAACGTTATAACCTGTCTCACTGCAGGACACAAGCCAGGGTAGAGATGACCATTGGGATTTTCAAAGCCCGGTTCCAGTGCCTTCATTGTCTCAGTGTCACCCTGGAAAGGTCATGTGACATTATTGTGGCATATGTGATTCTCCACTACATTTCCACAATTAGAAAACAACAATATCCCACTCAATCAGTAAACAATCTTGATAACATTCCTGATATCAATTAAACTGTTCGATTTGTTTCTCAAAGTATACCTTGTACAGCTGTTTCACATCATGGGTAAATTCTGAATATCATCTTGCTGAGGTACGTTGTGATGTGGAGGTGGATGGACCCTTTTCCTCATTGTAATTTCCTACATGAAACAGATTACGATGACTGAAGGACAACTAAGAATCTGAAAAAGTAACAGCAATCAATTACAAAGAATTGTACCACTAGAAGTAAATCTGTGTTCCAAGTTGTGTCTAGTATAAATGGATGGATGTCACTGAACCCACACTGGCAAACGGATGAATGTACATATATCCTTAGTTGGAACAACTAACTCTTATGTAGGCCCTTGTGCCCGGGGGGTGGTTGGGCCAGATAAGCTTCTTCCAGTGATGCCTCAGCAATAGGCTGCCCACTGTTTTGACTGAGAGCCATTTCTTTAGCCATCTCTTCGGTGGTGGAACCCAACCTGTGTTTTTGGCCCTCAGCCTTTTTTCTTTATTGGCTATAATGATGGTCACATTTGAACACATTCAGTTAACACACATTTTGGAAACTTGTATGTACAGTGCAAAGGTGTTTAGGTATTGCTTTCAAATAGACAATATGAAATACTGGCAATGTTGGAGTGCCTGAACAATTACCTTTTTTTTTTTTTTTTTTTAGGAAATTTCACTAGCTACTTATAGTACATGTATGGCATAACACTTTAATTAGGTAGGGTAGGCTAAACAACATCACAATTGCTTGTAAAAATATTATACCTTAGCTGTTTGGACTATATTTTTGTATGTCATCTTCAGTTGCTGGCAAATATGGTTTGTGACTGGTGGGTTGCACCTGCATATATATTTAACATGCGTACACACACAAAAATGTAAAATAAAATGATCGAATAAGTGGAACACTCAGAATAAAACATTTTTTTTTTATTATTACTCATGCATTGACTTGGTCAGCAATTTTCTGCCATGCCAGCTCACTAAATATATTCCTAAATATATGCTCATATTCTGCATACTGGTCTGCATAATCATCAGTATTAAAACAATAAAAGACTTGAAATATTTCAGTTGGTGTGCAATGAATCTAAAATATATGAAAGTTTAATTTTTATCATTACATTACGGAAAAGAATTAACTTTATCACAATATGCTAATTTTTGGAGAAGGACCAGTAAACATTCATTAGTATTTCTGACTCCACTGGGGAGAATGAGGAGTTTTTTCTCCCGTGGCCATTCTGAATCATGTTCTTTGCATTCCATTGATGAGGGCTTTTTTTAATCTCCTCTTGGACATGCTTTACTCAGGATTAACTTAACTCAGAGTTGATTGAAGTAAATGCTATTACCTGTCCTGAAACACAAAAAGAGTTTGATAGCTCAGAGGTAGTCAACCTGAGCTTAGTTAATCCTGCTTTCTGAAACACCCTGAAGAACTCCCAAACTCAAATAAGTATTGGTTTTCTGTTTCATTTTCTTTCACCACTTTCACTATTTCTTTACTCTAAAAGTTTCTTCCAAACCAAATAATGTCTTAACTTTAACTCCAATCTTAAATACTTCTTTCATATATCTAATTCAGCTCTCTTCTTTAAATATTCACTTTTCAATATTTTCCCCAGTCTTCTGTTTGTAGTATTACCACTTCATTTCATGACTCTTTTTTTTCAAGCTTGCTCTCTTTTAAAGTTGTTCCTTTGTAAACTCATTTCAGTTTGAAACTTGCTTTTTAAATGACAGAACTCTCTCATTATTTATAGATATCCTTTATCAATCTGTTTCTTTGCACTTTCAGAACTCACACAATGGGATGACCCATTACTGTTACTGTCCACAAGTTTAGAAGTGCAGTTACAGCCATGGCACTGAACCACACCTTGGTTCAGTTTTAATACCTTCTTATACAGCTGCAAGCAATCTGGGGCTTATTAGTCCAGAGCATTCTGGGAAACACAGTACTACATAAATGCATCTTCACATTTAGTATAATAGGTCTTGCTCCAGGTGTCTAATAGTCCTTTCTGGTGTTTTTGCTACTCGGAGTGTGATTGTGTTTTGATTTGTTTGTGTGTGTGTGTGTGTGTGTGTGTGTGGCAGAAACCCTCAAAATGATCTCTCACTTTCTCTCTCGCTCCCTCTCACTCGCTCATTTTGAGGGTTTCTGCCACAGTCACAGGTGACTGAACATTTCTAAGTACAGAATAGCTTATTTTTTACTGAGGTTTAAAACAAATCATGTATGATTATGTACAATTTTGTCATTGAATATTTTCAAATGTTTGCAATAATTTATTTATATTACTGCAGTTGAAAGGTTTTCAGGTAGAACATTTTGATGTGTGATGATATGCTGTAGAATAGCGACACTGCACATAATCTTTGTTTTCATTCTGTTTACCTAATAAATAAAAGAAATAAACAAAATGCTTTGTAAATTTAATTATTTAACCCACCTGGGAGAGTGTAGAGCTTCTAAAACAATTATGTAGAAATAAATGAAATACAGAAGCGATGGTACACAACCAATATACAGAGAGCTCTTAATAGTTAAGTTGCTGACCCAGATTTCATGTAGAGGGCAGGATATGGTATTTGGGAAAAGATGTCTCTGTATCTCTGCAAGCGATCTACCACAGATGCCATAACAATGGATATGTAGAACAGAAAGCGTTCATGTAATGTATACACATCCATTAAACTGAGTAATCTGACTGAGGCCAATATGAATGAAATTTCTATCCGAGTGATTGAGTTGGGTAATCTGATAACATTTCCACTCAGACAATATGCATGTTTTCCACATGTGAGATTGCATCATCTTGCATGTTTTAGCTATTTCAACATGGCAAGTGCAAAACAAACCTGAATAATACTCTATTCAAACATGTTTTCAAGCAAATGGATGACAATGCATATGTGTAAGAATGTTGCAGGACATGAATTGAAACTCTCTCATCTGTTTCTTATGTAGATTCAATGTACTTATGACTGAACTAGATCCTTGTTACTGACAGACAGGGCTCACATCCTTCTCATGGCTGAGGTAGAGTTTACACTAAATGCATGCATTTAGCTTTGTATCACATTCCATTTAGTGGATGTAAATCATATTGCTGAGTCTTGTGTGCATATAAACAGTTCAGTTGGGATTTGCACTCAGAATGATTATATTTCATTTGGACTGTAATAAATCTCTGCATGTAAACAGTGACTTTTTCATAGGTTTCCTCCTCAGTCAAAAAGTCAGTTTATCAACTTTCTGTGGTATTCTCCTAAAACAAAGTCCATCAAGACATGTCTTGAACAGGGGTCAGAACTCCATCAGACAATTTTTAGAAACGCCAACAGTAAGCAAGGGCTTATTGTCCATCAGGTCAGGACTTTGACTTGGTCATTCCAACTTTAACTATTAACTTTATTCTTCTTTAACCATTCTTTAGTAGAACAACTTGTTTGCTTAGATCCATTGTCTTACTGCATTATTAACTTTATCTAGAGATTCAGTTCCCATTGACATGTCCTGACATTTTCTAAATTTTCTGGTATAATTCAGAATTCATTGTTCCATCAAAGATGACATGCCATCTGTAGTGATATTTTAAACTCAATTTTACCATATTAGAAAATAAAAATATCTTCCGCAATGAATATAGGGCATAAGGTACAAAATCTCTTAAAAGAGATAAAAAGTTAATACAATGACACAAACAGTACATACTTGGTAACACATAGTCAGTTAAGGTACGTATATATTTTTCCAACCAGATCCTTGAATTTAGTTGACAAGTAAAACAAGTCAAAACAAGTAAAGCCTTGTTTACTCCCACATAGACAGGGCTGAATATGCGCCTAATTATCTGTGAGTCTATGATCATTCCAGTGAGCTTCTGGAGAACTGATGACAGGGAGCCCTTTATAACTCTTGTTTAATGTCTTAATGGTTTTAATCACATGAGACTTCTGTGTATCCATTTTGTTTGTTTATTCAAAGTTTATGTATGTGTTTTCCCCCAAAAATGAAAAAAACCTTTTTTTCCAAATCCATGAGAAAAGATAATCACATCTCCCAAAAATCACCCACGCATGTCTAATGCACGTCTTACCAGTGAAGTGTAATCTTTATCAATACATTTCATAAACTTGTTGAAAAGCGCATTACCAATGCATTTGGCAGTAGACTGTTTAATGATTGTGTTTGAAAGAAAATGTTAATAGTCTGAGACCAATTTACCGTATTTTCCGGACCATAAAGCACACCGAATTATAAGACACAATATCAATGATCGACTGCTAACGGGTATATTTTCATACATAAAGCGCACCGGGTTATAAGGCGCATGAAATGAAACAAAACCCTTAAGTTCCCTCGGAAGCTCAGTTTGGTCTTTACCTGGCGCAGGGTGTCTTCTTGCTTCCTCCACTTCCGTACCATTGATTTGTTAATGTTGAATTCTCTCGCAGCTGCTCTATGTCCATGTTGTACTGCGTGTCTGATAGCGTTGTGTTTGAAATCCGCTTCGAAAATGAATGAATGAATGCACGTACCCTAATGCTGAAGCACATACCGTATTACTCCGGTATGCTGCGCACTACGATTGCCTTAAGCTTCGTAACCTACCAAAGACCTTGCTAAAACATTTTGACAGATTTATGAGCGCCGTGTACCATCTACAATCGGTTCTACATCAGAAAGCACAACCAGAATTAATTCATACATTAGACGCACCGCATTTTAAGGCGTACTGTCGATTTTTGAGAAAATTAAAGGATTTTAAGTGCGCCTTATAGTCCGAAAAATACGGTAACTGTGAAACCTTGTATTTAGCTGTTTCAGTATCAGTTAGGATCAAATTGAGGACAATAGAATAAAACAACTAGATTTCTTGGAGTCATTTTCTCATCATGACTTTTTTAGATACAAGATTACAAAGATTACAAAGATTACAAAACACCCTAACTTAGCCAGTTCCTAGAATAACCATAGTTGTGATTAATTTTGTTCAATTTGGTAACTATAGTTTCTGTGGTATGAACTGGCATAAGGTTTCATGTTTTTGTTCAAACTCAAATAGACAAAATTACTAATCAGTGGTTTCATTTCATTTTTGTTCAAATGTGTAACATCTGTTACATTATGACTGGAATTCTAATTCAAGTGCAAAATATAAATAATAAAGAGGTTGCTAAAAATATATAGTGCAACAACTGGTGTAATAAATGTTTTTAAATTATTTATGACTGGGGTTATGATCCAGCTAAATTTGACCATGAATACCAAGGATGAAATACTGCTTGGAACACAAAAGGAGGGTTAAGCATAAGTGTCACTGAAATGAGTAAAGCTTATCCTGCCTTGAAAGCAAATGTGTCATCATAAATTAAGCTTACTAGCACAATGCAGTGTTTGGGTAGTTACTCAAAAAAGTAATCATTACTGATTACTCATTACTCAACTAAAATTGTAATGGGATTGCTCATTACGTCCTGGAAAATGTAATGTTATTACGCATTAAGTTACATTTTAAAGCCTGTACAAATATACTGGAAACAAATGTACAAACAAATCTGAAAAGTACAACAATGATAAACAATATTTCTGTCCATCATTTATTTAGGAACAAAATATAGCAGTAGAACTAGCAACATTAAATGTAAAAAAAAAAAATGTGCATATGTGTCATACTGTATATGTGCACACATACAGGTCATAAGAAAGTGAGTGAGTGAGATTGCGTTACATTACTTTGTTATAAAAAAAAAACATTACTGCAACAAAGTAATGCGTTACCCCCAACACTGGCACAACATTGGTTGAAAATTTGTGAATCCTTTAGAATTTTCCATTACTCTATATAGAACAGCTTCAAATCCGGGGGGATATTGGTTCGTTTACTCACTTGAACTGATGCCACAACATTTCTCTTAAATTAATGCCAGGACTTTGTTTTTCCAAAATGTTATCTTTATTGTTTTTTAACCATGTTTAGTAGAAACACTTGCGTGTAGGGTTCTTGTCTTGATACATTACATACATTCTCTTGAGATTCAGTTCACAAACAAAAGTCCTGACTTTTTCCATTACAATTTGCTGGTGTAATTCAGAATTCACTGTTCCATCAAGGATGGAAGTCCTGGCCCAGATTTACCAAACCATGACAGTATAACCATCATGTTTCACAGATGAAATAAGGTTATTATGATGGAATGCAGTGGGTATTTTTGTCCAGAAATAACGATTCTATTTTGGTCTCATCAATTCACAAAACATTTTTCCAATATCCTCATGCCTTATCCACGTGACCTTCAGCAAGCTTCAGATGACACCATTCACACCATTGTTGTTCTTTGTTCTCCTAATGGTGGACTCATGAGCATTAACAGTAACCAAAGTGAGAGTCCTTTAGTTGTTGAGAAGTTACCCTGGATACCTTTGTGACCTCACAGGCTATTGCATGCCTTGTTCTTAGAGTGATCTTTGTTGGTTGACCACCCCTAGGGAGGGTAACAATGGTCCATGGACTCTATCTGTGCACAATCTGCCAGACTGTGGACTAGTGGAAATCCAAATTCTTACAAATTTTTTTTCCAGCATTAGGAGCATCAATAATTGCTTTTCTAATGTCCTTGGTAATATCATTTGTTCATGCCATGACACTGCCACAAATGTGTTATGAAGCCTAGACTAGATTAGTAAAATCCCATTTTCTTTAGTGTAACAGGGTGCCCACTCACATCCAATTGTCATCCCACTGATTGAAAACACCAGACTCAGATTTCACCTTCAAATGAACTGCTGTTTCTAGAGGTTCACATACCTTTGCTGATGTAATATTGGGTAATTTTCCTCAATACATATGTAACGGCGTGAGCCGGAGGGGAAGCAGGAGACGAACGCAGGAGACGAACACAGGTCCAAAAGTAAAGGGGTGATTTATTAACAAACAGAAAATAAACACAGCGAACTGAACAGGCGAGGACTGAAAACGGGTGGATAACAGAAACGAGGCCAGAGCCGAAAACGGGCATGAAACAAGGAAGTGAACTAAACATGACAAACCTGGGAATGTGAGGAACGCGGACGAACTTGGAGGAGAATGGACGGAGTGCGTAGGAACGCGAGACGAGGGATGGTGTGTAGGGGCACGATCGGTAGAGTAAGCGTCAGTGACATTTAACATCAATAATCAGCGGTGACGGTGAGGTGAGTGCGGCTTAAATGGAGTGTGGGTGTGATGAGGGAAATGAGGAACAGGTGCGTGTGATCGTGACGTGGGCAGGTGACGCTGGCGTGGTGGCCAGTGAGCGTGACAGAGCCCCGCCCCCAAGGAGTCCGAGACGGAGCCTCGTCGCCACCGCTCTCAAGCGTCGCCTCTTCACCTCCGCTCTCAAGCTGCAGATGCTGAGCTGAGTCGACGAGGCGACGCTTGAGAGCAGAGTCGACGCGGCGACGCTTGAGAGCGTGGCGACGAGCGACGCTTGAGCGGTGGCGACGAGGCGACCCCCCCCGTGAGAGCAGGGTCGACGGGCGACGCTTGAGAGCAGGGTCGACAGGCACTCTTGAGAAGCAGGGTCGACGAGGCGACGCTTGAGAGCAGGTCGACGAGGCGACGCTTGAGAGAAGGGTCCGACGAGCGGACGTTGAGAGCAGAGTTGACGAGGCGACGCTTGGAGAGCGGTGGCGCCGAGGCGACGCTTGGAGCGTTGCGACGAGGCGACGCTTGAGAGCAGGGTCGACGAGGCGACGCTTGAGAGCAGGTGTCTAAGAGGCGACGCTTGAGACAGCAGGGTCGACAGGCGACGCTTGAGAGCAAGGGTCGACGAGGCGACGCTGGAGAGCATGGTCGACGAGGCTACGCTTGAGAGCAGGGTCCCGAGGCGACGCTTGAGAGCAGGGTCGAGCGAGGCGACGCTTGAGAGGCAGGTCCGAACGAGGCGACGCTTGAGAGCAGGGTCGACGAGGCCGCGCTTGAGAGCAGGGTCGACGAGGCCGACGCTTGAGAGCAGGGTCGACGAGGCGACGCTTTGAGAGCAGGGTCGACGAGGCGACGCTTTGAGAGCAGGGCTAGACGAGGCGACGCTTGAGAGCAGAGAACGAGGCGACGATGCCTTGTCAGCAAGAGACGAGGCGACGATGTCTGTCAGCAGAGACGAGGCGACGATGCTTGTCAGCAGAGACGAGGCGACGATGCTTGTCAGCAGAGAGAGGCGGGAGACGAATGCTTGTCAGCAGAGACGAGGCGACGATGCTTGTCAGCAGAGACGAGGCGACGATGCCTTGTCAGCAGAGACGAGGCGACGATGCTTGTCCAGACAGAGACAGGCGACTATGCTTGTCAGCAGAGACGAGGCGACGATGCTTGTCAGCAGAGACGATGGCGACGATGCTTGTCAGCAGGACGAAGGCGACGATGCTTGTCAGCAGAGTCGTGGACGACGTCGACGAGGCGATGCTTTGAGGAGCAGGGTAGACGAGGCGATTTGGAGAGCAGGGTCGACGATGTGCGATGGGCGATGCTTGAGAGCAGGGTCGACGAGGCGATGCTTGAGAGCAGAGCGAGGCGACGATGCTTGTCAGCAGAGACGAGCGACGATGCTTGCAGCGAGACGAGGCGACGATGCTTGTCAGCAGAGACGAGGCTACGATTGCTTGTCAGCAGAGACGAGGCGACGATGCTTGTCAGCAGAGACGAGGCGACGATGCTTGTCAGCAGAGACGAGAGCGACGATGCTGTCAGCAGAGACGAAAGGCGACGATGCTTGTCAGCAGAGACGAGGCGACGATGCTTGTCAGCAGAGACGAGGCGACGATGCTTGTCAGCAGAGACGAGGCGGCGATGCTTGTCAGCAGAGATGAGGCGACGATGCTTGTCAGCAGAGACGAGGCGACGATTGCTTGACAGCAAGAGACGAGATCGACGAGTCAGAGTCCGTGGACGACGTGAGGCTGCCCGAGCAAGAGTCGTGGACGACGTGGTGCTCGAGAGCAAGTCGTGGACGACGGGATGCTTGAGAGCAGGGTCGACGAGGCGATGCTTGAGAGCAGGGTCGACGAGGCACGAGATTGAGAGCAGGGCGACGAGGCGATGCTTGAGAAGCAGGGGTCGACGAGGCGATGCTTGAGAGCAGGGTCGACGAGGCGATTGCGATGCTTGAGCAGGGTCGACGAGGCACGCTTGAGAGAGCAGGTCGACGAGGCGGATGCTTGAGAGCAGGGTCGACGAGGCGATGCTTGAGAGCAGAGACGACGCGACGATGCTTGTCAGCAGAGACCGAGGCGACATGCTTGTCCGCAGAGACGAGGCGAACTGATTCCTTGTCAGCAGAGTCGAGGCGACGATGCTTGTCAGCAGAGACGAGGCGTACAATACTTGTCAGCAGAGACGAGGCCCGACGATGCTTGTGTGAGCAGAGTCGAGGGCGACGATGCTTGTCAGCAGCAGACGTCTGCTACAATGCTTGACATCAGAGAACGAGGCGATGATTCTAGACAGCAGAGACTATGCGACGATGCTTCACAGGCATAGACCGAGGCAACGAGCAGAGTCCTGACCGAACGTGAGGCTATTAGCCTCCCCAATAAACATGCAGTATTAGTTAAAAAACAATGCCACAAATGTGTTATGAAGCCTAGACTAGATTCGTAAAATCCCAGTTCTTTAGTGTAACAGGGTGGTGCCCCACTCACATCCAATGTCATCCCACTGATTTGAAAACACCAGACTCAGATTTCACCTTCAAATGAACTGGCTGTTTCTAGAGGTTTCACCTACTTTGCGGAGTAATATTGGTTATTTTCCTCAATACAATGTAAACGGCGTTGAAGCGGAGGGGAAGCAGGAGACGAACGCAGGGAGCGAAAACAGGTCCAAAGGTAAAGGGGTGATTAGTAACAACAGAAAAATAAAAAAAAAAAAAAAAAAATTAAAAACACAGCGAACCTGAACAGGCGAGGACTGAAAAAGGGTGGATAAAACAGAAACGAGGCAGAGACGAAAACGGGCATTGATTGAAAACAAGGAAGTGAACTACACATGGACAAAATGGGAATGTGAGGAACGAGGACGAACTTGGAGGAGAAATGGACGGAGTGAGTCGGAACGCGAGACGAGGAGGTTGTTGTAGGGGCAGATCGGTTAGAGTAATGCGTCAGTGACATTTAACATCAATAATCAGCGGGACGGTGAGGGTGAGTGCGGCCTTTAAATGGATGCCCCCAGTGTGGGTGTGTGTTGATTGAGGGAAATGAGGGGAACAGGTGCGTGTATTGTGATCGTGACGTGGGCCAGGTGACGCTGGCGTGGTGGGCAGTGAGCGTGACGATCCACGCCCCAAGGAGTCCGAGAAGGAAGCCTCGTCGCCACCGGACTCAGGCGATGCTCTGACCTCAGGGTCAAGCTGAGGCGATGCTTGAGAGCAAGAGGTCGACGACGGCGATGCTTGAGAGCAGAGACGAGGCGACGATGCTTGTCCAGCAGAGACGAGGCCGACGATGCTTGTCAGCGTTGGAGACGAGGCGACGATGCTTGAGAGCAGGGTCAGGAGGACGAGGCTGACGATGCTGGGTAGACGAGTCGAGGCGGAGATGGGAGAGAAGATGTAGAAGAGGCGAGCTTGGACGATGCTTGTCAGGTCAGAGACGAGGCGAGAGATGCTTGTCATTCAGAGACCGAGGCGAGACTATGCTGTCAGCAGAGACGAGGCTACGATTGCTTGTCAGCAGAGACGACGGCGACGATGCTTGTCAGCAGAGACGAGGCGACGATGCTTTTCAGCAGAGACGAGGCGACGATGCTTGACAGCAGGAGACTAGTCGACGAGCAGAGTCGTGGACGAGGAGGCTGCCTAGCAGAGTCGTGGTCGACGAGGTGCTCTGAGAGCAGAGTCGTCGACGATCGGGATGCTTGAGAGCAGGGTCGACGAGGCGATGCTTGAGAGCAGGGTCGAGACGAGGCGATGCTTGAGAGCAGGGTCGACGAGGCGATGCTTGAGAGGCAGGTCGACGAGGGCGATGCTTTGAGAGCAGGGTCGACGGAAAGGCCGATGCTTGAGAGCAGGGTCGACGAGGCATGCTTTGAGAGGCAGGGTCGACGAGGCGCGATGCTTGAGTTCAGGGTCGACGGGCGATGCTTGATAGAGCAGGGTCGACGAGGCGATGCTTTGAGAGCAGGGTCGACGAGGCGATGCTTGAGAGCAGGGGGTCGACGAGGCGATGCTTTGAGGAGGCAGGGTCGGGCGATGGCGATTGCTTGAGAGCAGGGGTCCGACGAGGCGATGCTTGAGAGCAGAGACGAGGCGACGAATGCTTGTCAGCAGAGACGAGGCGACGATGCCAGTCCAGCATAAGACGAGGCGACGATGCTTGTCAGCAGAGACGAGGCGACGATGCTTGTCAGCAGAGACGAGGCGACGATGCTTGTCAGCAGATAGACGAGGCGACGATGGCTTGTCAGCAGAGACGAGGCGACGATGCTTGTCAGCAGAGACGAGGCGACGATGACTTGTCAGCCCAGGAGAAGAGACGAGGCGACGATGCTTGTCAGCAGAGACGAGGCCGACGATGCTTGTCAGCAGAGATGGTCAGCCAAGGAGACGACGGGCGACGATTGCTGTCAGCAGAGGACGAGGCGACGAGTTGCTTGTCAGCAGAGACGAGGCGACGATGCTTTCAGCAGAGACGAGGCGACGATGACTTGTCAGCAGAGACGAGGCGACGATGCTTGATCAGCAGAGACGAGGCGACGAGCTTGTCAGGCAGAGACGACGCGACGATGCTTGTCAGCAGAGACGAGGCGACGATGCTTGTCAGCAGTAGACGAGGCGACGATGCTTGTCAGCAGAGACGAGGCGACGATGCTTGTCAGCAGAGACGAGGCGACGATGCTTGTCAGCAGAGACGAGGCGACGATGCTTGTCAGCAGAGACGAGGCGCGATGACTTGTCAACAGCAGAGACGAGCGACGATTCTTGACAGCAGAGACGAGGCGACGATGCTTGTCAGCAGAGACGAGCGAGATGCTTGTCAGCAGAGACGAGGTCGACGCGATGCTTGTCAGCAGAGACGAGGCGACGATGCTTGTCAGCAGAGACGAGACGGCGACCGATGCCTTTGTCAGCAGAGACGAGGCGACGATGCTTGTCAGCAGAGAAGAGGCGACGATGCTTTGTCAGCAGACGACGAGGCGACGATGCTTGTCAGCAGTAGACGAGGGCGACGATGCTTGACAGCAGAGACGAGCTGCGACGATTCTTGACAGCAGAGACGAGGCGACGATGCTTCACAGCAGAGACGAGGCAACGAGCAGAGTCGCGGACGACGTGAGGCTGCCGAGCAGAGTCGTGGACGACGTCGTGCTTGAGAGCAGAGTCGTGGAGGACGTGGTGCTCGAGAGCAGAGTCGTGGACGACGTGGTGCTCGTGAGCAGAGTCGTGGACGACGTGACGCTTGAGAGCAGAGTCTGATTCAAATTCAAATTCAAATATAATTGTAATTAGCATTTAAGAACATGTAAAGCTTGCAAAGAAATGTAATCTGGACGTTGTTAGACCTGTTTTAGGGGGGCTATAGCCTCCCCAATAAACATGCAGTATTAGTTAAAATCGGTATTAGTTTAAATCGTCAATAGTTTTTCTTATTTATTATCTCTTATTGAACTGTGCATTCTGTCTCTATATTCACAATGTTATTGATCACTATACACTAGTGGATATTTCATTATGTTAGCAGAGGAAACCTGATGAGTGATGAATGTAAAGTTAGCCTACTGAAAAAGCCAGTTAAAGTCTTTAATTTAAACACTGCAGTATTCAGGGCAGACATAGATAAATGGCTTTGTCTCTCTTGATTTTATATACAGTATATTTTACAGATACCTGATTATAATAAGTTAATAGTTGGTCATATTGATTGATAATATTAGTAGCTCAATATTATTCCTCTACTCGTAGACAGATAGTAGAAAACTTTTTTGTAAAGGCCAATCAGATGAGAGGACTTTTACAGTTTATATAAAACATTTGAATAAGTTTAATGCTTGTCAGTAAAGGCAAAAAAATAAAGTTAAATATAAAAAAACAGTTTTACATAATTTTACACAAAAAATAAATCTACACAATTAAACCTATTTGATGTATTTACTGGATTTAAGAAATGCTTTAATCTGCTAACATGGTTAGATTTAAACAGCTGTTTTGGCTGGTACCACCACTTCTTGGTTCATTCCTTTTTTGTAGAGTTTTACCAATAGTCCTTTGCTTTCTGGCTGAGGATGTTGTGGACTTTTATTTGTTAATATTTGCTTGTGTGAAAATGAATACAACAACATAAACTGAGAAACATAAAAAAGCATAACTTGAGAAATTTATTTTCTGCTGTCAAATTTCCTAAAAATCTGTCATCTAGGTTCTTAAACGTGAATGCAGCTGCAGACCAGATGCACGTTTGATTGTACCAGTCTACTTTCTCAGTATTTGAGTAGTGTATTTAGGATTGTATCTTTGCATTGTTTGTATCTTTGCTTGATTTGTACCTCTTGTTAGTAGATGGATAGTAGTTAAGTCATACAAGATCTGTACATAATATAAACTTTGAATGACTTGTATCTTCAAAGAAATGTGCTGCTATGAGGAATTTTATTGTAGTCCCATTTAGTGGGCCATATGGGTCATTTTTTTTATCATCCTAGGGGCACACCTCTAGACGCCCCTAGTCAAAACTTAGCCTCCCGATTCATAAATCTCTAGTGACATCCCTGGTAACCAGTAACACAGTTCCAGAGATAAGATACAATATAAGAAAGATATCTTCTACCAGCTGAGCAGTATCAGACAATAGATTGAAAATGCAGATTAAAATGTTCTAACCTGAAAAGAGACATTGTAATATATCATTTCTAAATAAAGCAACAACATTTGAACAGTAGATAAGGATGAAACAGGGCATTTGACAATCATCTAGGAGAGAGAGAGAGAGAGAGAGCGAGAGAGAAGAAGAAGAAGAAGAAGCTGAAAAGCAAGAAAGCAAAATCAGATCTTGAAAGCTGTCAAGCTATATTTTTGTTTCTTTGAGATATACAATTTTTGGCCATGATGGCTACCTGGTGGCATCAGCAACAAATAAATTCTGCTGAATATTCTGTCTCTACTGTTGTTATGCTGGTGCAGAAACTAAGATGTTGTATGAATGACCCAATAACGCTGACATGGAAAGTATCCTCTAGTCTCTGTTTTCCATGTCCTTATCAACCTTCCGGAATGACATCTGGATCTCTGCAGCCTTCAACAAAAAACAGCTGGAGATGTTGTTCAAATACACCCAAGCATATTAAGCTAGCATCAAGGATCTACACTAAAATTTACTCATTTAGCAGATGCCTTAGAGTGACTTACAACTGATGCAATCTTAGAATTGTAGATTATGGGCCTTGCTTAAGGATGCAACAGTGACTTCCTGGCAGTGGTAGGATTTTAACTCTAGACTGTTTGGTCCACATTGTAATACCTTAATCGCTGTGGCACCACAGTCCAACATTCCCACTCTCTTCACCCCTTACCCCTCTTACCTCATGAGCATCTTGTCTCCATTATGACATAATAAGATAATTATTCTTACACACTATTCTTTTTGTGTGTTCTTGGCATTCTTTGACAAACGGCACATTTTTCAATAGTTACTTAGAAATATTGGCTGGGTGGCACAGTGGCTCGGTGGGTAGCATCGCCGCCTCACAGCAAGAAGGTCCTGGGTTCAATCCCAGGGTGGAGCGGCCTGGGTCCTTTCTGTGTGGAGTCTGCATGTCGTCCGCGTGGGTTTACGGCGGGTACTCCCGTTTCCTCCCACAGTCCAAAGACATGCAAGATAGGTTGACTGATTACCCTAAATTGGCCTGGTTTGAGTGTGGTCTCTGGCGACAGATGGAGCGACACGTCGGCTGCATCAAGTGGCAGTGGGTGGACCCCACATCCGGCGGGACAAGCACCAGGAAAATTATGATGATTTAGAAATATTGGCTGTTTCAAGTTGCAGGTTTTTAAATGATTAATTAGTCACTCTCTCACATTGTACTTGGTGGCCTGTTTTGGGTATTATTTATTTATTTATTTGGGGGAGCCAAGTTTCTTCTTTTGGGCTTGTTTCCAAAGAGCTGGTTCCTTCATTCTCTTGAGGGATCTGGAAACCCTGTCTGAGATGCTGTGTTGTTTTCCATGTGAGATAACTGCTGCAGGCTTGTAGTGTCTGTTTTGCTCAGATGTTGAAAGACATCTCACTCCATAGTTGTTGGAATAAAGTAGAATATCATGAAATATCACAACTTAATCTAATACACATTTTATTTGGGAGATTTTGCAAAAGAAAAAAAAAACAGTCAGCTGCAGCAAGGAAAGCTGGTGCTAACATTAACTTGCAGTAATGAACAGCAGCTGGGCTCTGTCCTGCACAGATCAAACACAGGACCGACGGTTCAGAAATAATTCGGAACAACTTAGCAATTGATAAAGTGAGGACATTAGGAGATGTGTTTTCTTGCTGAAATGACTTGTTTTGAATGTGGCAGCTGCTCTCTTCTCTTTTCAGTACACCGTACCGCCACTGAATCTTTTAGTGGAGCGTCGTACCGGACCGTTCCAGCCTACTTTCACCTCTGTTGATGAGTACCTCAGTGCTTACAAGCAAATAGCTAATATCTCTTGCTGGCCATGGAGAGAGTAATTTGTAGAATGCTTGGTGCTGAAAAAGTTCATCACCAAACTCCAAACTAGCACATCAGAGTGGATCTGTTGTCTCTAGAATTCAACAATCCAATTCACAGAGGTACATATGTTGGTGTTTGCGTACACAGGGAATGAAAGCCTGCATTCCCAACATCACCTTGTATCTTGTATCTGCAATTGCAAGACTAAGCAGTACCTTCAGCCCAGAATGGAAACATAATTTAATCTTCCTTGTCCCATTGCCTATATTCCTAATCCATGTTTGTTTTCTCACACTTCTTCCCTAGGGTGGTGCAGAGCCTGGAAAGGCCTGTTTGGGTTTGGGTAACCCCCACAAAAAATGGAACATGTACTTTGGTTGTCTGATGTTCCATGGATGTCTCCAGTTTCAGTGGTGAAGTAATAGGCATTAGTTAGTAACCAAGTGTGTACAAATCAGACTGGATGCAGAGCCATCTAATGTTTTTTCAGATCCAAAGGCACATGCTGAACTGTACATCCAGGCTTCTAGACCAGTGTTCCATTTATTTGTCATACCTTGCCAAAATTTCATACCTTATAGAGAATTTTTAGTGGTTTATCGATTGATCTCTTGAAAAATAATACTGTATCTGTTTGGTTCTTTTTCAGTGTTATTAAGATAAGCCATTTAACAGCATATTTTGACATGGGCAATTGTTGAATATAGAATATTTTGATAGAATGTCTTGTTTTATATCAAAGTTATGAAAACACTGGTGTCATGCAATGATGTCAGTGTTGGTAAGTGTTGCCTTCACAGCTTCAGAAGCATTCCTAACATCAATGCCTAGTAAGAGACCATGAAAGAGACCTTGGCTGTGTCCATAATGAACAGTATGCAAAAGCAGTACACAAGAATGAGTAGTGAATATGTAGTATTCACTAAATAGTATGCAAAAAGTTACTGGATGACGTACTATATCAGGAGACAGTTGGACATTAGAATGCAGCTCAACTATGAACATTCAAGATCCACGTGACTCTCCATATGAGTCTACAAACTGTAACAGCCTACACCGAGTCAGCAGACGTGAGGTGACATTATTTAACCTGAACATTTTAACAATCAGCTGGTTTAGATTTCTATACACATATGAGCTCCATGAAAGACCTTCAGTTGCAATAAATTCAATCTGGCGCAAGACGATGAGGAGTAGACACCTCTGTAAAGTGAAACATTCTATGAAACTGAACCCAATTTTTTATAATGGATATACTGTAACTAATAGATTAGAAGATGAATAGCTCCATGTTGCACCACCCATCATCTGGATATTTTGGCTATTTTTTGTATATTGGCTGCGAAATACTAAAACATAAACTTGGGAAGAGCCAGGCCGCCCGAAGAGTGGGCACAGTGAAAAATGTTCTTCCTAATACGGGGGATTTTACCACCCCAAATAAATCCAGTAAACCAAAAATGTAAGGAAGGATATTAATCTTAAAACTATACCTACCAGCTACAGAAATGGGAAGACTGTTCCATCTTTGGACAACACTACTCATCCTTCTTAAAGGGGTGAAGTTGGCATCCTGGATGAGTGACATTCTACGCGTTATATTAATACCCAAGTACTTAATTCCATTCGGCACCAACTTAAATAGGATATATGCTTGTGCAATTGTAGAAGATGCTATAATAATTGAGTAAAATACACTTTTTGAAAGAATTATTTATGACCAAAGTAGGAATCACATTAATCTAAACTAAAATTAATGAGGGCAGCATGGTGGCTCGATGGGTAGCACTGTCACCTTACAGCGAGAAGGTCCTGGGTTCAATCCCTTAGGTGGAGCGGTCTGAGTTCTTTGTGTGGAGTCTGCATGTCTTCCCCCTGTCTGCGTGGGTTTACTCTGGTTTCCTCCCACAGTCCAAAAACATGTGTATTAGGTTGATTGGTGTCTCTAAAATGCCCCTAGTGTGCGAGTGCATGTGCCCTACGATGGACTGGTGCCCTGTCTAGGGTTGTTCCTATGACTAGGTGAAAAAAAAGTCAGAATATAGAGAGTTTGTCAATGGTGCAGTGTACAGTAACTTGATCCATGAAATCAATCTCTCTCTAAAGAAAATAACTGCTCCTGGAACCTGCAATGTGTATAGAATATTTAAAAGTCTATGGGTATTAGAATATACTTGCCTTCCCTTGATAAAACCTGTTTGATTGTTGGATATAATGGAGGGGAGAACAGTCTCTATTTGTTTAGGTAATATTTTGCCTAAAATTGTATTGTCATTACAGAACAGACTGATTGCGTGGTATAAGCTACAGATCTTGGGGTGGGATCTTTATCCTTCGTTGCAGTAAGCAAGATGGCGGCCTGGGTCTCAAGGCTCCAGGTCTCCAGACTCATTAAATAGCTAAAGCAAAGGGATAACGGTTGATTATCAAATGTCATAAAAAAACTCTGTCACAAACCCATCAGCTCCAGGAGATTTACCACTATTTAAGAATCTGATAGTTTCTGAGATTTCTCCCACAGTGATAGGGTGATCAAATTTCTTAGCCAGTATGGAACAATGAAGAAAAACATTTTTAACACGTTACTAATGTCATTAATTTCTGAAAGAGTCCTTAACTTGATGCATTCATCTAGAGACAGCCTGTCTTTTTAGTTGATGCACTAACCGTCCGCTTTTTGCCTCATACTCATATAAAGAACGCTTGAAAAAAATTAAGGCTTCAGCATATTTTCACTCTGCTTGGAGATCAAACCACTTCTTATTCAGTTCTGGAGTGGGGTTGACTGACATTTGATTGTCTAAACAGAGTATGGAATGAAAAAGCTCATCCAGCTTTTTCTGGTTACAGTGGTGCTTGAAAGTTCGTGAACCCTTTAGAAGTTTCTATATTTCTGCATACATATGACCTAAAACATAATCAGATTTGCACACAAGTCCTAAAAGTAGATAGAGAACCCAGTTAAACAAATTACACAAAAATATCATACTTGGTCTTTTATTTATTGAGGAAAATGATCCAATATTACATATTAGTGAGAGGCAAAAGTATGTGAACCTTTGCTTTCAGTATCTGGTGTGACCCCCCTGTGCAGCAATAACTGTAACTAAACGTTTCCTGTAACTGTTGATCAGTCCTGCACACCGGCTTGGAGGAATTTTAGCCCATTCCTCCGTACAGAACAGCTTCAGCTCTGGGTTGTTGGTGGGTTTCCTCACATTAACTGTTTGCTTCAGGTTCTTCCACAACATTTCGATTGGACTAAGGTCAGGACTTTGACTTGGTCATTCCAAAACATTAACTTTAATTATTCTTTAACCATTCTTTGGTAGAACGACTTGTGTGCTTAGGGTCGTTGTCTTGCTGCATGACCCACCTTCTCTTGAGATTCAGCTCATGGACAGATGTCCTGATATTTTCCTTTAGAATTCTCTGATATAATTCAGAATTCAGTGTTCCATCAATGATGGCAAGCCGTCCTGGCCCAGATGCAGCAAAACAGGCCCAAACCATGATACTACCACCACTATGTTTCACAGATGGGATAAGGTTCTTATGCTGGAATGCAGTGTTTTCTTTTCTCCCAAACATAACACTTTTCTTTTAAACCAAAAAGTTCTATTTTGGTCTCATCTGTTCACAAAACATTCTTCCAATAGCCTTCTGGCTTGTCCACATGATCTTTAGCAAACTGCAGATGAGCAGCAATGTTCTTTTTGAAGAGCATTGGCTTTCTCCTTGCAACCCTGCCATGCACACCATTGTTGTTCAGTGTTCTTCTGATGGTGGACTCAAAAACATTAACAATAGCTAATGTGGTCTTGAATGGTCTTGAATTTCCTCCATTTGTACACAATCTGTCTGACTGTGGATTGGTGGTCCAAACTATATATATATATATACACACACATACACACACACACACACACACACACACACACACACACACACACACACACACGAGTCTTACATATGTAAAACACATCTAAGACACATCACACAAACCCCCAAATCTACCACCACTCCCACAGGCACACACAAATGGGGTAAATAAAAACATTCCTTGAGATAAAGAAATGTTTGCTTGGTGACAACAGACATAAAAATCACCTCTCAGTTTGGCCTTGGTCATACTGTACACTTTGTTATTAAGCATATAAATCCAACTACTCACAAGTGTCCACATCAACAATATGTACAATTACCACTTGTCTTTTGATGCTAAAGAAAAGGAAGGCCAAGCCCATTCTGTGTGTAGTACATATATAAATAGCCACAAAACATATGCAATCCGTGGGCAAAACGAAGTACCATAAAAAGTTGTATAAAAGTGCACAGTTCGTATAAAAAAAGTAAATAAAACATACCTCAAGCACTACAGTTGCGCTTTAACAAAACTTTACTCTGCTGAGAGAAGGGAACTGTTACTGTCAGTCAAATGGCAATGTATAGAAATGAAAGTCTAAGAACAAAACTAAACAAACTTCGAGGAGGACAGAGTCCCTTTTACTGAGAAAACAAACAAAACAACAGCTAAACGGTTGTATTGTTCTACACTGCCTCCGGGGTATAGAAGAACTAGCTGACTGAACCGGACCCCTTTGCTTTACCCCAGTGCTTTTTAGCACTGGTCTATGCTAAAATCTTGAAAAAATCTGACATTATGGCCTCAAATTCATGCCATACCTACTCTTCCCAACAATATATTGCTTGTCCCGGTATAAGTGAAAAAGCATGATGAAAGGCCTCCTACCCACAGCTACTGATTTCCTGAGTCGATGAGCCCTTATACTGGGCTTAATCTGGAAATGGTCCAAGGAGAATACCTCTAGTAGTAGCTCCTTCATAAAGGTCTTTGGCTACCCACCCTCCACATTCTCGGGAAGCTGGAGTGACAGGAGCGCTTCTCAAGGTCGTCCAGTTTGTCCTGCAATGTGGAGTGTTTTGCAGCAAGAGTTTTGAATTGTTCCTCCAATTGGACAGTTCTGTTGCTGTGGTCTGAAGCAGAAGCCCCAAGGCTTTAATGTTTCCTGAATGTGAGTCCAGTGTTTGTTTAACTGAGACCAAAGAGTCTGCAATGGGCTGCAGAGCATTAGGGAGAGCCAAAGCGTGCTCTGAAAAAAAATTAACTTTTCAAAGTTTTAAGTGCTAGCAAGAGGAGCGGGATCAGTTGGGTTAGCCATAATGCTACAGCTGTGACTGAAAGTTTTGTGAACCCTTTAGAATTTAATATATTTCTGCATAAATATGACCTAAAACATCATCATAGGTTCACACAAGTCCTAAAAGTAGATAAAGAGAACCCAGTTAAACAAATGAGACAACAATATTATACATGGCCATTTATTTATTTGGAGGAAAATGATCCAATATTACACAATAGTGAGTGGCAAAAGTATGTGAACCTCTAAGATTAGCAGTTAATTTGAAAGTGTACTTAGAGTCAGATGTTTTCAATCAATAGGATGAAGTCTGCTCTTCACAACACATGTTTGTGAAAGTGTATCACGGCACAGACAAAGAAGATTCATGAGCACCTCAGAAAAAGAGTTGTTGATGCTCATCAGGCTGGAAAAGCTGCCTAGAGGTGCCCGTAATGGAAGTATGGGAGTCGGGTGTAGCACTGGCTTGTCACACAGAGTTAGCTATCACTGCTTATGACTGCTCAAGCGTTCTCTCTCTCAAATGCGCAATATTATTCCAAACCACATTAAGCTGACAAAACTGTCAGGAGTTATTCACAAAGTAGTGGCTTTACAGTCACAACAAATATAATTATTATTGTGTGGCAGTGCCGTCACACATTTACACAAAGTCCACAATCCGACAATTGTAAGTCAATGCATTTTTAATTTTTATTTTTGTCAATGAGTGTACCATTGTTGAGAAAACATGCTTGCCTGTTACCTACAATGTTGGAGCTTGAGTGTTACTTGTGAATCGGGAATAGCGTAATGATGTTGACATTAATAGCATTTACTTTAATGCCATAAACTTAGCTTTTAATAACAAGCATGTAAGTACTATATACAAACTCAAGTCACTAGAAGCAGACTGTCTGCAACAAAGACGAGCCTGCAAGATTGTATGACCTTAATCAATGTACAAACAAACAGGGAGAAATGAAGTCGCCAATTGAATAACTAACGATTCAAAAACATCCTGTTGAATCTCAAATGTATTCGGGACCCTCTTCTTGCTCGGGGTTTGACTTCTTTCATTGTTTACGCTCAACACTTGACAGTGTAGTGCCAAGCCACAGTTGTGTTGTCACTTCCTAGGAAAGTACAGTGGTCTCTGCAATAAATTGACCAAAACATCATCAGATTTTCACACAAGTCCTAAAAGTAGATAGAGAACCCAGTTAAAAAAAATAAACAAAAATATTCTACTTGGTCATTTATTTATTGAGGAAAATGATCCAAATTACCTATTAGGGAGGTGGCAAAAGTATGTGAACCTCTAGGATTAGCAGTTAATTTGTAGGTGAAATTAGAGTCAGGTGTTTTCAATCAATGGGATGACAATCAGGTGTGAGTGGGCACCCCGTTTAATTTAAAGAACAGGGATCTATCAAAGTCTGCTCTTCACTACACATGTTTGTGGAAGTGTATCACGGCATGAACAAAGGAGATTTCTGAGGACCTCAGAAAAAGAGTTGTTGATGCTCATCAGGCTGGAAAAGGTTACAAAACCATCTCTAAAGAGTTTGGACTCCACCAATCCACAGTCAGACAGATTGTGTACAAATTGAGGAAATTCAAGACCACTGTTACCCTCCCCAGGAGTGGTCGACCAACAAAGATCACTCCAAAAGCAAGAAGTGTAATAGTTGGAGAGGTCACACAGGACCCCAGGGTAACTTCTAAGCAACTGAAGGCCTCTCTCACATTGGTTCATGTTAATGTTCATGTGTCCACCATCAGAAGAACACTGAACAACAATGGTGTGCCTGGCAGGTCGCACAGAGAAAGCCACTGCTCTCCAAAAAGAACATTACTGCTCATCTGCAGTTTGCTAAAGATCCAAGCCAGAAGGCTATTGAAAGAATGTTTTGTGGATGGATCAGACCAAAATAGAACTTTTTGGTTTAAAAGAAAAGCATTATGTTTGGAGAAACAAAAACAAGGAAAACACTGCATTCCAGCACAACATCTGTGAAACATGATGGTGGTAGTATCATGGTTTGGGCCTGTTTTGCTGCATCTGGGCCAGGAAGGCTTGCCATCATTGATGGAACATAAATTCTCAATAATATCAGAGAATTCTACAGGAAGATGTCAGGACATCTGTCCATGAACTGAATCATGATCAACTGAATTAATGTTTTGGAATGGCCAAGTCAAAGTACAATATAATCAAAATCCAATCAAAATGTTGTGGAAGGACCTGAAGCGAACAGTTAATGTGAGGAAACCCACCAACATCCCAAAGTTGAAGCTGTTCTGTACGGAGGAATGGGCTAAAATTCCTCCAAGCCGGTGTGCAGGACTGATCAACAGTTACAGGAAATGTTTAGCTGCAGTTATTGCTGCACAGGGGGGTCACAGCAATACTGAAAGCAAAGGTTCACATACTTTTGCCACTCAAGTCAAGTCAAGTCAAGTCAGATTTATTTATATAGCGCTTTTTACAATGGAGCATTGTCTCAAAGCAACTTTACAGGTTTAGATTATCTCCTAATAACTACGTCCAATCTCAAATTGAGCAAGCCTAGGGCGACAGTGGCAAGGAAAAACTCCCCAGTTCTAGGAAGAAACCTTGGGAGGACCAAGACTCAAAAAGGGACCCAACCTCCTTGGGCGGCGTAGATGATAAATCTAAGAGCGAACTAAAGTCATGGAGTCAAAGTTTGAATAGAATGTGAAGTATGCACATCGACATTAAGTGGCCGGGGTATGATGATAAATCTAAGAGCGAACTAAAGTCATGGAATCATGGAGTCAAAGTTCGAATAGAATGTGAAGTATGCACATCGACATTAAGTGGCCCGGGTATGATGGAACACAGCTCGGAGAGAAAACAGAAAATGTAATTAGTTACTGATTAAGAGCACAGTGTTTATTAACAATCACTGATGCCATGTCAATCACTGATGCCAAGTGTAGCATGAGACCCCGGCAGCATTAGCTATAGCAGCATAGCTAGAAAGCTAGAAGAGGAGAACTGGTAGGAACACACGCCAAGAGGATCACATGGAGACATTGGCACCCACGAGTGGCAGAAGACAGCAACCCAACGTCTCTGATCACCATAAGACTCTTTGACTATGACCCAGCTCTGCCCTTATTATAAGGCAAGGAGCATGAGTCAAGTACACGAGACCCAAGCCTAGTTCAGCCAGACCGCCCACTCGACACTCCCGGCTAGCGGACAAGGCAGGCAGGCCAAACATGACTCCAGACTCCGGCCCCAGTGACCCAAGCCATGCATCCTGGTCTAAATCTAGTGAAAAGCCGGTGTAAATAGGTATGTCTTTAGCCTAGACTTAAAAATTTGGAGAGTGTCTGAGTCTCGAACTAAAGTGGGAAGTTTATTCCAGAGTTGGGGGGCCATGTATGAGAAAGCCTTTCTCCCGGCTGTGACTTTTTTAATTCTAGGAACTAAAAGAAGTCCTGTACCCTGCGAACGAAGTAGACGAGTTGGATTGTAAAACTCTAAGAGGTCACTCAGATAATGTGGGGCCAGGCCATGATAGAGCTTTATAAGTTATAAGAAAAGTATTTTGAATCAATGCGGGAATTTGACTGGTAAACCAGTGCCAGTGATGATAGAACAAGGAGTGATATGAGAGAGGCCTTCAGTTGCTTAGAAGTTACCCTGAGGTCCTTTGTGACCTCACCAACTATTACACGCCTTGCTCTTGGAATGATCTTTGTTGGCCGACCACTCCTGGGGAGGGTAACAATGGTCTTGAATTTCCTCCATTTGTTCAAAATCTGACTGACTGTGGATTGGTAGAGTCCAAACTCTTTAGAGATGGTTTTGTAACATTTTCCAGCCTGAGGTCCATAATCTCCTTTGTTCATGCCATGATACACTTCCACAAACATGTTGTGAAGAGCAGACTTTGATAGATCCCTGTTCTTTAAATAAAACAAATTGCCCACTCACACCTGATTGTCATCCCATTGATTGAAAACACCTGACTCTAAGTTCAAATTAACTGCTAATCCTAGTGGTTCACATACTTTTTCCACTCACTAATATGTAATATTGGATCATTTTCCTCAATAAATAAATGACCAAGTATAATATTTTGGTCTCATTTGTTTAACTGGGTTCTCTTTATCTACTATTAAGACTTTAACCTTCAATTTAACCTTAAGTGTTGTTATAAACTTGCATCTGCAATTGAATGGCCATTGATGCTGAAGAGCGACATTAAACAAATCTGCTGTTTGTATTGATATCATATCTCAGATTTTATATTTCAATACACAAATTACAGTGATGGTTTTGGTGCAGGTTTCATTTCTCTGAGTAAATGCAACTATTTTGTCTGTGACAGTTTCAGCTGATGAGAATGAAACGGAAGCAGATAAACTAAATCATAATCAGCTTTATCTCTCATTGTCAACTTAATTCAGGTATTACAAACAGCTAATAACCAATATCCATGTCAGTCTGAATGATTATAATAATAATAATAATACATATTTTAGTAGTCATATTGGCCATTAAGAAAATATGAGGACTATTCTAACAGTTTATGAAAAGACATCTGAACTGACAACTTTTTAAATTATCTGTACATGCAAAAAAATCCAAACATTGTTGGCGCTAGGTATATTTTTGATCAAAAAATGTAAAAATGCAAGACGACATCAAAATTCTATTAGAAAGTACATAGCAAATAATGATGTCTTTGAATAGCTTGATGTCTCAGGTACTGTAGATACTGTGTAATTGTCCACAACATTAAAAAAAAGGACAGAAATTATCTTAGCACTAAAGCGCGTTCATTTGTAACCAGATCAGTAACACGGTGAACTCACTGGAGTGTGTCTAACGTGAACTGAAGCCACTGAGTGCATGCTGAGAAAGAGGACACACACAGCTATTTCCTTTGTGTGAGGAAGCATGATTAGAGTTTGTGCATTGTGTAGTTGTACATATGTTATGGTCGATACAGTTGCAAGAACTGATTATGAAAATATTCTGTGATCTCCATCTAAGTCAGATATAGACAAACACAGTCTGCTTAAATGTAGCTTGAGAACAGTTCTTATTCTTGTCAATACATAATTTAACATTTAGACATTTGTAGTTTATTTCTAAAGACTTTGTTCAACGATCTGCATCCTGCAAATGTGCATCCTGCAAATATTGTGCCAAGAGTTCAAGATGCAGTTCTGAAGGTGACAAAGAACCCAAATCAAGCCAAAGTCCGGCAGAATCTCTAGAAGCTGCTAAAATCAATTTGACCAAAACATGGAGCAGCATGTTGTTAATGGAAGGACAGCACAAAAATTACTGCTCTCCAAAAATGTTTGGTTTGAAATATTCAGACATGACCTAAAGAGGGCTGTTCGGGCAAAAACCCCTGAATGGTCAAGAATTGTTCGCTGCGTTTATGCAAGTGTGACTTTGAAGATCTGCAGTTTATTAGCAGGTAATGCCGAAGACCAGCTAATTCATTTAGAAACGTTTCTTGCAGCTGTATGAATATGAAAGACTACGATTGACTGTGAATGATGAAGACTTCGATTTCTCTCTTTCTCTGACAGTGCTTGCTTGTGGCAGGCCACAGGCTACAGCTGTGTATAAGGTGTCAGAGTATGCTCGGCGTTTCGGTGTGCCAGTCATTGCAGACGGTGGCATTCAGAGCGTGGGACACATCGCCAAAGCCCTGGCACTGGGGGCATCCACAGGTAAGGAGCTTTGCAAGCGTTTTAATGTTTTGTAGTTCAGGTTCATGTGTTTGGATAATTGTTGGGATTTACCCGTTTCTCTCTTTCTCTGTCACACATTCTCTGTCGCAGTGATGATGGGGCTCCTTGTTGGCAGCAACCAGTGAGGCTCCTGGTGAAATATTTCTTCTCAGATGGCATCAGACTGAAGAAATACAGGGGAATGGGCTCACTTGATGCCATGGACAAGAACCTGGGCTCTCAGACCAGATATTTCAGGTAATACACATATTCAGTTACCTGTATGTGGGAAACTATATACAGTGGTGCTTGAAAGTTGTGAACCCTTTAGAAGTTTCTATAGTTCTGCATAAATATGACCTAAAACAAACATAGATTTTCACACAAATCCTACAAGTAGATAAAGAAGAACCCCACTTAAACAAATGAGACAAAAAATATATACTTGGTCATTTATTTATTGAGGAAAATGATCCAATATTACATATTAGTGAGTGGCAAAAAGTATGTAAACCTCTAGGATTAGCAGGTTAATTGAAAGGTGAAATGAATCAGTGGGGGTGACAATCAGGTGTGAGTGGGCACCCTGTTTTTATTTAAAGAACAGGGATCTATCAAAGTCGGCTCTTCACAACACGTGTTTGTGGGAAGTGTTATCATGGCACAACCAAAGGAGATTTCTGAGGACCCTCAGAAAAAAGTTGTTGATGCTCATCAGGCCTGGAAAAAGGTTACAAAACCATCTCTAAAGAGTTTGGACTCAACCAATCCCATAGTCAGACAGATTGTGTACAAATGGAGAACATTGAAGAACATTGAAGAAACATTGTTACCCTCCCCCAGGAGTGGTCGCCAACAAAGGTCACAGAGCAAGTTGGGTTGTGTGTAATAGTAGTTGGCGAGGTTCACAAAGGACCCCAGGGTTAACTTCTAAGCAACTGAAGCCCTCTCTTACATTGGCTAATGTTAATGTTCATGAGTCCACCATCAGAAAGAAACATTGAACAACAATGGTTGCATGGCAGAGTTGCAAGGAGAAAGCCACTGCTCTCCCAAAATGAACATCTGCTGCAGTTTGGTAAAGAATCACGTGGACAAGTCAAAGGCTATTGGAAGAAAGTTTTGTGGACGGATGAGACCAAAATAGAAATTTGTGGTTTAAAAGAAAAGCGTTATGTTTGGAGAAAGGAAAACACTGCATTCCAGCATAAGAACCTTATCTCATCTTTGAAACATGGTGGTGGTAGTATCATGGTTTGGGCATGTTTTGCTGCATCTGGGTCAGGATGGCTTGCCATCAGTGATGGAACAATGAATTCTGAATTATATCAGATAATTCTAAAGGAAAATCTCAGGACATCTGTCCATGAACTGAAGAGAAGGTGGGTCATGCAGCAAAACAATGAAGATAAGCACACAAGTCGTTCTACCAAAGAATGGTTAAAGAAGAATAGAGTTAATTTTTTGGAATGGAAATGTCAAAGTCCTGACCTTAATTTAATAGAAATGTTGTGGAAGGACCTGAAGTGAGCAGTTAATGTGAGGAAACCCACCAACATCCCAGAGTTGAAGTTGTTCTGTACGGAGGAATGGGCTAAACTTTCTCCAAGCCGGTGTGCAGGACTGATCAACAGTTACAGGAAACGTTCAGTTGCAGTTATTGCTGCACAGGGGGGTCACACCAGATACTGAAAGCAAAGGTTCACATACTTTTGCCACTCACTAATATGTAATATTGGATCATTTTCCTCAATAAATAAATGACCAAGTATAAATATTTTGTCTCTCATTTGTTTAAAACGGGTTCTCTTTATCTACTTTTAGGACTTGTGTGAAAATCTGATGATGTTTTAGGTCATATTTATGCAGAAATGTAGAAAATTCTAAAGAGTTCACAAACTTTCAAGCACCCCTGTATATACTCACCGGCCACTTTATTAGATACACCTTGCTAGTACCGGATTGGCCCCAGTTTGCCTTCAGAACTGCCTTAATTCTTCATAGCAGAGATTCAATAAGGTGCTTGAAACATTCCTCAGAGATTTTTTGCCCATAATTACATGATAGCAGCACACAGTTGCTGCAGATTTGTCAGCTGCACATCCATGATCCAAATCTATTGTTCCACCACATCCTAAAGGTGCTCTGTTGGATTGAAATCTGGTGACTCTGGAGGCCATTTGAGTACAGTGAACTCACTGGCATGTTCAGGAAACCAGTTTGAGATGATTTGAGCTTTGTGACATGGTGATCCTGTTGGAAGTAACCATGAGAAGATGGGAACAGTGTGGTCATAAAGGGATGGACATGGTTAGCAACAATACTCAGGCAGGCTGTGGTGTTTAAACAATGCTTAGTTGGTATTAAGGAGCCCAAAGTGTGCCAAGAAAATATTTCCCACACCATTACACCACCACCATCAGCCTGAACCATTGATACGAGGAAGGCTGGATCCATGCTTTCATGTTGTTTATGTCAAATGTTGACACAACCATCCTAACGTCAAAGCAGAATCGATTCTCATCAGACCAGGCAACGTTTTCCAATCTTCTATTCTCCAATTTTGGTGAGCCCGTGCAATTTGTAGCCTCAGTTGCCTTTTCTTAACTGACAGGAGTGGCACCCTGCTGCTGGTGTAGTCCATCTGCTTCAGAGTTTGACGTGTTGTGCATTTAGAGATGCTGTTCTGCATATCTCGGTTTTCTCCTTTTTCTGACCATTCTCTGTAAACCCTAGAGATGGCTTTCCGTGAAAATCCCATTAGATCAGCAGTTTCTGAAACACTCACACCAGCCCATCTTTTAAACCATTTGGCCATGTCTACAGTCCAAGATGCATTGAGCTGCTTCCATGTGATTGGCTAATTAGATGTTTGCTTTAACAAGCAGTTGAACAGGTGTACCTAATAACGTTCTGCCATGTGATTATGTTGGTGTATGAACGGTTGACGTTAGTAAATGAATAGAACTGCTCTATGTAGTGTACCCAAAAGTTAGATCTCGAAACATGGATCAAATCGATTACAATAATCAAATCTTGATATGGTACCATTATTTTCACACAATGCACATCTCTGTCTCTTTTTCAGCGAGTGTGATAAGATTAAGGTAGCTCAGGGTGTATCAGGGGCTGTACAGGATAAGGGCTCTGTCCATAAATTTGTGCCGTACCTCCACGCTGGAATTCAGCACTCCTGCCAGGATATAGGAGCCAAGAGCCTAACACAACTCAGGTAAACATGCATACACAGTAGTTCAAGGCAAGCTTATAAAATAATCATACACACACAAGCTGAGAACAGGTACATGCATGTACCAGAAATGGCTGTGGAGTCTTCACTGTCTTTGTTCTTCCCTTGCCTCTCATGTTCTCAGGGCGATGATGTATTCTGGTGATCTGAAATTTGAGAAACGAACCATATCTGCTCAGATGGAGGGGGGAGTGCACAGTTTGCACAGGTACACACACTCGCTCACATTCTCACAGAAAGGACATGTATAAACTAATGACCAATCAACAGCTCAGTCCTCGGTTGAGGTAACGATTCTGGGGGTCAGTATTAACTGTGTTCTCTCAATGTTCATGTATACCAGTGGTGAAACAGCACGTCTGTGTAGTCTGGTGGTGGCTCATAAGCTTTGAGCTCCTATTTTATATTTAAATAAAGTCACAGACCCCTCCCTCCACAGGTACCTGTTAAGAAAATAGAATTTTGATTCAACTTATCAGTGACTACTAACACATTTCATGCTTTAAAAACACAGCCACGATTAGTCCAATAATATTAAAGTAAAAAATCTCCTGTATTCGAATCTGTATTGGTATCGGCAGTTGTGCACTGGAATCGGATTGGAACTGAGAAAATCTGGATCGGCCCATCACTAGTCTAAAGCCTTTATTAATGGTTTCAATCTGTACCTTTAATGTTTTGTAGCTGCTTTGTACAAAACTGAGAAAATTTCAGTTTTGAATGCTGCATGTTATGTTGTCACTGAATTACTTTTCCTTGTTGTTAAAATGCTTGTTGTCACTGAAAACAGGGTTACATTGCATATTTACAGTGGTATGAAAAAGTGTTTGCCCCCTTCATGATTTCCTATTTTTTTGCATGTTTGTCACACTTAAGTGTTTCGGAACATCAAACCAATTTAAATATTTGTCAAAGACAACACAAGTAAACACAAAATGCAGTTTTTTAAATGAAGGTGTTTATTATTAAGAGAGAAAATCTCAATCAGGACATCACTTGAACAGGACCTGCCTGACAAAGTGAAGTACACCAAAAGATCCTTAAAAGCTACACATCATGCCGAGATCCAAAGAAACTCAGGAACAATTGAGAAAGAAAGTAATTGAGATCTATCAGTCTGGAAAGGGTTATGAAGCCATTTCTAAAGCTTTGGGACTCCAGCGAACCACAGTGAGGGCCATTATCCACAAAAGGCGAACACATGGAACAGTGGTGAACCTTCCCAGGATTGGCGGCCGACCAAAATTACCCCAAGAGCACAGTGACGACTCATCCTAGAGTTCACAAAAAAAACCCACAACAACATCCAAAGAAACTGCAGTGCCTCACTTGCCCTCAGTTAAGGTCAGTGTTCATGCCTCCACCATAAGAAAGAGACTGGGGCAAAAATGGCCAAGACGAAAACCACTGTGATGGTCTGGGGCTGTTTTGCTGATTCAGGACCTGGAAGCCTTGCTGTGATAAATGGAACTATGAATTCTGCTGTCTACCAAAAAATCCTGAAGGAGAATGTCCGGCCATCTGTTCGTGATCTCAAGCTGAAACGAACTTAGGTTCTGCAGCAGGACAATGATCCAAAACACACCAGCAAGTCCACCTCTGAATGGCTGAAGAAAAACAAAATGAAGACTTGAGTGGCCTAGTCAAAGTCCTGACTTGAATCCTATTGAGATGCTGTGGCATGACCTTAAAAAGGCCGTTCATGCTGGAAAACCCTCCAATGTGGCTGAATTACAACAATTCTGCAAAGATGAGTGGCCAAAATTCCTCCACAATGCTGTAAAGGACTCATTTCTAGTTGTTGCAAACGCCTGGTTGCAGTTGTTGCTGCTAAGGGTGGCCCAACCAGTTTAGGGGTTAGGTTTAGGGGGCAATCGCTTTTTCACTCAGGGCCATGTATTTTTTTTTCTCCCTTAATAATAAACACCTTCATTTAAAAACTAAATTGGTTTGATGTTCCGAAACACTTAAGTGTAACAAACATGGGAAAAAAATAGGAAATCAGGAAGGGGGCAAACATTTTTTCACACCACTGTACATGGTCAGGGTCAGTTTTATTAGCTGAACATTAGCATAACTAATGCAAAAAAGTTATATTCACCACCTAAAGCCTGAGCATGTGTGATATGTTTGTAATTATACAATATCCACCTGTAGACACATTGAGGAAGTTCTTTCAAAGCTCTTCTTTTGAGACTGTTGCTGGTTGAAGTGGTTTTACCTGCATTACTGAAGTTTATGATCAAAACATGGTTTCCTGATTCTTTGTTTTAGGTTACTTACTCACCTACTTACCCTCTTCTGTGTTTCAGCTACGAGAAGCGCCTGTTCTAAAGAAAAACCAACAAAAACAAGCCAAGACCACAGTCACACAATATAACAACACACACAGTAATACGGTGCACTAACACTGAGTCATATACACTGTCAGACTGTGCCAGCCTGGCTCTCAGATCTCTCGTGTGTGCACAGACGCACAAGCCTCTTATGCAGATGCAAAGACATTGATGTTCCCGTGCCCATTTCAAAACCTCAACTTCCTCTTTCTCGTCTTCCAGAGCCTCCAGTTATAAGGAAAGCAACCTGTGCATGTGTCTTGTGTGTGGCTTATGTTTGTGCATTATTGAATTTAAGGTCATGACTTTATTAAATGACAATGGCAGGGAATATAAAGTGACTACTAATGTTAAAGTATAAGAATTTCAAATACATTTTTCCACTAAAGTATGTGTTGTTTTCTTTATGTAAATGTACTTCTTATAAATATCTCCCAAATACACACGCACAAACAAATACAAATGCTTCCAGAACATATGCTAAAAAAAGAGAGAGAGAGAAACAATAATTGGAGGAATTCTGCATGCTTGTAGAAGAGGAAGTAGTTCTGTGGTTGGTTCTCGCTGCAGTATGGTTCAGACACGAGCTGAGAAACTCTTCCTCACTTCTGTTGTACATGGCTAAAAAGGATTGGAGGGGATATTTTCTTATAAGTATGGCATAGAGTTGGTGTGAAAATCGGCTTGTGCACGTACACAATGAATGCTATGTATGGCTGGATTCACAATTCACTCTTCCTCATTTACTGAGCAGGTCTCGAGGGAACCAGACTGCACCTCCAAAACCACCGTACTTTCCAGACATTGGCTCTGTACACACACACAAACACACACACACTTGGGAAAGGACACCCAAGGACAAACGTACACCTGGATAGATTGTGTCAAAGACACCAGGTGTGTTATTAAATGAAACCCAATATTTAACTGATTTTTGGAAATGACCGATCTAACAGCTGACACATCTGAATGACTGACTCGTGGCAATTTTACAGACTGGCCCAACAGCCACATGGTAATTCAGATGCTGTTATTTATTTAATTGCACTTGATAGCAGCAGATATATGCTAGATTTCTTGCTTACAGCCCCAAAACATTAAACAGTCTGGTGGATTCTCGCAATTGCCCCAATTACTTGCTAACATACTCCCGAAAGCAGTTGTAGGTCTACTGACAGGAGCTTTAAATTAAAAATAAAAATAAAAAATGCACTATCCCATCTTGCGTGTTTTGCCGTATAAGGATCTGGCCTTTAGTTGCTTAGAAGTTACCCTTTGTGACCTTAAGGACTATTATACACATTGCATATTGAATGATCTTTGTTGGTTGATCACGTCTGGGGAAGGGTAACTGTGGCCTTGAATTTCTACAGTTTCTACACAATCTGTCTGATCGTGTATTGGTACAGTCCAAATTCTATAGCGTTGTTTTTGTAACCTTGTGTAGCCTGATAAGCATCAACAACTCATTTAAGGTCCACAGAAATCTCCTTTGTACATGCTACAGTACACTTCCACAAACATGTTGTGAAGATCAGACTTTAATAGATGCCACATCAGGGTACACACTCAAGACTGCTTGTTATCCCACTGATTGAAAACACCTGATTTGCATTTCAGCTTCAAATGAATAGCTAGTCCTAGAGTTTTGCAAACTTTTGTCACTCATAGGTATGTAATGTCAGAACATTGTCCTCAGTGAATAAATGAGCAAGTCCAATATTTTTCTCTTCTTGGTTTAACTAAGTGTCTATATTTGTTTATGTTTATGCAGAAATATTAAACATTTTTTTAAAGGATTCACAATCTGTATATACAGTACTTAGGCCTACTGTTAAGTTAAAACCTTGTTTTGGAATATCAAGGAATAAGGAATATCAGGTGAAAGTATTCGCATGGCCATCATGTCTTTCGGACTGAACTTGGGGCATGCCCGAGCAAGGCACACACCTAGGTATCAGTAGTTCTGTCAGGAGTACTGCTGATTTATGGTCTTGCCCTATTCCTCTTGTGTGATTAATGTTAGATGACCAAAGAAGATTCCAGTTATCTAGTAGAGCCATCACCGTATCCTCTGAGGGACTAGCATCCTGTCCAGAGTATACCTCTGGATGTGCCCAGTGAATTCTGGGATAGTCTTGGTTTTGTTTACATACTGTTTCAGGATGTACAGTATGCTGTTGTTTACATGTTGTGAATGAGATGTAGTAAAACTGATCTTTCTATGAGCACAAAGTGGGTCAGACGAAGTGACGATTATTAAGTGGTCCAGTTTTAAAGCACTGATTTCTGTGAAAGTTTGACAATTCTCCTCAAATGCAGTTGATCAGACATGTTTGGTGTCCAATGTTTGCATGTTCAAGTTTACACTGGAGACATTGGGCAAATGTATCCAATAGGAAGTGAATCAGTTACGCCCAAAATAATTTCTATGTAAGGGCTAAGCATTTAATAGAGGGTCTGGGGGATATTCAGGAAATTCAAAAATAAAGGGATCAAAATGTCTGTTCATTGTGAACTTCGATATCAATATGTGCAAAGCCAAATACAACTCCAAATCAGAAAAAGTAGAGATGGTATGGAAGACAGGGGCGGCACGGTGGCTCGGTGGGTAGCATCGCCACCTCACAGCAAGAAGGTCCTGGGTTCAATCCCAGGGTGGAGTGGCCTGGGTCCTTTCTGTGTGGAGTCTGCATGTCCTCCCCGTGTCTGCGTGGGTTTACTCCAGGTACTCCGGTTTCCTCCCACAGTCATGCAAGTTAGGTTAATTGATTACACTAAAATTGGCCTGGTTTGAGTGTGGTCTCTGGCGACAGACGGAGCGATGCATCGGCTGGAGTATTCTCAGTCGCATTAAAGTGGTGGGCGGACCCCGCATTCGGTGGGAAGGGGCACCAGGAAAGAAGAGAAGAGGTATGGAAGACAGTATGGTTCCTTATACTTACTTTGACTTTTGTTTCATTGCAGGCTGAAGTTGGGACGGGGCAGTTTTAGGGCTAGTAATGATATGAAAAATTAAATAATGATGTGATTTCAAACAATGTCAACAGGTGATTGTGATCATGATTTCGTACACAAGCACTAACTATGAAAGGATGAACCTTTGCGGAGCAAAGATGGGCAGAGGATCTTCAGTTTATCAACAAATGCATGAGAAAATGATTCAAATGTTTAAAAACAATGTTCCTCAAAGAAAGATTGGAAGGGATTTGCATATTCTCCCCTACAGTGAATAATATCATTAACGTTTCAAGGAATCTGGTGGAATTTCAGTGCATAAAGGGCAAGGGTACAAGCCTAAAGAAGAGCTGTGATCTCTGATCCCAGACAAATCAGTATTCCGCATCTTTTTTGGAAGAAATGGACACTGTGAGCTCCTGACTAAAAACGAAAAGGACCATCCAGACTATTATCAGCTATAAGTCCAAAAGATAGGCTCTGTCATGGTATGGGGTTGGGTCAGTGCCCTTGGCAAAAGTCATTTACACTTCTGTGATGACAGCATCAATGCAGAAAAGTATACTTAGATTTCAGCGCAACATATACTGCCTTCAAGATGACATCTTTTAAAATTATGTCCATGCATTTTTCAACAGAACAATGCAAAACAAGCCAAATCAGAAAAAGTTAGGACTGAAATATGCAAATCCCTTTCAGTCTCTCTTTGAGGAACGTTGTTTTTAAACATTACAATAATTTTCTCACACATTTGTTCATAAATTGACATCCTCTTTCCATCTTTGCTCCTCAGTTAGATTCAGCCTTTTGTGGATACTGATTTTGTACCATATCATGAGTACAATCACCTGTTGACATTGTTTTTTTTTTAACCTCTATTACTAGCCCTAAATTGTCCATGTCCCACTTTTCTGGAATATGTTGTAGGCCTGAAATGCAGGACTGGATGTTTATTAACAAATGAAATGAAGTTGACCAGAAAAACATGCAATATATTGGGTTCATACTTTGAAATAAACATCAAAGTAAATGTGAGGAATTCTGGTTTGGCTGGTCAGCATACAATTAGTAATACATTTACATTTGCAGCATTTAGCAGACGCCTTATCCAGAGCGACTTACAATTGATACAGTCTTACAATCCAAGCAATTGTGGGTTAAGGGCCTTGCTCAAGGACCCAACAGTGGCAGCTTGGCTGAGGTAGGATTTGAACCCTGGACCTTCTGGTTCATAGTCCTGCACCTTAGCCACTAGGCCACCACAGTCCCACAATGTAATGTAATGTTGGAAGTATTTATCGGGTATGATCCCCTCCCTCTGAAACAACCAATCATGTCTACATGCACCTTGCATCTCTGCTGTGGTGGACTAGGGCAGTAGACCATCCATAAATGCACCACCAACCTTCACATTGCAGGCCCTCAAATACCGGCATTTACCACCTAGCCTCCGAAGCTGCTAGAACAAAGTAGTATCTTTTAAATTTGATTAAACTCAATGAGAACTCATTGTTATAACACCATACTGTGTTGCTACTGGAGTAACTGTAATTTTACCAATAACTAACATACAAAACTACACTCATATACTTCTGCCCTCAAACCTTAAACTCATGGCTTTCCATCATGTTCATATTCAGTTTGAACTACTAACTAACAGAAAGAGTAATTCTATGTTTTTCTAATACTTTTGCTTGAAATAAAAAAAGTAACCCAAGTCTGCTTATCAAATGTTCCACCCTGCTAGAGTTGCAGCCAAACATGAGTGCTCTCGTTGTGAAGTGTGAATGCTTAGGAACAACAACAGTCATAAAGCAACAGATCACACAATCTCTTAGACTCGAAGCACACAGTAAAGTGTCTTTTGTTGCAATACTCAACAAAAACTGTCCTCTGCATATGGAAGCAATGTCATCACAAAGACTGGTCACTTGGAGCTTCATGGATTTTGTTTACAGGTGCAATGTGCCTAGGCATGCATCAGCTGCAGTGGTCTACCCCTCTTGGCTTTTGAAGCAATGAAACGTGGATTATAAAGCATTTTCTGGCAGTTTGACAAACACATCTAGGTTTTAGTCACCAGCAGGAACAAGCAGTAAACAAGAAGCATCTCTATACGAATGCCCAGTGTTGTGATTTTTACCCAATCAACCACATTTTAACTTTATCGTTGACACATATGTGGACCAGGCTAAGCAATGGTCAGCTCTCAAAGAGCAAGCTGTCTGAGAGTGATTGGAATATAGTATGGGATGAAAGAGGAGGACAGGGGATGAAGGTGGGAGGGCTGGATGGTGGGAGTGTCTGTGGGCAGCTCAGTTGAAGAAGTGAAAGTGAAAATGCTTCTCAGATTTCTGAAGAGGAAGTGAGCACTTATAAATACTTGCACATATTCACTTGCACACACAGAACACAACAGCACGGGCTGAAGAGAGAAGTGAAAATTGCCAGCACAGGTAAAGTTAGCATTTTACCATGGTGACCATCTCAGATCGTTATTTATATTTGTTTGTATGTCAATATGTTCATAATTATATATATGTGTGTGTGTGTATTCTGGCTGAATTGTTTGGTTTGTCTTTTTCTTTTGTTGTTTGAAGGGTATGGTCAAGTTTCTTCTTGTTGTTGCCGGTGTAAATATTTCTTTCGGTTCTTCACGCCTACGCTCATTGCTCTGCAATTTTGTAAGCTTCTGCTTTTATTGTCTTCATCAGAGGAGCATAAATGTAGTCAGCTGAGGGAAAAGTAATATATGTTCATCAAATAAGGCAACATTTTCATTCCTGTTTTGTTGATAGTTTTAATATTTTGATGTAAATGTACATGTACAGATATAGGGTATTAATATAATAAGAAGTAAAGGTGCACATTTTCTCTTAACATTTTTTGTAACCTCATCATACATTATTCATTTCTTTTTTAAAATCTCTGGTAAATACTCTTTTTGTCTCTTTGTGTGTGTGTGTGTGTGTGTGTGTGTGTGTGGCCATGGTCTCTCGATAGTGAAACAGGTTTTTCAAGCCTCCTGACTTCAGATAATGCAAGATAAATAAACAGGTTTTTGCTCCTTCCATGAAGACACAGACGCCACCACTGATAAAACCGTCTGAAGCAGTTGTGAGCATCAGTCTCTCATTCTTTCTGTTTCTGTTTTATGGGAACACCTTCGTGTTAGACACACGGGCCACAAATGTGGCGTATCTTGTTTGGGTTAGTTGCTTTTATGCAGAAACTTACAATATGCTTTCATTCATACAGTCCTAATGACTCACAGTATTTCAATATAATGATAGATTAAACAAACGTTCTTACTTGCACAACTGTTCGGAAGAATATTATGTATTGCCATTCTTGAATCCATAAGTAAGTATCATATCAAACCTAAACTGGTCAATGAATTTACCAATTAATCCTCTGAGATTGAGAGCTTTGGTAGAAAATCTCATCCAGTTGTACTATAGTTTCAATTTTTCATTTTTTGTTTAGGTAAGAATGCATGCATACTTCATGTTGTATGAAATAACTGGAACAGTTAAAGTGTCATTAATGATGCACAGGTTTCAGTTAGTTTGGAGGCAATATCCCTTGTTTTCATTTGATTGGAGTTAGATTCAATTTTTTTGGTTATTGACCTGCATGTTTGTAGTTGAGTGTTAGTATAATAACCCAGATCTGTACAATAGTAATATATATATAAGATCAGATTAACCCTTCTTTTAAAATATATGCGTTAGCATCACCTGTTTAATGTAGTGCCGTTAGCTATGGTCCTTAAGAGCCTGAGCGACTAGGTGGATAACGGAACCCATAATGCAGCTGATGATTTGATTGCCAGCTGTATGTGGATTCCGTTTTCCTCCTTTTTTCGCAACATCCATCTCTGAAAAATATAGTCTGACTTTTGGGAGAGAAATAAATAACCAGGTTGGAGTGACCATCACTACAGTCAGTTTATTAAGTAATAAATATTAAAGTATGTAATACTAGTGAAGGCACTCCAAACCCTCCTCTACAGTGGAGGTTACTGTCTATTCCAAAAGCAAAACATCTATTTTATAGCATCTGCTAGTTTATATGTTGCTTCCTATTACTTCACACTTAAAAGCTCACCAGTCTTGATGTTGCTGCAGAATGACACGTTTTCTCCCGGATTGCCAGACATACGAATCGCCACCGGGAACTTCGTGTCAGCCAAAAGTGACATCAAAATCTGCCATGCCAAAGCTCCAATAGCCCAATTCTTTCAGTATCTATTCTTTCAACCTCTTTCAATATATCAAATCCTTTTTGAAAAAACCCCAAATGTTTGTTAACAACCTGCATTGTTTAATAAATTAAATAGAGAAATTTGTTCCCTTTGTGTCTTTATTTCACAACCACTTGCATTATTACCTTACTCTTACTGTATAAATCTCCTGTGTAGCTAGAAACACAACATATACAAGCCAAATATATGTCTGAGGCCAGAGTATACCTAGTTCAAACACGGCAGGATTTTATGTTTATTACATATTACATGGTTCAAATCAGTTTACACTCTACTTGGTTTAAACATTAGACAGCAGAGTTCAAAAGTTGTGATTGCTGGCTGCCTAAATGGTAATCTATAAAAGAAAAGGTGCCTATAACTACAACAAAATAGTTTCAAATTCAAACAAACAAAAATTGAATACTCTTCTATGTAGTATTTTTAACTCACTAACTATCCACTAATAAAAGTTATTTCCTTTTAAGAAGAAAATACCAGAAAACACTCATTATGAAGAATAAGGGCACTAGTTGAGAATATCAATGAGTGTTAGTGACACGTATTCTTTCTTCATACTTATCATAATTCTACATACTGATGCTGTTTTTAAGTGGTGTCAGTTTTATCAGAAAAACAAGTTTCCCCACAAGGAAGTACCATGAACAGGTTTAGAAGTCAGCACAATGAAATTTTCAATGCAGCATGAATTGGCCTAGTTGTGACAACAATGCATTTTTCAATATACCTGACCAGAATAACAATAAGCAAAACTATGTGTAATTATAGCATCATTTTATAAATGCTGAATTAATTTTAAAACAACCATATAGAGTACTGTGCAAAAGTCTTAGGCCACCAATAGATTAGATATATAATTGTTTAAGAAACGCTATAATAAACATATATAATTATTTTTCAGTCTCTTTACTGGAATACACACAGGAATGCAGTATTAAAAAACTTTACAAAACAAAAAAAATCTGAAAAAAAACCCAGCTTCTATGGGTTACTGTCAAGTATTTAGTGGGACCTCAGGGTGAACAGACTATAAGATTTGCGAAAGATCACGAAGACTGGGATTAAGATCAGTGGAAAGGAGTGTTATGGAGTAACGAATCCAAGTTTGAAAATTTTGGGTACATCTGTCGACAGTATGTTATATATGGTCATTATACCATTGCTAAAACAACAAATCAAATGGTGGCAGAGTCTGCAAATTGACAGGTACAAGCTACTAATAATGATTAATAATTGCAGCCTCTAATTTTTTTTTTTTGATCTTCTGTCTCAAATTAATGAACGCAACCAAATCAGGTGAACAGTAATGCTTATTATCTGTTATTTTTATCTATTATTATTATTATTATTATTATTATTATTATCTATAATTTATCCCCCCCCAGATGCTTATGTTTGTAGTAAAATAAAATAACTTTATCCTGGCATAGTTTTCCAGTAGTGTGTTTGCATGGAGGCGGCATCTACTCTATATTTGGTGATTTGGGGCCCCGACATGCTATGTTCTGCAAATCTCTAACTGTAATGTATTGGGATTTTGCCTCTGTAACCATATTCCTCAATGTGTGTGGGGACAAAATATGGTTACTAAATACAAGCTAAAAAGTTAAGGGTTAAGGACCCACAAGTGGCGAAGTGTTAGAATCAGAATCAGGATTTAATGGCCAAGTACGCGTGCACATACAAGGAATTTGCACTTGGTTACAGTAGTTCACGTTGCACAGTATCAGGCAGCATTTCACAATAGTACAAAAAGACACACCTTCCCACCATGCACATACGCTATCACACACACAGTCAAACCTTACTTGTGCAGTGATATGTTTTTTATGTTAAAGTGCTGAGTGCAGCATTAAAGATAAATAGCAGAATAAATTAAGGTAAATAAAAGTGAAATACAAGTGTGAATAATCCATATGAGGTGTTGTGTGCATTTGTAATGTTTGACAGCTCAGTCTGTGAGTATGGGATTTGGTGGTTGAGCTGACTGAGCTTGATGGTGATTACAGACTCTATGTAGGCAATGTGGAACAGTACCATAAACTCCTGGTACTGGTTAAACTTTGTAACTGAACCCACAATGCAGACACAGGTCACTTGAGTGATCTGGTTTTAGCTGGAAGACATGGAAGATAGGGTGGATATTCATGCTCCTGGGGCTTGAGCTTGATTTTATTTAACGTCACATTTTGGCATCAATGGCTATTCACAAAAGGAACAAGGCAGTATGTCGATACTAGTCAATCACATTCACACCAGGTCAATTTAGAGTGACCAATTAAACTAATGCATGTCTTTGGGATGTGGAAGGAAACTGGAGCACCTGGAGTAAACCTCTTTTCTACCAAAGCCTTGACAAGCTGTTCATGCTGCCTGAGCAGGGCTCTCGTTCTGGAGAACATTTGATGTAAGGGGTTCTGCTCTCCCTGTTCAGTGTCTGCAGGGTCCATGGTGTGGCCAGTTCATACTGTTAAGTAAATATTGAGATTTTAGGAAAATGCCATCTCATGTTTAAGGACGTGAGGCATGGGATATCTTATATACAATTCCATCTATGATTGCCAACTTCAAATAAGGTACAACCCAATTGCCAAACCACCCACCCACCCTCCAACACTACCACAACTCCAAACTCAACCCCACCACAATCAACTACAAATTTCCATTTGGTTATTGAATAGAAAATAGTTGAAATAGAAAATTATAACATGAACTGATACGGCCTAATTCTAACTAAGTACATTACATTTCTCTAGCCTATCTGTCAACAATATTCCATAAAATCTTTATCATTCAGTTAGATATCTAATTAGAATATCACATGACACTTTACCTAAACATCTACAGCATACAATACACTCGCCTCACGGAAAGTCTGAGCTAAAAGGAACTGAGAGGTTCCACTCTGTCTTCTCTTTAACAGCTCAGACATGGTTATGACCAGATGCATGCTGTTAGATGTCATAGAGTCCACCATGAACCATAAAAACTATACGGCAACTTGTACAGTTTGTTGGTATTGCTTCAATAAGGGACAACGCATTTTGTTTTCAATATAGGATTAGAGGTTACTGGTAAAGTTAAGTGAGATTACGTGCCACACTAAACATGGCGTCTTTCCGGAGCACATGCGCTACTGTATAATGTGTCATACCAGAGTAAAACACCAACGTTCCGGGTCTGACAACAACCATAGCGAATGTTGATGGAGCTGTGAAGGTAGAAACGCGCATGGACCTCCATTATAGACCTCGGTGATACAATTAATGAAACGTAGCAGGGTTTGAGCTGAACCGTTGTTATGTCTGCATGGTGACTGTGGTGAATGATGGAGGCTGAGGAAAGCTCGCCGTTCCGGATCAGCTGCACTGTCCGGGCGCTGCGCTGCGCTCTCCGGACAGAATCCGTGCATGAAGCCGACTCGGAGCTTACCAGTAGCGGGGAGAGGAGTAGCGCTGAGAGGGAGAAGCTTTGGTTCAAAGAAAGCAGCGCCAAAAATCTGAGGAACAGAGATTTCCTGGCGCCCAGTACAGTTCTAGCTACGCTTTACTCCGACTCACAGGTGGGTTTGTAAAGGAATTCACAAGCTTGCTGCTTAACCATGTACTACCGTACCAAACCGCATGTTAGATCGCGCGTAGTGTGCAGATTTGACACGCTTTTTAGTACGGTAGGATGGTCTTTGACAACATACGGTGCCTATAGAAAATAATCATAGTTAGTCAAAATCCTTCCTATAAGTCTGATCATTAAAAAAAAATAATTAGTAAAATCTGTTATGGGTACTACCAATCCTCATCTCTATCAACCACCAAGCTAACTGGCCTGCAACAGACATCAACTGACTGTAGTGGCTTCGATTACTTCAGAATTAAAAAAACACTGTCCTTTAAGGATTACTACTAGTGCATGGTGAAGTATTTACCATGGATGGAATGGTGCTTTCCAAAGGGCTCTGGGATAAAGGTGTGAATGACTCAAGTTAAGAGAAGGATACAAAAAAGAGGCTGTATCACTCGAGTATCATTCAAAGCATTATTAAGAATTGGAAAGTGCCAACACCTTGCTTAAATTGGGCTGTCCCTCCGATATGGATGACCAAACACGAAGGCTATTGATCAGGGAAGCTACTAATAAGCCAGCAGCAACTTTAATGGACATACAGGTAATTATGTCTGAGATTGGACAGTCTGTGCGTGTGACAAAAATCTCACAGGCTGTACACAAAGCTGGTCTGTATGGTAGGTTATTAAGGAAGAGCCTCTTCTGAAAAAGTGTTACACTGAGTGTGTCTCAGATGCCATGTGTCAAAAGGTTTTACAGTATGCTGGTGGCAGTATTGTTGTGAGGGTGTTTTTCTCGAGTGGGATATTGGTCAGGATTGAAAGGAAAAATTGATACTGCCAAGTATGGTGGGGTGGTATGGGCAAACATTTGTAGCGCGATATTTTAAGGATTTTACCGGTTTCACTGTATATCATGGTAGTTTAGTTGTGGGGATAACGGGCTTAGAGAGAGAGAGAATTGGAAAGAGAACACATGCTTTAGACTACTCACTGACCACAGTGCATTTAACACGTACTGTTACACACAATCAAATGTTTATAATCAAGTGGTCTGTAATTTTCATCATAGGTACACTTCAACTATGAGGGACAAAATGAGAAAAACAATCCAGGAAACCACATTGTAGGATTTTAAAGGATTCAATTGTAAATCATGGTGGAAAATAAGTATTTGGTCACCCACAAACAAGCAAGGTTTCTGGCTCTCACAGATCTGTAACTTCTTCTTTAAGAAGCTCTTCTGTCCTCCACTTGTTACCTTTGTTAATGGCACCTGTTTGACCTTGTTATCTGTATAATAGAAACCTGTCCACAGGCCTCAAAACAGTCAGACTCCAAAACTCAACCATGATGCCAGACCAAAGAATCTGTTGAAGGGGACACCAGGGAAGAAAATTGTACCACCTGCACCAGGCTGGGAAGAAGAGTGAATCTACAATAGGCAAGGAGGTTTGGTGTGAATAAATCAACTGTGGGGATCTGGGGGCTCCATGCAAGATCTCATCCTGTGGGGTCCAAAATGATCATGATAACGGTGAGCAAAAAATCCCAGAACTACACGGAGGGGACCTGATGAAGGGACTTGCAGGTAAAGCTGGGACCAAAAGTAACAAAGTACATCAGTAACCACCACTACGCTACCATAGTAACACACTCGGCCGGAGAGGACTCAGATACTGCAGGCGCCAGGCGTGTCCCCCTGCTTCAAGCCAGTACATGTTCATTCCCATCTAAAAGTTTGCCAGAGAGCATATGAATGATCCAGAAGAGTATTGGACAGAATATCATGTGGGTCAGATGAAAAACCAAAATAGAACTTTTTGATAAAAACTCAACTCGTTCGTGTTTGGAGGAAGAAGAATTCTGAAGTGGTTGACCACCATACCTACTGTGAAGCATGGGGGTGTTGAATGAAAACATCATGCTTTTGGGCTGTTTTTCTTCTGCAAAGAGGACAGGACGAACTGATCCGTGTTAAGGGAAGAATGAACGATGCCATGTTATCGTGAGATTTTAAGCCAAAACCTTTTTCCATCAGTGAGAGCATGAAGATGGAATGTGGCTGGGTCTTCCAGCATGACAATGATCCCAAAACACACCCGCTCGGGCAAGGAAGGAATGGCTCCGTAAAAAGCATTTCAAGGTCCTGGAGTGGCCTAGCCCGTCTCCCAGATCTCAAACCCCTAGAAAATTTGTGGAGGGAGTTGAAAGTCCATGTTGCCCCAAAACGTCACTGCTCTAGAGGAGATCTGCATGGAGGAATGGGCCATAATACCAGCTACCGTGTGTGCCAACCTGGTGAAGACTTGCAGGAAACGTTTGACCTCTATCATTGCCAACAAAGGTTATGTTACAAAGTATTGAGTTGAATCAAATTTATTGACCAGATACTTTTTTTCCACCATAATTTACAATTAAATTCTGTAAAAATCCTACAATGTGATTTCCTGGATTGTTTTTCTCATTTTGTCTCTCATAGTTGAAGTGTACCTATGATGAAAATTACAGACCTCTCTCATGTTTCTAAGTAGGAGAACTTGCACAATCAGTGGCTGACTAAATACTTTTTTGCCCCACTGTATGTAATCCAAGAAGCACGCTGTAAAAATTTCTTTGCCGGAGACGTGGTTGTGTTCAAAGTGGACAACAAAGCTCTTGGTAGTGTCCCTGGTCCAATCAGTAATGCGGTATTTAGGGAGACTATCTAGTTGACTGGCTAAGTAGCACTCAAAACACAGCTGAAACAGCTTCCTTCTCATCATGTCAGCAAACAAACCGTCGAGTGCCTGAAGCTGAGTTATGAAGTGGCTTATGAATTAAAGTTAGTAAAAGCACTGTGCTGTTCATGTGTGGTTGGACTGGCAAAGAATTGGTTCTAGGAGACCGTCCGAATCCGTTTCATATATGTATATAATGAAGGCTTTAATTACTATAAGGTTTACTTCGCCCCACAAAATTATACAAATCAGAATGCATGAAACAGTTGCCGAATGTAAACAGATTTTATTGTGTTATCTACAACGTTTTAAAGACAGAGCTTAAAAGAATCCTAGGTGAATCATTACTCTGAACCAGTCTTGAAAGTTACTGCGTTCATAATGGGGTTCTTCTTTGCATCGCCGATCTCGCTTTATAATTAATTTCTTTGTTCTGTTCTTTAATCTGATGGAGCCGTTCCCAGCTGTTAATAGACTGTTTCTAGGCTGTGATGTATGTTATGCTACCTGGCTAGCGAGCTTTACCCAACATGCTGTTCGGTCATGTAGTTCTACTCAGAACTCAGCAGCGCTCATAGTGGAGAAAAATATTATATAATTTGCTGCCTATTTGTTAGAGCCGCGTTTCCGCTATGCACCGCTATATAGGTAGATGAAAAATGCATACTGTACAGGAAATTAACACCGGTGTACCGGTTGAACCGGTATACCGCCCAGCCCTACTGCCAAGTACATCCACATTTTTTTAGGAAAAACCCTCTGCTAGAGAGCTGAAGGAGTGCAGGTGGTCCAGCAAGTCAACAACCCAAATTCCACCACCAAAATTAACAGTGCAGTAACATAGAATAGCATAAGAATAGAATGTGAATGCCATTTAGTATTCAAAGAAGAGCCCTAACCTAAATCCAACGTTGCTGCTCACCACCGAACTTGACTGAACTTCAGCAACTATGTCAGAAAGAACGGACAAATATTCCTCAATCTAGGCAAGTAAAGTTGCTGGAGACATATCCAAACAGTCTGATGGCTGTAATTAAACCAACAGGTGATCCTATGAAGTATTACCTTACAGGGCTGGTCACTTTTCCAACCCTGTTAATGCAGTTTTTATTTTACATTATTTTTTATAATGTAGAAAAGCAAAATGTGTATATAAAGTTGGACTATTTTGTAATGTCTGTTTTATTTAAGGCTGTAAGACAAACTGACTATTTCAAATGCAGTATTTAGATTTTTCTTTCTGTAGGCACTGTAAATACAATCCATAAACAAGAGCGGCAGCTAGTTTAGCTGAGCTTGATTTTCATCAGGCGAGAGTACCTTTTCAGAAGATTGCTGAGTCTTCAACATGGCCTTTGGCAAACTCAAAATGTGACTTCAAATATTTTTTAAAGAAAGAACAGCTTTGTAGTGTGCCTGGGAAGTAGTTCAGCTATTCGTGTCTCTTCTGAAGACCCTTCCAGCTCCTTGAGAGTAATCTTTGGCCTCTGTGTTTCTGCCTTCGTTAATTGGGATGACGTTTTGATGGTCTATGCAGAGTCATGATTGTACCATATCCTTTGCATTTCTTAATAATGGATCTAACGGTGCACTGTGCGGTGCAGTTTAGAATAGCTCTGTGGAACCACATTCTGATAGATAATTGTCTATAATTTGTCCCAGACTTGTTTTGACAGATCTTTGTTATGCTTCAGTAGGTATGCTCTCAAACTCTAGTACCTTCCAGAAATATGTGCATTTATTGGTGGTTCTTCAGTTGGGGGCTCTTTTTACGATCTAAAAATAATTTCAAAATTCTTTTGAAAAATAACGTTTTGGTTTAATTATGTCAAGGTAGTGTTTACGTGCTTTAAAGTAAAGACTTAATGATGGCTACAACTGCGCTTATATAGAACTTGTATTAAGCACTTATGAATAATTAGTCATTTTTGTTGGTAACGGCGTGTTGGTTGTGGTAATAATAATTTTCACTTTTTTCAGGGAAAAAAAGTGCTAGGTCGTAGATTTGCTAACACTAGTCAACAGCTAATATAAGCTGCACTTTAAATACATTCAAATAACGTGAACTTTTTTTTTTTTTTTTTTGTAAAATACTGCCGTAGTGGCATAAGTCAAATCAAGTCAAATTTATTTATATAGCACTTTTTACAACACAGCATTGTCTCATAGCAGCTTTACATGTATATTGGCTCAAAGCCCTGGTTGACCAAGCCTGAGGCGACAGTGGCAAGGAAAAACTTCCCAAACCCTACAGGGAAGAAATCTTGGGAGGACCAAGACTCAAATAGGGACCCATCCTTCTTGGGCAGCCTGGATCTTAAATACAAGAGTTAAAATTTTATGTAAAGTAAATATCCTATGTAAAATTAGAATAGAATAATATGTAGGCTAAAATGAAATGAAAGAAATAGAGAATAAAATCTGTAGCATATATATAGTTAGGATTGTGTGAGTTGGGACATAAATAGTAATGGCGCTGAGTAAACCTATTCTATGTTCAGGGATAGACATGATTAAGTTATCTACATTTCCAGAGATCAAAATGTCACTCTTCTATCATGGCTGACATGTGCTCCCCTGTCACTCTTTGTTTCCAAAGTTATGACATAAACCAGTGTTACCTTCAAATAATTCACTACAGAAATCGCAGGTTGTTGCGGTAATGATGGCAATATTGAGGATGATAATATTGTTCAAAAATATGTGTGTAGATATGCACCAAAATAAATTGTTTGATGAACTTTTTTTGTCACTTTTTTATCATTTTATGAATTCCAAGTTGCAGCAATACAAAATGTGGAAAACTCCAAGGGGGTGAATACTTGTGCAAGTCACTGTGTATGTGACTTTTATATTGTGTACAGTGGTACCTTGGTTCTTGTCATTATTTAGTTCCAGAAGGCTTTCTGAGAACCGAAAACACAGACTACTGAGCAAAATTTTCCTGTGAAAATAAATGAGTAACGTGAGCTCCAAGGTGGCCAAGAACCAAGATACCACTGTATTCAAATATATGTTAGATCTGATGATGGAACTGATGTTTCTGTGTGTGTAGGTTCCTTCGGCGGTTCTAAATGGTCTCCTTTCTCTCGGTGGGAGTGGTGTGTTGCCAGTAGCGGCTTGTGATGTAACATCTGAAGGGCTGCATGTGACGGTGGATCGTTGTGCAGCTTTCCGGGGTGTGCTGTGTGCAGTGAACTCCTATTTGAGAGCTGCAACTCCGAGACAGGGGAAAATCCTAATTAATTGCCCTGCTCTGCATGTCAGATCAACCCTCCCTTCCCCTGACACAATGACTCTGGGGCAGCTTCGCACCGTTCTCATCGCCGACCATCTCGGAGCACTGCTTACAAGACAAGGGTAGCTAAACGTGTGTGAGACAGAGACTGAAAGTATGCGTGTGTAACACCGTTTTCATGTGTAATTATGTTTTTCCTCAGTTACTCTGTGTCCTTCTGTCCTGCCCTGCCTGAGAAGAGTGACATCCTCATCTTCCTCCATCTTCTGGGCATTGATTGGCCAGTGGTGTCTGCAAGCTGGACCACTGGTGAGAGTGAGGAAAAGATGAGGAACGCCCTTGAAAACTGTTCTTACAGAGAGACCGAAGGAGAGAGAGGGAAGAGAACAATGAAAGGAGAGGGGATCGTGAGAGGGGAAGAAAAGGTGACAGAAGAGGTCAGGATAAACCTTAAACGAGTGATGGAAGATGCAGATCTACAGGGGTATGACCCTGCTCTCAGCACATGCACAGGTAAGACTATGTGTGGTAATAGAGATTGTGGGACTCATTCATGAAACCTTTGTAAAAAAGACGAGCAAACTGTGAGCAAATTACGTGTAAATCAACATTTTCGAAAGCTCTACACCAGATTCATGAACGCTGGGTAAACACCAGATTTATTGGTAGAGCGTGTGTATGTTAGTGAATACCAATCGTTTGTACAGTGGGGCAAAAAAGTCTTTAGTCAGCCACTGATTGTGCAAGTTCTCCTACTTAGAAAGATGAGAGAGATCTGTAATTTTCCTCATAGGTACACCAACTATGAGAGACAAAATGAGAAAAAAAAATCACTGTAGGATTTTTAAAGAATTTAATTGTAAATGATGGTGGAAATAAGTATTTGGTCAATAACAAAAGCTCAACTCAATACTTTGTAACATAACCTTTGTTGGCAATGACAGAGGTCAAACGTTTCCTGTAAGTCTTCACCAGGTTTGCACACACTGTAGCTGGTATTTTGGCCCATTCCTCCATGCAGATCTCCTCTAGAGCAGTGATGTTTTGGGGCAACACGGACTTTCAACTCCCTCCACAAATTTTCTATGGGGCTGAGGTTTGGAGACTGGCTAGACCACTCCAGGACCTTGAAATGCTTTTTACAGAGCCACTCATTCGTTTCCTGAGCGGTGTGTTTGGGATCATTGTCTGCAGGTCATTCATCAGGTCCCTCCGTGTAGTTCTGGGATTTTAGCTCAGCGTTCTCATGATCATTTTGACCCCATGGGATCAGGCCCCAGATCGAGGGAGATTATCAATGGTCTTGTATGTTTTACATTTTCTTACAGTTGCTCCCACAGTTGATTTATTCACACCAACCTGCTTGCCTATTGTAGATTCAACTCTTCCCAGCCTGGTGCAGGGTCTACGATTTTTTTCTTCCTGGTGTTCTTCGACAGCTCTTTGGTCTTGACCATGGTTGAGTTTGGGAGTCCTGACTGTTTGAGGCGGTGGACAGGTGTGTTTGTTTTATACAGATAACACGAGGTCGAACAGGTTCCATTAATACAGGTAACGAGTGGAGGACAAACGAGCTTCTTAAAGAAAGTTGTTGCAGGTCTGTGAGAGCCAGAAATCTTGCTTTGTTTGTGGGGGGTGACCAAATAATATTTTCCACCATAATTTACAATTAAATTCTTTAAAAATCCTACAATGTGATTTCCTGGATTTTTTTTTCTGATTTTGTCTCTCATAGTTGAAGTGTACCTATGATGAAAATTACAGACCTCTCTCATCTTTCTAAGTAGGAGAACTTGCACAATCAGTGGTTAACTAAATACTTTTTTTCCCCACTGTAATGGGTCACGCTTGCATGTTTCATTATAATTAGCATACAATTACCATAATCCACGCCCTTATAAAGAAGACTTTGGAATGAGGAACAGAGCACATCCTAGAAAATGTCTCATAAAAAGCAAAGAAAAAATATCCTGCTGCAGAAATCGATGTTTAAGTGCATTAAAATCGACACCTTTTATTTTCGAGAGTCCGCCTTGGAATTTCAGGATCAAAAAAGCGGCTTGGCAGCAGATTACATTACTTTTTTAGCAGAACCATTCAGGATTTGATTGGACATGAAGCTTTTATCTAAAACAATTATCAGCGCACTGCACACCCCTGCCGGCACTTTTTAAAGCAGGGGCCTCAGATCTGTCATCAAGCCCGTCTCGCAGATGATTGAATCAGCAGCGTTATTGGTGAAAGTCCTTTGCCAGATATTTTTCAGGGAGGTGAGAGTGATCTTCAGCTGGACTGAAATCTGATGGTAAGTTAAAACTAGATAACTAGCCTACTGGAATGAGCATAGCCTTATTGTGACCGTTTGACATTTGCATGCATGTTTATAATATAATACGTAATAAAAATGCATTTCTCCTGTTAAAATATGTCATAAAAATGTCAGAAAGACAATAGTAAGTTTTGATAATTATTTAGGTATTATAGATGAAATGAAGTGTGCCATGGGCTATTAATCATTTTCGTGTTATGCGCTGACGTGCAGCCAGATCATAACCTACTCCCAAGTCAACACAGTCCTGCTCTGTTAAGCTGCCACAAAGCACTTCAAGTCACAATTATCCTACCTCGAGTTATATTTCTCCTGCAGTGTCTAATCAGTTGAATTATTAGACAACTATTATGTCTGTTTTCTCCTGTAGTTCAGCAAGAGGCATTGTGTCATCTTGCCCAGTTGGACAGAGCAACATCAGATTTTCCTGTGAGTCTTACTTAAATGACATCATCAACCATGTATTGTACTCGGATTTTACTATAATTTCAAATTTAAGCATCTGACACCTTGAATTTAATACTGATACAAATACTGTACTTTTAATCCATAACTACTGATTGTATCAATTAACAAGATGTGACGGGAAGCAATATTATTGAACAACAGATAGTTGTAATCTGCTCAGTTTGTCTTGATGCATGCTCAATAATCCAGGTAAGAAAATCCCAGAAGTTGAATCTGTTCATCTGGACATAAGGTTTTGTCAGAGAAACGTTTCGTCACTCATCTAAGTGAGTTCTTCAGTCTCAGCTAGTTGGAAAACTTCCCCAATCTCATATACAGTACATTTGCATAACGAGTGGTACCAGCACCATTACATAACAATGGGACCGGTGATCAGTTTAATATGCAGATTGACATAGCCATTAAAAAGGTAACGTCCATCCCTGAACCGAGGAGAGTACACCTCTCACCATCTTACAACGCCGCCATCGCAGCCCTTCCCCAGTCCTGTGTGAATGGCACACATGGCCATTGTCATTAATGGTTATGTCAATCTGCATATTAAACTGATCACCGGTCCCATTGTTGTGATGAGTGACAAAACGTTTCTTCGACAAAACCTTATGTCCAGATGAACAGATTCAACTACTGATACTACTCAGTTTGTTACTATCATGAGATCTTACCACCTCATTTTTTGTTTTTTTCTGATGTAATCAAATGATGAGTTTTACCAAGACTTAGTCATGTGTCCGCATTAATTGTAGGTTCAGGGGGGCAAAAAGTATTTAGTCAGCCACTGATTGTGCAAGTTCTCCAACTTAGAAAGGTACACTTCAACTATGAGAGAATAAATGAGAAAAATAAATGAGAATAAATGAGAAAAATAATCCAGGAAATCACATTGTAGGATTTTGAAATAGTTTAATTCTAAATCATGATGGAAAATAAGTATTCTGTGCTAAGGGAAGAATGAACGGGGTCATGTATCGTGAGCCAAAATCTCCGTGAGAGCATTGAAGATGGAACGTGGCTGGGTCTTCCAGCATGACAATGATCCCAAACACACCGCTCGGGCAACGAAGGAGTGGCTCCGTAAAAAGCATTTCAAGGTCCTGGAGTGGCCTAGCCAGTCTCCAGATTGTGGAGGGAGTTGAAATTCCGTGTTGCTCAGTGACAGCCCCAAAACATCACTGCTCTAGAGGAGATCTGCATGGAGGAATGGGCCAAAATACCAGCTACAGTTTGTGCAAACCTGGTGAAGACTTACAGGAAACGTTTGACCTCTGTCATTGCCAACAAAGGTTATGTTACAAAGTATTGAGTTGAACTTTTGTTATTGACCAAATACTTATTTTCCACCATATTTTACAATTAAATTATTTAAAAATCCTACAATGTGATTTCCTGGATTTTTTTTCTCATCTTGTCTCTCATAGTTGAAGTGTACCTATGATGAAAATTACAGACCTCTCTCGTCTTTCTGAGTAGGAGAACTTACTGTTTTTGCCCCACTGTATAACCAGTAGCAGGTTCTGTGATGCTGTTGCCTTTCAGTCTTTAAGAGTAGATAAGAAATGTGAGTCTGCCAGTACTAAATTAATGAGACGTTTCTGTCTGGGTTGAGGCAATTAAGTTTGAATAAAAGAAAGCAGTGAATGCATTCATTCAGATGTAATGGGGTTAACGATAACAAAAAAGTTTGCACTTCCAACTTGGTGATGTAACATGTTTAGAGTGCAGCACAGGGTAATGTTGGTGTATTTGTTAGCTGTGCAGTTAATTCTATATTTTTTGCATGTGTAATAGCAGAATGAGTTTTTTATGACGCTTCAGTGAATCACAGTGTCATATGGACAGCTGCTCAATTTAAAAACAATGTTTCTGCATTATAAAAGAAGAAAGCTGTTTGTTCTTGTACCTACTATCACTCTTTAATAAAGAATAATCGATTACTAAAATAATCGATAGCTGCAGCCCTAGTGTGAACATAGGCTAAGATGCTAGGCCACCAGCTCAGTGCCCTATATTCGAGTCTCAGCGGTGCCTTCAGGCCGATTTGGATGCATGCAGGCGTGATTGATTATGCCTATGAGAGGGGAGGCCTGATGTGGGTCAGAGTGCAGGGTAAGGTCTGGAACAGTGAGGGATTTGGGTTTTGTTCATGCACTTGCTACGAATTTAGAAAATTTGAACTAATGTGAAGATCAGACATGAACTAAATATTTCACTTGTTTCTAAACTAACATCACACATTTTGATTTAAGCCTTTTAAAATTGTAGCTTTTTTGTCTTGTCACAGTGGACATGGGTCAAATCTAGTCTCTGTAACTTTTTCACACTCTCTTTATTTTGACTATTAGTGGTATCTAGGCCTGTCACAGTCATGTAATATTAGCTGACAATTAGTTGTCATATAACTGATTATGATTTAATTGTCTAGTCATGGAATGCAACTAATGAAGTACAATCTAATGCACTGTGTGTGTGTGTGCACTCCAAAACTCATACAAATGCCTACAAATATACATAAATAAAAGTGCACCAACATTACTCAGTGCTGCCCTGTAAACGTGATACAGCACCAAGTTAGAAGTTCAAACTTTTTTGTTTTCCTTAAACCCATTACGTCACAATGAATGCATTTACTGCTTTTTTTTATTCAAACTTAATTGCCTCAACCCAATTCACATTGTGCACGTAGCAGAAATCTACCAGCTGTGGAAAATGTCTGCAGTGCTATATAATTGTGGTAATTTCAATTAATTGAGATTATCTTAAAGAATTGTGATTGCACTAGTGTTGTCCTAGCCTGCACCTAGAGTTCTGTTAAAGTGCATATGATGCCCTCCAACTTCTGCCTGGTCTGAAATTTAGAGGGTCCTTTGCACTTGTTTTGCTTTTCTGTGCTGAATGTGTACTCTGGATGCCTATCGATCTACAGATTAGGGCCAACACACAGCCAATACCATTTTAAATCACGGCTTTTCTATTCTGTACATTCCACAGGAATCCAAGGCTACAGTGCTACATGTCACTTCCTGTCAGGATGAGTTCCACCAACAACAGATATCCATGCTGTGGAGAGCCACTGGAGCCATGTCAACACAGGTATTACACACACACACATAGTCACGCTATCCCTGTGGGGACTGTCCATAGACATAATGATTACTGTAGTTTATTCATGCTAGCAACTTAAACTTCAGTTACCTAAAGCAAATCGTTTGGCTTTTTGGTTTTTCAAAAGAAAGTTGCAGTCTTTGTAAAAAAGCATTTGTGCTCATGGTGATTAGCAAGATGTCCCCACCGTGCCAAAAAATGTCAGCTCTTTCTATTCTAAGGATTTGGTATGCAACACGCTCCAAAAAAAGTTGGGTCGGAGGTAAGTTAGGTCTAGTAATGAGATAAAAAACTAAATAATGATGTGATTTTAAACAGGTGATTATAATCATGATGTGGCACAAAAATAGTATCCACAAATGGTTGAGTCTTTGGGGAGCAAAGATGGGCAGAGGATCAACAAACATATGTGAAAAATTCATAAAATCTTTAACAACAATGTTCCTTGGAAGAAAGATTGGAAGGGATTTATGCATTTCTTCTTCTGCAGTAAATAATATCATTAAACAATTCAAGGAACCTGGAAGAATGTCAGTGCGTAAAGGGCAAGGGCACAAGCCTAAACTGAACACACATGATCTCTGATCTCCTTAAAACGTTACTGTACAAAAAACAAGCCTTATGTTAACCAGGTCCTGAAATGCTGTTAAGTTCTCTGGGCTCAGAGGCATCTAGGATGCACCATCAGACAGGGGAAACGTGTATTGTGGTCAGATGAATCAGTATTCAAGCTCTTTCTTGGAAGAAATGGATGCTGTGTGCTTCAGACCAAAGAGGAAACGGACCATCCAGATTGTTATCAGCAACAAGTTTAAAAGCCAGGCTCTGTCATGGTATGGGGTTGGGCAAATGTCATTTACATGTCTGTGATGGCAGCATTAATGCAGAAAAGTACATTGAGATTTTAGCTGCCTTCAAGATGATATCTTTTCCAGTGACGTCCATGCATTTTTCAACAAGACAATACAAAACAAGCAAAGCAAATCAGAAAAAGTGAGGACTGAAATATGTAAATCCCTTCCAGTCTTTCTTTGAGGACCATTCTTTTAAAACATTTCAATAATTTTCTCGTGCATTTGTTGATAAACTGGAGACCCTCTGCCCATCTTTGCTCCTCAAAGGTCCAACCTTTCCTGGATACTGCTTTTGTATCAGATCATGACTACAATCACCTGTTGACATCATGATAACTAGCTATAAATTGCCCCCAAACCTTTTTTGGAATGTGTTGCAATCTTAAAATTCAGGAATGGACGCTTATTAACGAATGCAATGATGTTGACCAGACAAAACATGACATGTCTAGGGTTCATACTGTGTGCAATGAAATAAAAGTCAAAGTAAATGTAAGAAACATTGCATATATTTTTTTATTTGCATTTTCCATATTGTCACAACTTTTCCTGCTATGGGGTTATTCTATAAACAAGCCCATACACACATTCACACAAGTTTGTTGGTGCTACCGTATAGGACTGCGTCACCTGCATGGACACAAGCATGGAAAATCAGCAAAGATCTCACATATTTGGTTGCAGTAGTCTTTTCAGCTTTTTGCACTAGACAAATTAGTGTCATTTATCTGTTCTCTCACAGAGGCTGGTAGTCTGTGGTCCAGTAAAGACTCCTGGCACTCAGATGAGCTCAGCTCAGTATCTGCAGTAAGTTATGCATTCTTGTGTACAAACAACCCCTGGCAAATGTTATGCATATACTTAGAGAATGTCCATCTAGTTTTTTTTTTTTTTTTTTTTTTTTTTTTTTTTTTTTTACTTCATGGCAAATAAACAAATCACAGAGGTGAAACGAAGCATTTTTCATTTAATAACTGAGCATTCTTTGTGAGGCATACCGCAAACAAATTGAATTAAAGTTATTTTAATTATTGGCATATTTTTCACATCAAGGAGAGGAAATAATTTTGGACCCAAAAAAATCACATTTAGTCTTTTTTGCTTTAGTGACGTCTGAATACTTTGGGACATGGACTTCACTAATGAAAAATAATATTCTACATCAAGCTGGTTCTAACGTTCTCGAATGTCAGTTTACAGATCAGTTTTGCAGGGTGGAGCCTTGTCATTATTCTTTTAATAAATAATATTTTTCCCAACATAAATTTTCAGTTGGATGGAGATCCAGACTGTTTTCTGGGCATGTCTTTCAGTTGATATGCCTTCCTGAATAAAAGCTTTAACACTGTTTGCTCTGTGGTAGGAAGCAGCATCATCCTGAAAAAATGGCTTCATCACCAACCTTGGCTGCCTGGCTAAAAAAAGTTGCACACTTTAATATTTCATTCCGCCATCTTTAGCTTTAGTTAAAGTGCACATTCTACATGGCATTGTTTCAGCACCATTATGCAACTTCACAACATGCATTTCCATCCAGACTCTTAATTTTGGCCGAGATCTTTTATTGATGACAGGAGAGTCAGACCACAGCATAAAGTCTGCTCCAGGACATTCCGAAGACTTTCAATGGAATAAAGGTCAGGACTCGTGTGAAAATGGTTCAGTCTGCTCCCAGAACCACTCTTTCACTTTTTTGAGCCTGATGAATCTAACCATTGTCATCCTACAATATGCCCTCAGGGAATTTAAAATCCATGGATGGGATAACCTAGATATTCTGTACATTCAAATACTCAGCTAACCTCAATGTATTCCACATAACATTGCTGAGCCTACGCCTGACCAACTGAAGCAAACCTAGTTCAAATCAGTGCCTCCAATGGCTTGAACGGTGAGAATTATGTATGGTGGGTGCATCACTTCATGTGTTTCACTTCATACCCTGACATGCCCTGGAATATAGTAAATCTGGACTTATCAGAATTTTTTTTCCTTTCCTCCTGTGTCCAGTCGTTATGCCCCTAAAAAACTGAAGCTTTTTATTCCGATTAGCCTCACAGCCTAACAAGTGGTTTTCATATTGTTGAGGATTTATTGGACACATGTGCCTTTGTGGCTGCGGAGGCCACACATTTTTGTACCCATAATGGCTAGTAAGCCATGTCAATATTTCTACAGCAGCTGTCTCAATCCAGTGAGTTCTCTTCTCATTGTGCATATGGAAATACTCTTACTATTAAACATAACTGCAAGTTCTGGTGTTTGTTTTTAGGATTCAACCTCACCAAATTTTTAAGTGATTGGTCTTATTTTACAGTGGTCCTTGAAAGTTTGTGAATTCTATATTTCTGCATAAATATGACCTAAAACATCCTAAAAGTCCTAAAAGTAGATAAAGAGAACCCAGTTGAACAAATGAGACAAAAATATTATACTTGGTCATTTATTTATTGAGGAAAAAGATCCAATATTACATATTAGTGAGTGGCAAAAGTATGTGAATCTTTGCTTTTGTTTCCTGTAACTGTTGATCAGTCCTGCACACCGGCCTGGAGAAATTTTAGCCCAATTAAATTTTAGGTCTCATCCGTCCACAAAACATTCTTCCAATAGCCTCTGGGCTTGTCCTCGTGATCTGTAGCAAACTGCAGACAAGCAGCAATGTTCTTTTAGGAGAGCAGTGGCTTTGTCCTTGCAACCCTGCCATGCACACCATTGTTGTTCACTGTTCTTCTGATGGTGGATGAATATTAGCAATTAGCCAATGTGAGAGAGGCCTTCAGTTGCTTAGAAGTTACCCTGGGGTCCTTTGTGACCTCACCAACTATTACACACCTTGCTCTTGGAGTGATCTTTGTTGGTCGACCTCTCCTGGGGAGGGTATTTTAGTTCTTGAATTTCCTCCTTTGTACACAAACTGTCTGACTGTACATTGATGGAGTCCAAACTCTTTAGAGATGGTTTTATAACCTTTTCCAGCCTGATGAGCATCAACAACTCTTTTTCCGAGGTACTCAGAAATCTCCTTTGGTTGTGCCATGATACACTTCCACAGACGTGTGTTGTGAAGAGCAGACTTTGATAGATCCCTGTTCTTTAAATAAAACAGGGTGCCCACGCACACCTGATTGTCATCCCATTGATTGAAAACACCTGACTCCAATTTCACCTTCAAATTAACTGCTAATCCTAGAGGTTCACATACTTTTGTCACTCACTAATATGTAATATTGGATCATTGTCCTCAATAAATAAATGACCAAGTATAATATTTTTGTCTTATTTGTTTAATCGGGTTCTTTTTATCTACTTTTAGGACTTGTGTGAAAATCTGATGATGTTTTAGGTCATATTTATGCAGAAGTCTAGAAAATTCTGAAAGGTTCACAAACTTTCAAGCACCATTGTAAGTCCAACAGCTCATTAAGGTCTGTAAACACAACCTTTAATGGCAAACTGATTTGCATTTTCAGACTTTAGTGTTGGTCATTGTTTTAGAAATGCAGGTTACAAGATGATTCATTGGTTTTTACTCAACTTTGACTAATTCCATAATTTGTCCCCTACTGGGGAAAAAATGCCATTAATTTAAATGACTTGATTAAGGTATTCTTCATGAAACCAGAATGTTCAGCTATTAAACATAATTGCTGTGATTTGTTACTTTGCTTTTTTTTTACGTTTGGTGTTTTCATAGGTTTTGCCAGGGGTAGTACGAGTATCTAGGATCTTACTTACATCAACTACATAAACTATGGATGTGAATGTGTCATTTTGACAACTCGGGTATTACGATTTCTTTGAAGCTTATCTTGCAACCATTTATTCTATATAGCTGCTTTAGGCGATTTTGTCTTAACACTTAGATGACAAACAATTCTCTGTGGATAAAGATGCCGTTTGAAAGTGTGTTTATATATATTTATTTTTAACAAAACATACTCAGTACTGATCATTTGGTGTGATTTGGTTTGATGGGGGCTGCGCGATCTCACAGGTAATAAAATGTAATGGTTAATTTCTTCAATATGCAGCATACTGTGTTAAGGCAGGGTAAGGAATTGTTAATGTTGCATAGCAACAACTCATTTGTTGTAGACCTGGGGCCGGATTCACGAAAGTTTCTTAAGAAAGAAAATCTTAAATGTGTTTTTTTCTTAACTTCATTCTTAGGAAAAAAATATGAAAAAAATATTTTTTATTCTTGAAATAACCTCTTAAGATTTGTCTTAATTATTTTCTTAACTCTCTTCTTAAGAGCAATTCTAAGAACAAGTGGTATTCTTGAAAACATTCTGGTCTTAAATGTTTTTTAACCTTACAATAGCCTCACACTTGTCTTAGGCTGTAAGAGTTGAAGCTAAGCATCAAAATGAATAAAACTTTCACCTGTTTAGTTACTGGAAATAAGTCATACATTTCTGTTTAAATGTTAAAAGCCTTTCGCATGAATGTCATCCTTAAAATACAAAAGTCTACTTAAGGAAAGTGTATGGCAAAGCTGGCTATTTCTTCCACCATCACCTCTTTCTTGTTTGCTAAAGTTTTTTAGTTCTTTTCTAAAACAGGTCAGATCAAAGATGAGATCCTTTAAGCTACAAAAAATCTAAAGAGCCACTTGGGAGCCGAAAGAGCCGGCTCTTTTTAGTGAGCCGAGCCAAAAGAGCTGGCTCTCTGAAAAGAGCCGGAATTCCCATCACTAGCAATGAGGATGATCGGAGCTCAGCAACAGCGTAAGTCACCACAATATCCCGAGTTTGTTCCGTTTTGAAGTGAGGAAACGTAACGGCGCACTCGTACTATGCGAACGGGAATAGCACGGTTGATGCTTGTTAGCTGGATAATGACAGTTATGGAGTTAAGAGACAGATATCCTATATTGGCCAGGCTAGCCAAGTCCTATTTATGCATTCCTGCTACTTCAACACTGTCTGAGCGTTTATCTTCTGCGGCAGGAAATATAGTCTCTAAAAAGAGAGCCAGCTTTAGCCTGGAGCATGTTGACATGATAACATTTTCGGCTTGCAATGCAAAGTTCCTAAAGAAAGAGCGTGAATGAGTTTGTATGTAGTGTTTGCATCAGAGATGCACTTATTTTTCTTTATTATTTAATTTATTATTTTAATTTATTAATAAATGTAATTAATTATTATTCATTTATTGTAAGCACTTATTTGCTCTGTTATTTAATGTTATATTTCTGAATAAAGACATGGAAAGGTTTTTTTTAATTTTTTTTTTTAAACCCGATTAATCGATTATTAAAATAATCGTTAGTTGCAGCCCTAGTTTCTTATTAAGAAAGCTTTCATGAATCCGGCCCTGATTTGTGGTGGAAGGTATTGTCAGTATTAAATCTTACTTGGTATGAAATTTGGTGGCTTCTTTGATATATTTTGTTTCTTTATTTTGTTGTAAAGGAAACTGGCTGTGTAAAAGCAATATAACTCTTAAGGTTGTGCATTATCATGAATAACAGATCACATCTGTGATATTGTGATATCACACTCCTTTTTCTTTTTCTATTGCATTAAAAGGTAGTGCATTCAGGATATTGGCTTTTCGTGTTGATGTTTTTTGGCTACACATTTATGCAGCAATTTGAAGAGATGAGAACATTGATGTGAAATACTAAAACAGTTTGGTAACACTAAAGGGGAGACATGTAGACATTTTACTGTAGGGCCAAAATCAACTGATGCTTCTAGAGCTTCTAGCTTCTAGGGCACTGTGGTAGCCTAGTGGGTAAGGTACTGGACTATGGACCAGAAGGTCCAGGTTTCAAATCCCACCTCTGCCAAGCTGCCACTGTTGGGTCCTTGAGCAAGGCCCTTAACCCACAATTTCTTGGATTGTAAGATTGTACCAATTGTAAGTCGCTCTGGATAAGGGCGTCTGCTAAATGCTGTAAATGTAAATGTTCTAGGCATAAACCTGCTTTTAACTCTTGATCTTGCTCTAGATGCATGCTAGCACTGCATCTATCCCAACAGTAATGTGCCATAACTATTGGATAGCTTATTGTTGTGTCACAAAGTGGTGTTTTTTTAACCCATTAATATTATAGCTGTGTAAGACAAGCCTTAAGGTTTCTAGCTGTGAAGAAACATGCTTACTCGGACCACTTGGGAAGTGAGTTTGGTTCATTTCTGAGTCCATATAGAGGGATCAGTGCTCCTTTACCATGTGATATAGAAACCATGAGCCAGTGATCTTGAACTTGATTACTTGAAATCCTTAAAAGTTCTGGCTAGTGTCTTCATGTTATAAATGCAGTATAGTGCCTTGTTATAATTAATGTTAGATATTTTCACGGCATAATTTGCTTACTTGCATCATCACTTCTGCATCACAGACCAGTACAAAAATACGTATAAACTGCCGGCGAGTAGATGGATTTATGTGTACAGCAATTTCACCTGAGTGTGTGTTTTTACAGGTTAAGAAGAGCTCAGATGAAGGAAGCCTCAGAAATGAAATATGGAGATCAGGTGGAAGGTAAGGCCTGGGACATAACATGTTGACGTGCAGTGCAGGTAATCAAGAAGAATGTGAGCTGCATGTGTTATACATTCCCCATGTCCTTTGTTCACTATATAGTGCACTACTTTGTACTGGTGTCCAAAATACACAGTTCAGAATATTTAGTGCACTCTGACAATCCCTCAGTGCACTACAATAAGTAGTAAAATGTAAACAGATGCACCCTACCAGATGAGGATTATCTATAATCTTGCACTGCCCTCATGTATTCTGTCCCTTTTAATAGTGCACTATGTAGTGTTCCTAGTTTGAATGCAACGAATAGTTTATAAGGAACATGTTTGGACACAGCTGTGGTGTACACTCTGCTTATAGGACAGAACTGGGATGACATCATCAGAATAATGACCTGTGCTACAGTTCGTTTTGAGCTGCTTTCCACTGCACACACTACCCCTGTAAGTATGTGTTGAAACATGTGGTGTGGGTTTGTGTACTACAACAGGTTGTTGGTTTGAGACTTTGTGTATTTATGTGTTTATGTACAGGTATGCACTGTTTAAGGACCGTGTTCTGTTCTGTGAAACGGGTCATTGACTATAATGGACATTTACCAGACAATATCTTAGTCACACAGCCAATTTGGGCTACTGTGATGTAAATATAAAGGGTATTTTCACAAGAGAACTGCATGCAAACGATATGTAAATGCATCAGCGATACCGCTGCCTACACGAGTGGAATGTCACAATAAATATAGAAAATACATGCATGTAATATACTGTTACAACCCTGTCTAAGGGAAAGTTGTAATACTTAAGGGAGTGGTATGATGGACCTGATACTTTTGTTTAATGGAAGCCATACATGCATTGATAGAGAGAATTACAAACCAAAAAGAAACTGGGAGACTCAACGAGTCAGTGTGAACTAGTTTATGTAGTTATAGGTTAGAGAGAAATTACAGGTAGCGGGAGGACAAACAAAGGAGTACTGCTTACAATAGGACAGGGACGTACACTTACGAATGCCATATACCACTTGTTACAAGTAAGTAGTGGAAAGTCATAGACACAAATGTGATTAACTTGCACAAAAAAGTCTCTAATCACATCAACCGAGTCAGAACAGTCTCTAGTCCAGACGTGAGCCAACGAGCAAGTGAGCGCACAACCAGTAAGGTAGTGAGCTTTTGAGCGAACGGCGGATTTCTGGTCTTCTGCCTCCACTCATGGATTCGCATCACTTATTGGCTTGCGCGACCAGCTGAGCAGAAGAAGCAAAATGTACTGCACTGGAGTGTAACAAAACAATAATAAGGGCTGCCCGTACATAAATATGCAATAAACATATTAATCTGTGGTAATTCTTAAAAAGGAAAGTAAAATATGGTAATTAGAGTTCAGTACAGTACTGTAGGGATGCACAGAAGGAAGCTTTTTAAACAGCAACACATTCGAAGCCAAAATTATTCGATTCTTCTATGCATTTGAAACACAACTCTACTGCACCACCTGTTGTGCAAATGAAAGTACTCCACCACTATTACCTGATTCAGTTGTGTACCAATGATGAGCTTTATTATCCAAACCGAAACCAGTTTAACAGGCGCATACCTGTACTGTAGTAAGCGTGAAGGTTGGATTTGTGTATGATTATGTACATGGTTGATTGTGTCATTCATTAGGTGACTCTGGATGTGAAGCGTGAAGGGGGTGTGTCCACAAAGGGTCCCAGGGGAGGAGTCTTTGTTATGTATAACTGTGCAAGACTTCACACATTGTTCAACAGCTATGAAAAAGGAGTAGAACAAGGTGAATTATGTCATGAGTTTTGTTCAATTTCAACAAAAGCGTAGCATTCAGAATATATTTCAGAAAATGAAGAATGTGGAACAAGTGACACTTCCTCTTGGTATTGCTGTTTTTTGGGGGTTTTTTTTTGGGGTAAATGGTAGGTCAGGTTTCATGATATCATCAATCTTCCCACAAGGTAGGAATTGGAGAGGGATCCATTCACTTACTCACTCACTCACTGACACTCAGGAATACCTTGGTGACATTTAGAGTAGCAAATCCACATATTGGTATACTTTGGGGATATATTGTAGAAAGAACTCAGGATCTCCGCTTTGGTTATGATCTAAGTGGAGTTTGTACTCCCCGTCTCCTTGGGTTTCCTCAGACATTAAGTACTCACACTCTGAGTGACCCCAGCTTCAAACCTTTACTAGCACAGGAACACTTGCCTGTAATTACAAAACAATTTCCCCATAATTGTGATGTGGTGCTGTGGGAATTGAGTAGGAAAGTGTGATTTACTGCGTTTCTAAGTGGAATTTAGGCTTAACCCTTAGAGGTTGTTGGTCATACTTGTGTGATTTTGGTCTTTTTTACTGCAATGATAAAATGATATTCTACAATGGGGCAAAAAAGTATTTAGTCAGCCATTGATTGTGCAAGTTCTCCTACTTAGAAAGATGAGAGAGGTCTGTCATTTTCATCATAGCTACACTTCAACTATGAGAGCCAAACGAGAAAAAAAATCCAGTAAATCGTATTGTAGGATTTTTAAAGAATTTAATTGTAAATCATGGTGGAAAATAAGTATTTGGTCAATAACAAAAGTTCAACTCAATTCTCAATAAAACATAACCTTTGTTGACAATGACAGTGGTCAAACGTTTTCAACAGGTTTGCACACACTATAGCTGGTATTTTGGCCCATTCCTCCATGCAGATCTCCTCTAGAGCAGTGATGTTTTGGGGCTGTTGCTGGGCAACACGGACAACACAAGGGCAACAACTCCCTGCACAAATTTTCTGTATGGTTGAGGGTTGAGGTCTGGAGACTGGCTAGGCCACTCCAGGACCTTGAAATGCTTTTTCCGGAGCCACTCCTTCGTTGCCCAAGCAGTATGTTTGGGATCATTGTCATGCTGGAAGGCCCAGCCACGTTCCATCTTCCATGCTCTCACTGATGGAAGGAGGTTTTGGCTTAAAATCTAACGATACATGGCCCCGTTCATTCTTCCCTTAACACGGATCAGTCGTCCTCTCCCCTTTGGAGCAAAACAGCCCCAAAGCATGATGTTTCCACCCCCATGCTTCACAGTAGGTATGGTTTTCTTGGGATGCACTTGGGAAGCATTCTTCTTCCTCCAAACACGACGAGTTTCTATTTTGGTTTCATTTGACCACATGATATTCTCCCAATGAACTCTTCTGGATCATCCATATGCTCTCTGGCAAAACTTCAGAAGGGCCTGGACATGTACTGGTTTAAGCAGGGGGACACGCCTGGCACTGCAGGATCTGAGTCCCTCTCGGCGTAGTGTGTTACTGATGGTAGCTTTGTTACTTTTGGTCCCAGCTCTCTGCAGGTCATTCATCAGGTCCCTCTGTGTAGTTCTGGGATTTTTACTCACCGTTCTCCTGATCATTTTGACCCCACAGGAAGAGATCTTGCGTGGAGCCCCAGATCGAGGGAGATTATCAATGATTTTGTATGTCTTTCATTTTCTTACAATTCTCCCACAATTGATTTATTCACACCAACCTGCTTGCCTATTGTAGATTCACTCTTCCCAGCCTGGTGCAGGTTTACAATTTTTCTTCATGGTGTCCTTGGACAGCTCTTTGGTCTTGGACATGGTTGAGTTTGGGAGTCTGACTGTCTGAGGCTGTGGACAGGTGTCTTTTATACAGATAACGAGGTCAAACAGGTGCCATTAATACAGGTAACGAGTGGAGGACAGAAGAGCTTCTTAAAGAAGAAATTAAAGGTCTGTGAGAGCCAGAACTCTTGCTTGTTTGTGGGTGACCAAATACTTATTTTCCACCATGATTTAGGAGTTAAACTCTTTAAAAATCCTACAATGTGATTTCCTGGATTTTTGTCTGATTTTGTCCCTCATAGTTGAAGTGTACCTATGATGAAAATTACAGATCTCTCTCATCTTTCTACGTAGGAGAACTTGCACAATCAGTGGCTGAAAAATACTTTTTTGCCCCGCTGTAAGTGCCATAGATAACTAGTATCAGTTTAATAGTTTATTGTGGTTATTATTTGCTGTTGATGGAGCACATAGAAATTGAGATTGTAAATTTAGTAAATCATTACAATTCTAATTGCTTCCCACATTCCAAAGACATGCTAGGTCAACTGGTGTCTTTAAAGTGGTCCCACCTTGTGCCCTATGCCACTGGTTAGGCTCTGGCTCCCTTGAGTTGGATTGAAATCCCCTGAATCAGTTTTAGCTTGTATGAAATTGAGTGAATTCATTTTATTATATAAACAAACAGAATAAGTTAGATTTTTCATATTTAGAGACATGGTGACAGTTATTGTGAGTATCACATAGGGTGCAGGATGTGAAATGCTTGTTGCATGGAGCAGTAATTGCTAAAAAAAAATCCCTGGAAATATGCCTGGTGAAGAAGAGGGTGTGGTGTGGTTTGTGTGGATGGGTGTGTGTCTGTGGTGGCTACAGAAGACTGAAAACCTGTACAAGGTGAATTCCCATAATTAGTGAAATAATGGATGAATAGTCCTATCTCCCACCTCAAGACTAAAACAAGCACTTCCAGAGTAGTGCTTGCTTGTGAAACTTTTATTTTATAATGGTCTTTATTTCTGTGTAAATACGACCTAACACATTAACTTAAATTGGCTTTATTCTTCTATAACCAAGGATCATTGTATGGTGCATGACCCGCATTCTCCCGAGATTCAGTTCATGGACAGATGTCCTTATGTTTTCCTTGAGAAGTTGCTAGTATAATTTAACATTCATTGTTTCATCAGTAATGGCAAGCCATCCTGGTCCAGATGCAGCACAATAGGCCTGAAGCATGATACTACCACAACCATGTTTCACACACAGGATAAGGGTTCTTATGTTGGAATGCAGTGTTTTCCTGTCTCTGAAAATCAGGCTTCTCATTTAAACAACAAAAAAGCTATTTTGGTCTTATCTGTCCATAAAACATTTTCCCAGTAGCTGTGACTTCATGTCTACATGATCTTTAAAGCAAACTTTTGAGAGAAGTGGTTTCTTTGTGCCACCCTGCCTTGCACACCATTGCTCTTCAGTGTTCTCCTGATGGTGGACTCGTGAAACTTAACATTAGCCACTGTGAGAGAGTGCCTTGTTCTTGGAGTGGCCTTTAGTAGCCAACTAATCGTAGGGAGGATAACAATGGATTTAGATTTCCTCCATTTGTGCACAGTATTTTTGACTAACACTTTTGTAAGATTTCCAACCTTTTCCAATCTCATAAGCATCAACAACTCATTTTCGGAGGTCCTCAGAAATCTCCTTTGTTTGTGCCATGATACACTTTCACAATTTTGTTGTGAATATCAGACTTTGATAGATCCATGTTCTTTGAACGCAACAGAGTGCCCACTCACACCTGATTGTCATCCCATTGACTGAAAACACCTGACTCTAATTTCAAATTAACTGGTAATACTAGAGGTTCACATAGTTTGTCACTCACAGGTATGTAATATTGGAGTGTTTTCATCATGACTGTCTCATTTTTGTCTCACTTGTTTAATAGAGTTCTCTTTATCTACTTTAAGACTGAAAATCTGATGATGTTTAGGTCATATTTATATAGAAATATAGAAAGTTCTAAGGGTTCACACACTTACAGGCACCACTGTATAAACACTATTATATATAGGGTTGTTGTACTCCAGTGTGCAGTGGTATAACTGTCTGTTTTGTCTTCATATGGAACTGCAATAACTGGTAAACTCAGCTGAAATAATGACAGTAGAATGTTGCCTTTGCATTGATTCATCTCCAGGAATTTACCCACAAGTCCCTGCAGGAACAGACCTGGACTTTTCAGCGCTAAAGGAAGAGGTAAGTCAATATGTCAGCTTTTAAAGTTAAAATTATACAGTCTTTTGATTGTATACAATGTTTGAAGCTCAGTGACAATGTCTCCACCAGGGGGAGTGGCTTGTCCTCTTCAATTACCTCATTCCATTCTCTGAACTTCTGGACCAATCAGGGCAGGTGCTGGAGCTGGAAGGTGGAGGAGCCAGAGTTAATTTAAGAACAGAACAGGTATGGTTTTGTTGGAGTCTATTTATGGTACTACTGGGACTGATGCTTTATTTGCGTTAAATGTAATTTTTATAATAACAATATATAATTCATGGTGGCACACTGGCACAGTGGTTAGTCCGGGTATTCTGGTTTCCTACCTCAATTCAAAGACATGCTCTGGATTAGTTGGAGTCTCTGATGTGTTTCAGTGTGCACAGTTGTTTTTTAGCTTTCAGTTTTATAGAAATGTAACCATATCTCATTATAGACAACAATGGGAAACCAACAGTGCTACCGTGGAGTTTTGTAAGTTAAGAATGTAAATGTTTGAGCCCTTGGTGTTAAGAGAGTCAGTAAATGATATAAAACAGCAGTGCAAACCTCACTTTCCGAAAAAATAGAAGTTAAAGTACTATACAGATTAGACCAGGAAAGTATAATTAAATAGAGAACCAGTTGGCTTTGCTCTGCTTCCATGACTGTCAAACAGAGCCCTGACTAAGATGTTTGAAAGGTTGACTACATGTTGACTACATTCCATGCTGAACATCACTAGCTTTTGCTGACTCATTGTAGTGCTGTGTTTTACCCTCCTGTCAGAACTGACTGCAGCCATCATCGTTATTAGTTTAAGTTACAGTATTGTGCAAAAGTCTTAGGGCAGTCACTTCACAGCTCCAAGATCCCTGTTTGTCTGGGACTGTGGTACTGTGGTAGCCTAGTGGGTAAGGTACTGGACTATGGACCAGAAGGTCCAAGGTTCAAATCCCATCTCGGCCAAGCTGCCACTGTTGGGTCCTTGATCAAGGCCTGTGTGGAGTTTGCATGTTTTCCCTGTGTCCGTGTGGACCTAGTCCGGGTGCCCTGGTTTCCTTCCACATTCCAAACGCATGAATTAGGTTAAATTGTGACTCTAATACCAAACAAAAGTCTTAGGCCATCATTAGATTTTTTTTTTGTTTTAGCACTGGTATAATGATCATGTATAAAACTTCAAAATTTCAATCTTGGATTTGTCACTCCGTAATTCTATTTTCCACTGATTTTCATTCCAATCTTTGTGACTTGTTACTCATACCAAACAAAAATGTTAGGCCACCATTAGATGTTTTGTTTTAGCACTGGTATAATGATCATATCTATCTATCTATCTGTGTGTGTGTGTATATATATACACATACACACACATCCATACATATACATACACACACACACACACACACAGTGGGGCAAAAAAGTATTTAGTAAGTCACTGATTGTGCAAGTTTTTCCGACTTAGAAAGATGAGAGAGGTCTGTAATTTTCATCATAGGTACACTTCAACTATGAGAGACAAAATGAGGAAAAAAAATCCAGGAAATCACATTGTAGGATTTTTAAAGAATTTAATTGTAAATCATGGTGGAAAATAAGTATTTGGTCACCCACAAACAAGCAAGATTTCTGGCTCCCACAGGCCTGTAACTTCTTCTTTAAGATGCTCTTCTGTCCTCCACTCATTACCTGTATGAATTTCACCTGTTTGACCTCGTTATCTGTATAAAACACACCTGTCCACAGCCTCAAACAGTCAGACTCCAAACTCAACCATGGCCGAGACCAAAGAGCTGTCGAAGGACTGGGACCAAAGTAACAAAGGCTACCATCAGTAACACACTACGCCGAGAGGGACTCAGATCCTGCAGTGCCAGGCGTGTCCCCCTGCTTAAGTCAGTACATGTCCAGGCCCGTCTGAAGTTTGCCAGAGAGCATATGGATGATCTAGACGTGGATTGGGAGAATATCATGTGGTCAGATGAAACCAAAATAGGAACTCGTCGTGTTTGGGAAGGAAGAAGAATGCTGAGTTGCTCCCCAAGAACACCATACCTACTGTGAAGCATGGGGGGGAAAACATCATGCTTTTGGGCTGTTTTTCTGCAGAGGACAGGGACGACTGATCCCGTGTTAAGGGAAGAATTGAACGGGGCCATGTAATCGTGAGATTTTAAGCCAAAACCTCCTTCCATCAGTGAGAAGCATTGAAGATGGAACGTGGCTGGGTCTTCCAGCATGACAATGATGATGAACACACTGCTCGGGCAACGAAGGAGTGGCTCCGTCTTTAAAAAGCCATTTCAAGGTCCTGGAGTGGCCTAGCCAGTCTCCAGACCTCAACCGCTTAGAAAAATTTGTGAAGTCCGTGTTTGCTCAGCGGACCCAGCCCCAAAACATCACTGCTCTAGAGGAGATCTGCATGGAGGAATGGGCCAAAATACCAGCTACAGTGTGTGCAAACGTGGTGAAGACTTGCAGGAAACGTTTGACCTCTGTCATTGTCAACAAAGGTTATGTTAAGTATTTAGTTGAACTTTTGTTATCGACCAAATACTTATTTTCCACCGTAATTTACAATTAAATTCTTTAAAAATCCTACAATGTGATTTCCTGGATTTTTGTCTCTCATTTTGTTGAAGTGTACCTATGATGAAAATTACAGACCTTTCTCACCTTTCTAAGTAGGAGAACTTGCACAGTCAGTGACTGACTAAATACTTGTTTTGCCCCACTGTATATATAAAAATATCTATACATAAAACTGGATCCTGGATTTGTCACTCCGTAATTCTATTTTCCACTGATTTTCATTCCAATCTTTGTGAGCTTTTGCATCATAGCCTTTTCACCCATTCCCCTTCTAAAGAAAAAGTGGTTTCCTGGCTACTACCCTTCTTTGTAGAAGGATCAACTTGGCATCCCGATGAAGCTGCCAAGACTTGCACAGTACTGTATTTATGCACAAACTGCATATTTTTTTGGATGGTACTTTTGTGATTTGAATGCTACATGAATACAACAGCCCTTTATCAGAGAAGTTACATTGAAATGTTGTAATGCAGATATCGAGATAAAACATGATGGAAATGTTATTGAACTCTTGAAAAGTTGTAAATACATTATGTTGAAACTTTTTGCGCTTTGTATAGCTGTGTAGTGCTTTTAAATGTAAAAATAAAAAAATAAATCATCATTAACGCTACTATTTTTCTATTTATTTATTTTGCAATTTATGACAAATTTTAAACGGTTAACAATCTAATTTTGTTTTGTGAGGTAAATTGAGTTGTGGGAAGTTTTGGCTTTGCTACTTTGCGAAACCTGTTGTTACTTTTTAAATAAGACACAATCAAATGTAATGAATGTTTAATTTCTTAGTTATACCACTCATTAAATCTGTGTGTTTTCTCTCTCAGGTCTGCAGATTTCTGGTGTCTCTCAGTAAAGACTTTAGTTCTTATTACAACAGAGTCCACGTACTTGGGGTAAGGCATGCACTGTGTATGTGTGCAGCAGCAGCAGCAGCATTGATTAATGGAAACACAGATTAATGTAATTAAAGCAGTTCACTGAGCATTCAGTTCAGTCTTCGATGACATTAACCACCTGCCCTCTCGATCTTTCACTCCCTTTCTTTCTCTTTTTCACTGTCTACCACTGTCCATCTGGCTACTCTCTGTCTGGATTTCCCCTCTTTTCTGACTCGTCTCTCTCTGCTCTCTTTCTGTCTCACTCTTTAGGAGCCGTTACCTCATCTTTTTAATCAGATGTTTTGTCGGTTGTTGTTGCTGAAGGCTTTGAGAGAACTTTACCACAGCGCACTGGACTCCCTAAACCTACCCCCAATTCCACAACTATAGCTTTGAATCATTCCAGGCTATTGTGCTTTCCTCCAGTACACCCTGTAAAGTACAAAATCATCTGTGTCTGTAACACCACAAAACCTTAATGTAGCTTCATCATAGTTGTTGTATCATTGTCCAAAACTGAGGAATTACTGAACATTCATTTCTTTAATTAAAACCCAAGGTCAACCTATAAACCTCAACTACAAAAAAATGAAAAAATACTAGCTTTAACCTGAGAAAATACCATTTATTTACCAATATTGTATTTGAATACACCAAGAGTGCCCCTCCATGACCTTGAGAAAATATAGTGTACCAGCTTTACAATGGGCTGGCTTCACCTCTTCGGTATTGCCATTAATATTTCCCATTACATTAGTTCATTTGCAACTGTAATATTTCTTAATGTGTTATCTGGACTGTTTCTTATCATTTTAAAAAGTTTTCACCCAACTGGCAAACAATTAGAAATGAACTGAGAAATGTATAAAGTTAAATAAAGATGTTTAGAAACAAATCGAATAAGCTTATGATCTCACAATGAGGAATATACAGTACTGGGCAAAAGTCTTAGGCCACGATTAAATTTGTTGTTTTAGCAATGGTATAATGACCATACGTAACATGTTGTCAGTGATTATTTTAAACTTGGATTTGTCAACCACAATATTATTTTCCATTGATCTTCATACCAATCTTTGTAAGCTTTAGCACATCTTGGCTGCTACCCTTCCATAAAGACCATTCCTGATCAAGCTTCTTCTGACTGTAGAAAGATCAACTTGGCATCCCGATGAAGCTGCCAGATGCTGCTGTTGCTCAGTTGTAAGGGGAGGTCACACTAAATACTTGCCACTCCAGTCTATAGAAGCCTTTTTTCAGATCTTCTTTTCAGTTATCAAATACTGCCTACACATTTCCTGTATTGTCTAGTTGTAGTCCAATAAAAATGCAGAGAAATAATTATATATGGTCATTATACCATTTCTAAAACATTGCCTGACAACAGGAGTGAGTATCGTGCTCTGACTGCTGTGTTATGAAAAAATGTTTGTGACTTATGCCATAGTAGTCCTTCAGACAAGATGGCTTCTTTGCCCATGTGCATTGATGATCCTTAGGTGCCCAACACCCTGTTTGTTTGAGATTTGTTACTCCCCAAACCCACTGTCCCTGTGTACTCACCACTGCTGACACTCCACAAGCCTTGCCATTACAGATCCCTGATCCAGTCGTCTGATCTGTGACTGATCATAATGGTTTGGCTTGTTGGTGTTTATTTGCCATATTTTTATGACTAACACATCTGTCTGTTGGCCCTTTAATAGTTATTAACTTTGTAATGATTGGTAGTAATGCTGCTGGTCTCCATTCGTTGGCAGCTTTTTTTTTTTAAAGGAATAGTGTGAAAAAGAAAATTCACAATTTTCCCCTTACAACAAGTATAGCCAATCAGCAGTCTTGTTTGAGCCAACAAGTAATTGGATTATATTCCACACAAAATATCCATTCTGTACTGACTTCAAATTGTATTAAGCTCTGCCTAAGTTCAAAGTGGAGCTATATTTTCATTAAAATGGATTATATTGGTAACTCCCATCACTATTATCCAATTCTGCAAATATTTCAGGCTGGTGCAGTATGGTGCCAAAAGGAGAAAGCTATTCCAGTTAATAATAAGTTTTATTTATACAGGTATGCGCTGCATAATGTTGGTTCAGACAATGTCTGTTTGCATAAACGTCTGTGGTCTGATAAGGTTATTATCATTATTATCAAGGTAATGACTCTACTTTACCCATGTATTGTCTTGCCAGAATGCATTAGCTGCTATATTACAGCAGCAGTAATGACACGTAACACAGCCTCTGGGTCAGAAAGGTTTTAATTAACACAAAGTTTATAAAAACAATGAGTAACTCAACATTTTACATTTACAGCATTTAGCAGACGCCCTTATCCAGAGCGACTTACAATTGGTACAATCTTACAATCCAAGCAATTGTGGGTTAAGGGTCTTGCTCAAGGACCCAAACAGTGGCAGCTTGGTCCGGGAGTCCAGTACCTTAACCCGCTTGGCTACCACAGGTGCATGCAACTTTACAGTGACATTATTTTACCCATGTTAAATAGTAAAAAATAGAAAATCCATATGTGGTGTCAGTGTATGGGAAGCACTGCAGTATCTTGGCTATTTAGTCAGTACAGGTACAGTACACTATCTCAAATAGCATTGATAAGTGTAGTATATAATGTGGTGTTTTCCGGCAGTGTCCGGATTGCATAACGTGCAATTTCACAAACATATTGTGGATGTAAAGCGACGCGTACCTGGATAGCGCTTTTCCAAAGCTCAAGGACACTTTGTAATTGTTAATATAAACATATAACAAAAAGCCAAACCCTAAACTGTAATCCCAATAACCAATAGCAATGGAGGAAGGGGGTTGGCTGCCCCCTTATCTAACTATCAGATAGCATTATAGCACTAAGCTACATGTTGATGTTTTTAGACATTACAGTTTGACAAGCTGTCTTCAACCACAGGGCAAGCAGAATGTGGTTTTAGGCATCATGTATCTGCAGAAAAGGTTTTCATAAGATCGACTTACTTACCTACATTAGCCTCATAGCGATGACTGAAAAGTAAAAAAAACAAAAGACAAATCCATTGGCTGTTTAGATGAATTTGAGTAAGTAGGTGAATGTGTGAATGTCATTTTCTTCTGGATAATCATTCCTCTAACACTTGTCCCTTTATCACAGGATGTCCTTGTTCTAATCGCCATCAGGGCTGCTGGTTTTCATTCCGACCAGCAGGAGCTACATCTGATTTAACTTGTTTAATTAGTCGGCCTTGGTCTTTAAGTGATTGATGAGCTATATCAGGTGTAGCTCAGGCTTGCATGGAATTAAACAAACCGGTACCCATGCTGGCTGTTTAAGGATAAGATTGGATACCCTTGCCTTTTTCTTTTTCTTGTATGGATGGATGAGTTGATGCCTTTTGATAAACATCAGCCCCTTTCCTCTGCGCTGTTCTGTGTTCTTATCTATTGAAGACTATTACTGATCTGGCATGTGTAAACCATGAGCACTGTTTCTTCTCCTTTTGCATGTCTGTTGCTCTAAATTATGACTTGCTTCCCCTGCAGCACGTGAGACCTACCCACACTCGTAGTCTTTTCAAATTGTGTAAGTTATTAGAGAATCAGCTTTCCAGAGTTGCCGTAATTTATCTTATACCTGCATGCGTCTTGTAACATAGTACCACGTGGAACTGTGTTAGTGCAGCAGATACTATGATGTCCCAATGTTGGTTTGTCACAGGCTTCAGTCCATCATCAGTCCCGAATCTGTTTTAGACCGACCCTTTGTCTTAAAGGGTTTACACTTTCTGCACTAGAGATTCTCCCAGTACTAGAGTTTTCATCATGACTTATTGTACACCGTGTGCCACAGTTTGGATTGTAAGGTCGCGTTGATGCACAATGTTACTCAAGTGCCATAGACACTGCTGTCGCCATGCTCAGTGCACCTGTGCCATACTTGCTGAATCTTAAAGAATAACCCACGCTGATTTAATCAATAAACAGTCCATTGATCTCTGCTTTTTTTGCAGTTGTTGTTCTTTAATGTTGTGCAGTATTCACAATATAATTGGTTAACTGGTTTTGGCTGGTTGAATCTGATCATACAGATTGGATTGTGACAGTGATGGCTCATTGAGGCTCTGGTCTACATTTACATTTAGCAGCATTTAGCAGATGCCCTTATTCAGAGTGACTTGCAACTAATGTTGTCACAATACCAAAATTATGACTTCGATATGATACCTGACTAAAATATGTCGATATCGATACTGAAACGATACCACGGCAAAAACGTAAAACATCAGGAAAAGTAATGCAATAATAGATGATAGAACATGGACCTTAAAATTCTTTGTTTTTTATAATAATAAAAAACCCAGAAATGTTGAATTAGGTACATTTATAACATCAATCATTAGATTATTGAAAATAATTTGAGTAGAAAGGTCACATTGTTATTAAGGCTTTTAGTGAGCAGTAATTTGATGTCTTAGTGCATTTTCTAGCAATAGAAATAATTATAGACAAAAATGTACATGCTGTAATTACCGTTGCCAGTACTGCTGAGTCTCCTGTGAACTGGTAATATTTATAATTGGCATTGATGATTGTGAACATCTGATTTTTAGCAGTTTGGAAGTTATGGTAATCTTAATGATACCAGTGTGAACATGTATAGAGATGTTGGCCACATTGGTAAGTAATTTAAAAAGATAAATCCAGTTAAACAGTTATTATTGCCCTTTACTTCCCCAAATTCAGATGGTTAATAAGATCGCTTGTCACACAATGGATTTCACTCATTTGATTTATATTTGAGGACATGAGCATGATGAAATAATATTATCTACCATGTTCGATAACCTGCTGCTCTGTGAGCTCTTAGTACAAGTTAGCTGGAAGTGTTGTCTCCCTTGGTCTTTGTAGGTTTCAGACATTTTTTGCAGACTGGTTTTGTTGTGTTCATGGGTTTAAAATAATTCCATATTTCACTTATTCTGTGTACTTTCTCTACAAGCCGTGGACGGTCTGCAAAAGCACTAATAATAAAAGCCATTAACTCTCCGTTTTCACTTCTGATTCAACGTGTTTACCTGCAGGAAGAGGAAGCAGAGTGCTGCAGGCACATACTGCCCCCTGTGGCACATTGATGCAACTTGCAGAAATAAATGCAGTTCTTGTTTATAATAAAATGAGGTATCCTATCGTTTTTAATGGTCAGGTATCATGGTAGTTTTCTACTATCTGTATACCGTGCAACACTACTTACAACTGATACAATCGTACAATGTACAATTCAAGTGATGGCTAAGGGCCTTGTTTAAGGGCCCAACAGTCGTTACGATTAAATGCATTTATATCAAATGTGAGATTTTTGTCCATGTAAATGAAACCATTCTGTTTATAAGCACACTAAACTCAACAATCTAATAAAATGCTTATTTACATGCCCACTAAATGTAACAGTCTAAAGCTAGAAGCATGACTGAAATGCTCTAGTTTTTTACCAGCACCAGTATTGCATTCCTCTCAGGTTGAAATTGATTGGCCAGTGCAATCACAGTGATCCTAAATATCGGGTGTAACGATACTTGCTCAGTGGGTCAAACATTTGTACCTTTTTGTATACACCCTAACCTTTTTGTATCAATCATGTGTGTGAAAAGCGCTAGATATCTTTACATCTCTCCAGTTTCAATTAGAGAACAGAACACATGCGGTATATGATTTGCGTCCACTGGTGTTCAAAAAAGGCATCGGAAGTCCATAAAGAGACTGCACATGACATTACATTACATTACATTTACAGCATTTAGCAGACGCCCTTATCCAGATATCCTTATACAGAGCGACTTACAATGTGATTTAAGGGCCTTGCTCAAGGACCCAACAGTGGCAGCTTGGCAGAGGTGAGATTTGAACCCTGGACCTTGTAGTCCAGAGTCCAGTACCTTAACCACTAGGCTACCACAGTCCCATTGTGACATTTCCATGCTGCACATCGTCAGATTTGAGCATCGCGATACATTGTGTTATGATGCATCTACGCCCCAACTAAATATTGTCCAATATCCAATATGCATATTATGGTCATTCATACTGCTGTCACATTTTGCTTGTAGGTGCAGACATGTTGCAATATTGAAAGATCTTGGAGGAATATAGTGTTTTTTGTTTATAGCGAAAAAATTGCTAAGTAGAGAACTAGAAATAGATTTGAAATAGAATCATAAAAACACAGACCCCAGACAATGCAATACCCAATAAAGAGCAGTATTATGACCATATATTGCAATATCGATATATAGAATATATTCTATATATCGATATCATCACCTCAATCCAATGTTTTCTCTGGGGTTAAAAACACAATTTATTGGGGTAGAAATTTCAATCAGCTCTTAAACTATTGGCACTCTAAATGCAAAAAAATGTTATAAAATATCACTCACTTGCTTTCCATACCCAGTTAATCCAAGTCATAAGGAGCAAAGGCCTACCCTGCAGCACAGGATGCATTGGTGAAATTAACCTAGACAGAGTGTCAGTTAACCACAGAGCATATGACCTTATGAATGTCTGTGAACTGTGGGAGAAAACCGGAGTACTTGGATGAAAGCCATGCAGACATGGGGAGAACATGTAAACTCTACACAGGGAGGCGACAGTGCTCACTACTGTGACATTGTGCTGCCTGGTTATAAAATATCTTTGTTATTAAAACACATCAACCTGTATGATGAGGAGATTCTGCACAGATTGTGTGTCTAGTAATCTGAGACTTTGTTCCATGCTGTCTCATCTCACAAAGCAATACTAGAGAAGGTTCAGTGATGTTTTATGATGGAGAACACTCAGTGTGGCGTACACCTTGCTGCCTTCAGAAGTGCCTTCATTATTTGTGGCATAGATTCAACAAGGTGTTGGAAACATTCCTCAGAGATTTTGGTCCATATTGACCTGATACCTCTTGCAGTTGCTACAGATTTGTCGGCTGCTCATCTGTGATGTGAATCTCCCATTCCATCACATTCCAAAGGTGCTCTATTGGATTGAGATCTGGTGAGTGTGGAGGCCACAGTGCACTCATTGCCATGTTCAAGAAGATCTGACGCATAGAGGATGGGTACACTGTGGGATGGACATGGTCAGCAACAATACTCAGTTAGACTGTGGCGTTTAAATGATGCTCGGGCAGCACGGTGGTACAGTGGTTAGTGCCGCCGCCGAGATTTCCGGTTCGATCCTGACCATGGACTCCACCTATGTGGAGTTTACATGCTCTCCCCATGTCCATGTAGGTTTACTCAGGGTGCTCTGGTTGCCTCCCACATTCAAAAGACATGCATTACGTTGGTTGGACACTCTAAATAATAATTTTGTGTCACTCGTGAGTAAAGCCATTGAGGCTGATTTGATGTCAAATAAAACAAATAAATAAACAAACAATAACCGATACTCATTTGGCATTAAGTGCTCACAAGTTTGCCAAGAAAATGTCCCCTACACCATTACACCACCACCAGCAGCAGCCTCAACCGTAGATACATGACTAAATGCATTGAGTTTCTGAATTGTGATTGACAGAGTAGATATTTGCGTTAAGCAGCAGTTGTACAAGTGAACCTGATTAAGTGGCCAGTGAGTGTAGGTGCTGCATGGTTTTGTTAAAAACAATATAGTTTTGAGATGGGTGTTAATTTTCTTCAAGTAAATGTACTTTCATATTTAAGTCATGTTTTCAGTGTGAGGTTAAGCTAATTATTACCTAAATAAGGTTTAAATATTTCTACTACTGCAATGAACTATATGCTGGTACCAGGTACCATAATGGAGTTGAAGCGTCACTTCTTAGGGCTGTGTGACCAT
>JAJAGP010000241.1:332731-560950 GCA_025084515.1 Ancistrus triradiatus | reverse complement strand
TGTTACTTTGGTCCCAGCTCTCTGCAGGTCATCCATCAGGTCCCTCCGTGTAGTTCTGGGATTTTTGCTCACCGTTCTCATGATCATTTTGACCCCACGGGATGAGATCTTGCGTGGGGCCCCAGATCGAGGTTATCAATGGTCTTGTATGTCTTCCATTTTCTTACAATTGCTCCCACAGTTGATTTATTCACACCAACCTGCTTGCCTAAGATTCACTCTTCCCAGCCTGGTGCAGGTCTACAATTTTCTTCCTGGTGTCCTTCGACAGCTCTTTGGTCTTGGCCATGGTTGAGTTTGGAGTCTGACTGTTTGAGGCTGTGGACAGGTGTCTTCTATACAGATAACGAGGTCAAACAGGTGCCATTAATACAAGTAACAAGTGGAGAACAGAAGAGCTTCCTAAAGAAGAAGTCACAGGTCTGTGAGAGCCAGAAATCTAGCTTGTTTTTGGGTGACCAAATACTTATTTTCCACCATGATTTATGATTAAATTCTTAAAAAATTCTACAATGTGATTTCCTGGACTTTTTTCATTTCTCATTTTGTCTCTTATAGTTGAAGTGTACCTATGATGAAAATTACAGACCTCTCTCATCTTTCTAAGTAGTAGAGCTTGCACAATCAGTGGCTGACTAAATACTTTTTTACCCCACTGTATATATATATATATATATATATATATATATATATATATATATATATATAGTGTGTGTGTGTGTGTGTATAATATATGTGCGTGTGTGTGTGTGTGTGTGTGTGTGTGTGTGTGTGTGTGTGTGTTTAGACATATATACATTTTACGACAATCCTGGATAATTAAATGGTGGCATTAAAAAGAATGGCTGTCAGTCCAAAACCATAAAAATCTGCTTATATTTCAACACCTTCAAAGCAAGCCATGTGGCCAAAAAAAGGTTCTTAGAATTGCATGTCTGTCAAGACTGGTATGAACAAGCTTGAACAGAAAAAAAAAATGTAATGGAATAGACTAAGAGAGGGTCTAACTGTCATCCTTAGATAATCTGTCAGTGTCTCTCCCAATCAGTGAGGGCCTTCTCTTCTGAAAGCCTTTTAGTGTTACATTCTTGGTACGTGCAGGACAAAATGTTTTCCATATTTCCAAATTGCATCTTTTTATGAGAGTTGATGGGGCCATTGTTAGAAAACTAGTACTACAATGTGAATTACCATTTTGAGTTCTGTGATCAATTACTATACTATCAATAACCTGTTATATGTAATATTGTTTGAAGATCCTAGTGTGAGGGAAACCAAAACACAAAGCTAGAAGAACTCAAACACATGAAAACAGAGCATGGAAAGGGGAAGGAGAATGAAAACGTTACTCAGAGAGGACAGCACTAGTAAAGAATCCTCTAACCATACCAAGCAAAACATTTGAAACAAAGTGTTCAAGGTATGGGCACACAGCTCAAAGATTAATCATACAGCTCGAAGAACCCAAAGACACTGAGGAAGGTTCAACTGAATACAGACGAGATGCGCTTGAACAAGCGACGCCACTCTTTGATGAAGCGTAACTGTGACACAGCTGTCAGTACTGAGTGCTTGAGTTGAATGCAACTGACTTCTTTTTCAAAATTACCATGACATGGATGACTGAGAACCTACACAGACAGCTGTCAGTACTCTGGGGAGACAGGCTTCTTATCCTTTTAATTTGAGAAAAACCAATGACATGACATAATAGATTATTCAATCATTTAATATGACATGGAATGCATTAATGTCCATGCTACGGACCTGACCAAAAGTAGACACCAGCCATCTTGAAAAGTTTGTCATTCGTACAGGCAGGTTTGTAGTGAAACCTGACAAAATAACAAAGTTCATACTTAACCTACAAAGAGTTTAAAATGGCAAGGACAATACTATTTATATATCAAACTATCTCCTAATCACACGTACCAGTTTAAATGCTAATGAGTACTCACTGTGCTGTTTTGTGTTAAACCCTATCATAGTAATGGTGAAGTGAAGGAGTTGGTGAAGTGAAGGAGCTGAACTGTTGGTGAGGCATTCTTACCTACCTTAAACAACACTGAGTACTTACAATTGTGCAAGGATTAACAAAATGAGAAGATTCTCCAGACATGCTGGAAAGAACTGTACAGCTGTATTAATTGTATCAAGTCAAGGCAATACATCCTCCATAGATACTGCTCAAAAAATGCTTAAAAAGCAACCCAAATGGATGAGGAGAAAATCTAATCTTTCTGAATTGGACCTTCCAAATTGGCCTATAAGTCCTGATCTGTGTTTTACTGAAAACTCTTTGGTAAAGCTAAGGCTACGAGAAGACATCCATCAAAACTTTAGAAAACAGAAGCTGTTTGCTTTTGAAGAGCTGGCTGTAACAATGATGCAAGCCCTTTAGCTTGCATCCATCTTGTGTAGCTCCCCCTGCTGTCTGCTTCCCACCCAGCAGGTGGGGCTGTAGCCACCTGCTGGTCTGTCTCCTATATATGCCCCGCTTCCTGTGCACTTCCTTGTCTGGCTTTATCTTTATCACACATGGTGTCCCTTGGTTCCTGTTGGGTCTTGTCCTGCTTACTGGTTTGTCCCCTCTTCCTTGTCTTGCCTTTTGTGTATTTATCTCCGTTTCTCTGTGTTCTCTGTATTGGTTAATTGTCTTAGGATTAAGTTGTGTTTGGTGTTTAGCATTGTTGTTGTATGTTAGCTTTGCTGTGGTATGTTTGCATTGTTTGTGTTAACTTTAGCCTTGTTAGTTTGTCTCATGTGTTAGATGTGTGTGGTGTTCGTTATCAGTCTTCGTTTAGTTCTATGTGGTTTGTTTGTGTATTTCAACATGTTCACTGTAAATAAACCCGTCACTCTTGCGTGTACGTCCGCCTCCTGTGTCCTCCCTTGTCCGGTTCGTGACACTGGCATTGGTCGAGAAGTGAAGAAATCTCATTCACAGCTACATGAAGTGCTTGATTATAGTAATGGTTTCAAAAGTCTGTGTTAACTATACATATTAGGTTAAGCATCCACATTTTGTTGTTCATGCGGTTTTCATTTGATTTATTACCTAAAATAACAGGCTAAGTCAAACAAAGGAAACTTGCAATGTTTCCAGACGACTACATGTTATAAATGGTGTTTTTATAAATGATGTTCAGTTTTAAAAACTTTTACTATTTCATAGGAGCTAAGTGAAAGGCTACCAATACATTTGTTGTAATAATCCAATCATTGTCAGACAGGTCTCTCGACTGCTCATTTCAACAATTTATTAAAATAATTAAATGGAAAAAAAATCCAATGAATGTCTTGTAGCCTGGAAATCAGGTTATGTACCGTGTGTGTTCCCTAATAAAAATGCATTTATGGAAAGCATAACCAGAAACATGTAAGCTTGGCAGTGTCTGAAATCACATACTGCATTGAGGTGATTGTTTGAAATGTAGTTTATTGCAGTGATATGCATTTTGTGCAGCCCTTGTCATATCATCCTTTCCTCAGCTAACCAGCACCAAGGACCATGGTGGGCTTTCCGGCTCACCAGAATTTTGACAGCTGAATTGAAGTGTGAAGTGTGTGTACTTCCTTGAACTTGCACTTGAACTGTGCCATTGTTCTCTGGGCAGCGTGGCCACTTTTCACTTCTTGTTGCATCTGAGAACATGCATTACTTTGAGCACTTTGTTTAGAAATTTTGTTGAGGTTCTTTGTCCCAACTTTCCCTGTACATTTCCGTTTCTATCTTTTGATCACCATGGTAATGTTCCTTTGTTTGGTTCCCGTGTTGAGATATCAGAGGTTTGTGTTCCTCATTCCCATTGCATTTGAGTCCATCAAAAAAAGTCTACCATTACTACAGCCCTCGCTTTGAATTAGTCAAGTCAGATTTATTTCTATAGCGCTTTATACAATGGAGCATTGTCTCAAAGCAGCTTTACAATTTTCTATTATCTTCTTCTATCAAAGCACAAACTGAGCAAGCCTAGGGCAACAGTATCGAGGAAAAACTCCCGAAATGTAATAAGGAAGAAACCTTGCGAGCACCAAGACCCAAAAGCACCTAAACTCTTTGGGTGGCCTAGATGATACAGTACATGTAAGAATTAAACTAAGTTATCTAATGAATATGCTTTATAGTAATAGATAAATGAACAGAAGCTAAATAAATACTAACAGAGAGGACATGTTTAAATGTAATAATTAAGTTAAAGACTAATAGTTTAGAATAAATGTAACATTCTGAAGAGTATAATAAAATACAGAATATGAAACTAGAGCATATTAGGCAAAAGTGAAAATAAATAAAATAATGTAAAATTATGCTTATCGACACTATTTAGTCCAGTACACAGAGTCTCTGTAGAATCTTGTGTCCTCAGTGAGAACGTTTTTATGGCATGGCATGCTCAGTCGGTTAGTGCAGTTAGTGGGACTACCTCTCTTTACCAGTGTGTTACCAATAAATTGGAAATCATTCCAAACATAACATTGCTAATTCATTTCATTCACAAGAAAAAATCCACTAATTCATTTTCCACTAATTATGCAGATTAAAATACAGATCAAGCACAATATTATATAAATATCCACCGTATGTCAAACTAGTTGGTAGTGTACTAATTACATGGCATTAGTGCAAGCAAGGGCACAAATAAGGGATAGGGCTTAGGGAACAACCCTCTATTGGTGGTGACATTTAGGTGCAATTTGAAACAATAAAGACTCTAAATAATTATTTATCGTACTGAAGAGCTGAACACACTAGCAGCCAGTAACCTTAAGTCAACTGTTGTTTAACAATGGATGTATTACAATAAGAAGAACAATAATACGTAAATAAGAAATGTGGCGAGTGCAACCAATTATTAGCACAATTCTATTTAATTCTGTATGTATTTGGCATAAAATTAGGGCAGTTATGTTTATGTAGGTCAAAGGTAACTGCCTTAAGTATGCTGTGGAGTCAGGTGCTGAAAACAGTGCAATACATTAACAAGCTACTTAACGTGGGACTGTGGTAGCCTAGCGGGTAAGGTACTGGACTATGGACCAGAAGGTTCAGGGTTCAATCCCACCTCTGCCAAGCTACCACTGTTGGGTCCTTAACCCACAATTGCTTGGACTGTAAGACTGTACCAATTGTAAGCCTTGGATAAGGGTGTCTGCTAAATGCTGTAAATGTAAATGGGACATTTATTGTATGTCTTGTGTCGTGCATTAGAATGGGTTAAATGTGGAATTCATGCTCAGCTCCGTTTCAGTCTTGTAGGGTCTTATAAAAGTTCAAAAAGCTGTAATACAACACGTTAGCCTGACAAATACTTCAGCTGCCTACATTTTTTTTACTTGAACCTAGCAAACAGTGCTGTTTCAACTTGTCAGAATGAAAAAGTGCTTTCACTTGCATTTTCTCAGTGTGTGCGATGCGGTGACGTTATAATGACCCATGGCAGTCATCTTCTTTTGATTATCGGCGATATTCTACTGTCGTATCCACGTGTTGTTATTTTACCCTTCCTTTTTTTACTTACGCCTATTCCTTAGCAATGACCTAACCTTGTCAGTAAAGACCCAGAGGCTAATTTTCTGAGTGGGACTCTACCTTAGCTGACGATTGATTCATTTTACATTCCATTTCATTACATGGCATGGGGATGTAACTATAGATGTAAATACAGGGGCTACGTTTTTGCTTAGTTGGGGTCCTAGAGATACGCCCTAGGAGGACAATTGAAAAATGACTCCTATGCCCTGCAGTATTAAACAACATACAATTAAACTATTTGGAGAAATTGCCGCCCTCTAGCACAAATTTCGTTGAAGAGACATGCATTTCAAAGTTTGTTGGTACAAGATCTTTATACTTCTAACCCATCTACTAACAGCCGTACGATTAATGGAAACATACATCAATGTTTTTACTTGCCGAAGCAATACCGAATTTTTTTAAGGGACTTTTGACGCAGAAAATGTATTTCCTCAGTTTCTGTTTTAGTTATTTTCACCAAAGCATTTAACAAATAAATGTTCCCCTACAAGTCCACTACATCCCCAGCCAGAGGACAAAGGGCTATCGGTAAAACCGCTACAAAAAGGAATGAACCAAGAAGTTTCAGTACCAGCCCAAATAGCTTTTTGAAATCTTTGTTAGCAGACTAAAGCTTTTCTTAAATCCAGGAATACATCAAATAACTTTCATTATGAGAAATATTTCTAGATCTATTTAGCTTGATTTTGTTCATTCCCTGGCTTCACTAACAAGTATTTTATCAAATGGCAAATAAACTTATTAGAATGTTTTATTTAAACTGTAAAAAACCTTTCACCTGATTGGCCTTTGTGCGAGCTGCTACTGTTACAAAAAAGTTTTGCATATCTTTCTACAAGTAGAAGAATAATATTGAGTTAATCAGTATTATTAATCAATATGGTCAACTACTAACTTATTATAATCAGGTATCTGTAAAATATACAGTCATAAAATGGGACTGTGGTAGCCTAGCAGTTAAGGTACTAGACTCTGGCCCAGAAGGTCCAGGGTTCAAATCCCACCTCTGCCAGACTGCCACTGTTGGGTCCTTGAGCAAGACCTTTCCTATAGCTTTGGTCATAAAAGGTAAAAATAAAACCTTTGTTTTGTTGTTTATTTTATTGAACTAATGACCCGAATCACTGTTGGGTCCTTGAGCAAGGCCCTGAACCCACAATTGCTTGGATTGTAAGATTGTATCAATTGTAAGTCGCTGTGGATAAGGGTGTCTGCTAAATGCTGTAAATGTAAATAAAATCGAGAGATCAAGCTATCCAATTATGCCTGCCCTAAATACTGCAATGTTCAAACTAACCTTTAACTGTAACTGTCTTTTTCTGCTAACTTTACATTTTGTAAAGTCCCTCTAAAACAGGTCTAATTGTGTACACGTTTTTTTTTTTTTTTTTGGAAGAAATGGTTTTACTTAAAGTATCATACTGAAATGGTATTACAAATCTGTAATAAACTATACTCAGTTTAGCTCATCATTTGCTACCATTATACATATTGCAGTTTCTTTTTAAAATAATGGACAATTAATGTGGTTTATTCTCCTCTACATTCACACAGTATAGGTTTAAGAATGTGAGAACTGGGGTTTGCAGGTCCACATTTTTTTTTTTTTACATATTTGATGTATTCCATTGCATTGATAATTAAGCAAACACCAGTCATTTTCACTACAGGACAAATAGCGTACGAGCAGGAAAAGAATCACTGAAACCTGTGACAATATAAATATTAGGGTTGTCGATATTAATGCATTAACACATGATAAGTTTTTAAACGTGGTAAAGTGCATTAAGGACACTATCTGTGCCCTAATCACCCATTTCTATATTGCCATCATATACATGCCATGTATAGCACTATTAGATTGTAGGGAGCAGAATCACTGAGGGTAGTGCGCAATTTTGGATGCTACCTTATACAGACTTGCTCATTAGTGTGCAACAGCAGATTCTTTTGCATAAACACACAAACTGATAAGCGTATCCACGCGGTTTGTATTCAACCTCTGGCAAGGGGTTTCAGTTCGCTTTCACTTTAAGTCCAGCCTACTCAATTTCTGCTGCCGTTCCCTGTCTGTGTGCTTCTGATGACCACCACTGTTCCTATATTAAGATTGTTCTCATATAAAGATACCGGTTTTGTGATAGATGAATCTGCTGTCTATGCCTGCACTATAGGCACTATTAAGCTTTTGGTACTTAGCCTAATAAAGCTCATTTGTGCAGCTGTGTTTGTTATCGATATTTCACGCTTGAAGACCGACTCTAAAATGCATGTCTGAACAACTCGGTTTAGTACCTAATCTGAAAGATACCCAAGCCCCTATAAATCTTGTTCAATTTTAAGATTTCCAATCACAGTCTCCTAATGTACATAATGTCATAAATCATAAAATGAATGACGCTCACTTGGTTTCTATTGCTTGATTTATCTTATCTGTAAAATAATCTGGATTATTACATGCCACCACGGAGCAGCTGTTATATTCTTTGTCCTGAAGCTATAGCTCTGTTTGCAGAAAATCATCTATGGTTGATCAGGAGAAGTGAGAAAAGTGGATAATTACCATAATGATGACATTTTTATTATGTGACATAAAGAAGATAAAGCTGTGAATCACAGGAACAAGGGCTAAAATGTGCTAATGTTAATTGCTGCGTATTGTGAGTATAAACCATTCATTCACTCATTCACTTTCTTATATGCTTAATCCTGGACTCACTCACACAGTAGGGGAACTTTAGAGACACCAATTAGCCTAACAAGCATGTCTTTGAACTCTGGGAGGAAATCGGAGTACCCAGAGTACACCCATGCAAACACGGGGAGGACTGCAGACTCTATACAGAAAGGACCCAGACACTCCACATGGGAATGAACCATGAAGGTCTAGGGTCCCACATCTGCCAAGCTACCGCCGTTGGGTCTTTGAGCAAGGCCCTTAACCTACAATACTTGGATTGCAAGACTGTATCAGTTTTAAATATGTCCCTGGGTAATGGCATCTATTAAATGTGATGTTTTTTACTAGTAAAATTTACTGATGGGGCGGCACGGTGGCTCGGTGGTAACACTGTCGCCTCACAATGAGAAGATCATGGGTCAATCCCAGTTGGAGAGATCTGGATCCATTCTTTGTGGAGTCTGCATGTCCTCCCCATGTCCGCAAGGGTTTACTCCGGGTACTCCGGTTTCCTACCACAGTCCAAAGACATGCTTTAGGTTAATTGATTATTCTAAAGTGTCTTCAGTTTGTGAGTGTGTGTATGAATGTGTGAGTGTATGTGCCCTATGATGAACTGGCGCCCTGTCTAGGGTTGTTCCTGCCTTGCGCCCCAAGTCACCAGCTACGCACCGGCTCTCCCATGACCCTGTCCAGATAAGATTGTGAATGTGAATGAATTTATTAATGTTAATTGCCGCTTATTGCTGTGTATAATCCAGCTTTATTATTTGCCTGTTGTCTGGTTTCTGAACACGTCTGTTAGATATTTGTCGGATATCTTATGTAACAATAATACTGATACTGATTATCAAATGTCAGTGCAAACTTTATACCTTGATAAATGTTTAGTAAGTGTTCTATTCTGCCCTTAAAGGACTTTTCAACAGGTCTCTTTCTGCCCCATCGCTGATCCATGGATTGTCAATGTAAACGCTTCTTACATTTCAAAACGACACTGATCTCAAATGAGCTTCAAGCTCACAGGAGTCACAGTTTGTGCCTGCAGGCATTTTCTCTCTCAGGTCGGGGCTTGCTGTGACAGTCTTGTTGACTCAGGTTCTTTGCTGCCATCAGTTCTTACCACGAGGTCTAATGTTTTGCCTGTGTAGCATTTGGTTTCCATTTTAAAGCATTGTGACTGACTGAGTGACTCGTTGATTGACACGGAACAACTGTTATTCAGGACGGACTATATGAAGTGGGCATATGACGAGTTCACACCCATTATTGTTTTCTTTTAGTAGGTCTTTGAAGCAGTCTTGAAGGCTTGTTTTAAGTGCTATGGGACTGACAGGATTTTTTTAACCCCGCACTCCTGCTTTAGTGTTCATGATCCTCAGTTGATGAGAAAGTACATACACATACACATACACGCCTTTGTACCTGACTAACCTAACCACAAACCATACAAATCTAAAGAAACCAATCATATACGGCTGCAAAATGTTTGTGAAATCATGGCAATTACCTTGAGTTTTGATTTGCTTTTTATTACCTATAAAATGTGGTTAGACGTTAATCCAGGCCATAAGAACAGACAAACACAATCTGCTTGAACTAATTAAACACTCACAAATCTACTTTGAAGCTGTTTCTTCTGTTATCATTCACTACCAGCCGGTCTCTTCTCTCTTAGACATAGCCACTTAGGTTTGCATTGGAGAGCTGACCCAGCTTGAAGACAGAGCCAGGACTTGAACCCAGGACCCCAAAGTGATGGGTTGCATATTAGAACCGCTGTGCCACCTGAGCACCTGGTTGTAATCAGGTAAACTCATTTGTAATATTTGTCAGCATCAGGATTCTAGTAAAGCATATATTGATACTGATACTCCTACTGATCTGGTGGAAAAATTTGACACCATAATCCCTATAATTGAAGGGTATTATCTCTTGGCTGCAGCTCACCCTAGTTGCATTTTAAAATAAATTCTAATAACAATTAAAACATAAACAAGGTTAAACAGGAGGTTAAAATGACAAAACTGTGTTGTAGGGTTGCATGGATTACATATTCCAATGTATTAATTGGTAAATATTTGTTTAGAAAGCATATTAATTGAACATGTACTGTAAGTTAAATGTAACATGAACTGATGAGATTAACGAGTCTTTGGTAGAGCATCTACACTTATCATAGCAGAGCCTTTGATAAGTAATGATAAGTAAGTTAATGTTTAAAACACTTACATTAACTTACAGTTGGCCAAAACCATTAACTCAAAGCTTATTTTATAATAAAGTGTAGAAAAACCTCATGTAATTTAGTGAGTAATGGATTGAAAGTGAAAAGTAAAAGCAAAACACTTACTCTACTGGTGAACCCAGGGCGCTAGCATAGCTGCTAATGTTAACTGCACAGCCTGTGTTCTGGAGCATTCAGTTACTGGTTTGCTATCAGTTGACTCTTATAAACGAAACTTCTTAGGACCCATGGAGTCTTATTTGCACTAAGAATACAGTACTGTAAGTATAAAAATAAAGAAAAACACAATAAAAATAGCGAAGATCTTCTCTGAGCAAGGGCTAATGTGCACCTGAATCACTGAGCACTGAATCATGAATCGAGCTTCTACTTAAACGAGTCGTGCGGTTTGACTCATACAAGTTTAAGCAAGTGCACTGAGTACCGAGCAAATGACGAGAACCAAGGTACCACTGTACTTCAGGACTGTGCTGGCGAAGTGGACTGTGGACCAGAAGGTCAAGGGTCCCACATCTGCCAAGCTACACTGTTGGGTCACTGAGCAAGGCTCGTAACCCACAATTGCTTGGATTGTAAGACTGTATCAGTTTTATATATGAAATATTCCAACGGATTACAGCATCTACTAAATATAATGTAGCTATAAATAACTAACTTGTGTACCTACAGTGGTCATTAACATTTGGGACTGTGGTGGTTTAGCGGTTAAGGTACTTTACTGTGGAGCAGAAGGTCCAGGGTTTAAATTCTGTCTCTGGCAAGCTGCCACTCTTGGGTCCCTGAGCAAGGCTCTTACCTCACAATTGCTTAGACTGTAAAACTGAATAAGTTCTAAGTCGCTCTATATAAGGGGGTCAGCATAAAGCAGTTGATGAATGTGTCATAATGAAAGCAAAAAGAGAGTAAAAGCTGAGTGTAATTGTATTTCCAGGCAAATATGCAAATACAAATGAAGAAGCCTGTTTGTTTTTCTTACTCTGACTGTTGTGTGGTTGAATAGTTTGGAAGAGCACAAAGCACAAATCCTGCGGCAGGTAAGTGTTTGTACATGTTATTTGGATGGGGCCTACAGTTCCCAGGATATGTTTTATAATTAGTTAGATGTAAGTAAACAAAGAGTCAAGTAAAGTTGAAACTATTTCAGTAAAGATTTATTGGCTCCAATGTGTGGGCCTCACTGCAGGCCTACAACCAAGAAACGGTCATCTTAACACTAGTATCTCATCTGGCACAGCAACAGATAAGGGTGGCATAATGCAGAAAAAAACCTAAATTGGCATTGCCTACTGTATTTTACACTCACGATCATACCCGCCTTGATGGATTGATTGCAATAAACTGTAGCAACAGGAAAATTTCACAAAAGATCTCCAAAAAAAATGATGGTCTACCGCCAAGCATACATGGATGATGCCTGAAAAAAACAAGCAATCCCATTTCAATAGATAGTGTCACATATTATTTTAGTATTTCTCCATAGAGGTTCAGACAGTGATAAGAGTTTTGTAGAGATATGGAACTCGTGTGGGAGAATTTCTGAGTACTACAGCTAATGTCTGGCAGTTGTAAGTATTTTATCACTGAAACGTACTGTGTTTTCTAGTTCTAGCTCCCCCATCAACAGATTAATGGCCTGGATGTCACTACCACCATTTCTTGATAAATGTCATTATCATGGAACCGTTGGGCCATGCCAACACGAGATCCCACCTATTCCCATTTCATAGTGCCTCAACCTAGACATACTGTATATCTTAAGCTTATAAATAAGAACTCTCTACCTTCATAAAAGCACTAATTCAAAGTGACCATAATTGAATGCAAATAATAAAAGTTAATATCGTAATCTTAAGTTAGTCTTAATAATAAAAATGAATATGTCACTGAATTTTCAAAAACATGATTATTTGAGATTACGTTGATCATTTTTCTTTCCTGCACCTATCGCTGGAGAACACCAGTCCATCACAGGGCTAAGTGTGGGTGGTGTCCTGTGGGTGATGTCCTGACTCGAGTCCTTAAAATAAAAAATAGAAATGTTTGATTAAGCACATAGAACAGGCAGTTGCTTTAGGACTCCATTGGAAGCCCGTGAAATGTTTATGTAAATCTTTATGAATGAATCTTGGTGGTATTCCATATTTTATTGAATACTTTCATTCAAATTATCAAATATCACACTGGAATATCACGCTGTTTGTTGAATAACTCATACTCCTCCTATAAACAGCGCAGCCTGCATACAAAATCTGCTTTTAAGCCCCTGACTCAGAACTTGTAGACACTCACTGAAGCCCATGTGTCTCAGGGGGGCAATGGCACAAACAAACCCATATCTGTAAAAGAGGTGGAAAGAAAAACTAAAGTTCACTGGACAAATGGCTTTGAACTGATTGTTCTGAGCCATGCCTGGATACTTTTGCTTCAGATTCAGAGAAAGCAAGTTTCATCCATATCATACATCCCGCAAGCACACACAAATAAATGCACACACACAGTCACTCAACATACTTGCATATATACAGGACTCCACTGAGGTCACCCGATTATCCACGTTACATTTCAGAACAGTGCACTCGGGCACTTGATCAACTCCCATTTTGACATTGTTAATACGTGCATTGATGTTTGTCATGTCACTCATATTGAATTGATGTAATGTGGATAAAACTTGGGCTCCTCCAGCTTCATATAATCTGAAAACAGCCTGTCATGAACAATGGTGCTTGAAAGCCTTTAGAATTTTATATATTTCTGCATAAATATGACCTAAAACATCATCAGATTTTCACACAAGTCCTAAAAGTAGATAAAGAGAACCCAGTTAAACAAATGAGACAAAAATATTATAAATGGTCATTTATTAATTGAGGAAAATGATCCAATATTAAATATTAGTGAATGGCAAAAGTATGTGAACCTCTAGGATTAGCAGTTAATTTGAAGGTGAAATTAGAGTCAGGTGTTTTAAATCAATGAGATGACAATCAGGTGTGAGTGGGCACCCTGTTTTATTCAAAGAACAGGGATCTATCAAAGTCTGCTCTCCACAACACATGTTTATCATGGCACGAACAAAGAAGATTTCTGAGGACCTTAGAAAAAGAGTTGTTGATGCTCATCAGGCTGGAAAAGGTTACAAAGCCATCTTTGAAGAATTTGGACTCCACCAATACACAGTCAGACAGATTGTGTACAAATGGAGGAAATTCAAGACCAGTGTTACCCTCCCCAGGAGTGGTCGACCAACAAAGATCACTCCAAGAGCAAGGCGTGTAATAGTTGGCGAGGTCACAAAGGAGCCCAGGGTAACTTCTAAGCAACTGAAGGCCTCTCTCACATTGGCTAATGTTAATGTTCATGAGTCCACCATCAGAAGAACACTGAACAACAATGGTGTGCATGGCAGGGTTGCAAGGAGAAAGTCACTGCTTTCCAAAAAGAAAGAACATTGCTGCTCGTCTGCAGTTTGCTAAAGATCACATGGACAAGCCATAAGGCTTATTGGAAGAATGTTTTGTGGACGGATGAGACCAAAAATAGAACTTTTTTGCTTTGAAAGAAAAGCATTAATGTTTGGAGAAAGGAAAACACTGCATTCCAGCATAAGAACCTTATCCCATCTGTGAAACATGGTGGTGGTAGTATCATGGTTTGGGCCTGTTGGCTGCATCTGGGCCAGGACAGCTTTGCCATCATTGATGGAACAATGAATTCTGAATTATATCAGAGAATACCAAAGGAAAATGTCAGGACATCCTGTCCATGAACTGAATCTCAAAGAGAAGGTGGGTCATGCAGCAAGACAACGACCCCTAAGCACAAGTCGTTCATACCAAAGAATGGTTAAAGAAGAATAAAGTTCATGTTTTGGAATGGGCCAAGTCAAAGTGCTGACCTTAATCCAATTGAAAAAACAACGTTGTGGAAGGACCTGAAGCGAGCAGTTAATGGTGAGGAAACCCACCAACATCCCAGAGCTGAAGCTGTTCTGTATGGAGGAATGGCTAAAAATTCCTCCAAGCCGGCTTGTGCAGGACTGATCAACAGTTACAGGAAACGTTTTAGTTGCAGTTATTGCTGCACAGGGGGGTCACAACCAGATACTGAAAGCAAAGCTTCACATACTTTTGCCACTCACTAATATGTAATATTGGATCATTTTCCTCAATAAATAAATGACCAAGTATAATATTTTTGTCTTATTTGTTTAACTGGATTCTCTTTATCTGCTTTTAGGACTTGTGTGAAAATCTGATGGTTTTAGGTCATATTTATGTAGAAATATAGAAAATTCTAAAGGGTTCACAAACTTTCAAGCACCGCTGTATGTTGGTTGGTGAGTAATAAATATATTAAAATGGAACTTTCTTTATAGAAACCCTGTAAACATTTTTTTGTTTTTTAAATTCTTTAATACAGTTTCTCCTTTTTATGTTCTCCATACATACACATTATTATTACTATCTTATTCTACCTCGGGCAGTCTTCAAAGCAGCTGCTGTACTTTTTACTGTACTTTTGTACCAGTGACAAATCTATATGTGACAAATAATATTACTGAATCTTGAAAGCTGATGTGAGCATGTCTGGCTTTGGATTTTATCATGTGCCCTGAAATGTAAATGTAAGCTTATCAAAACATTTATAATACAGAGGAATGGCAAGACTAAACACAGCACAGCACATTTTAACATGCAGCTAAGTTCAGTAGTTTTTCCTGAAGAAAATAGATCAGTTTTTTTTTATCTACTGCTTAAATGTCTTTCACTTTGTAGTAATAACACAAAATAAACATTACACATTGGTTTCTTTAAAGTAATGTTTTGTAAAGAGGTGTTAAAATGGAAAGTTTTTGTTATTCCATGCCTAACCACCTGCCATATATGTCAAAACTTTGGCATCTGTATAAACATCAAGCATAATTTGTAGTTCTCTGTGGTAGTGAGAGTTGCATGTATTTCTTCTAAGTACCCCTTTATGGCATGTCAGCAAAATAATAATGTGTTATATAAGCCACTTTAGCCCAAACATTAATTAAAGTTAAAAGATAAGTTTGGTGGTACATCAGAGAGATGTACAATGACAGTAATAGCTTGATGGCATGATAAAGCTTTTCTTCCAGACCTGCTGTCCTGCAGACACTTTGGCAATCTAATGCCTTATTTTAAGAACGTTCAGACTTGAACAATGTCTGTTCAGATACAATGTGTTTGGCTTGTCATTAAAGAAAACCAAGGAGAACAAAATCAAGATAAAACAAGCCTAACAAGACGTCATCTATATTCAATCAGTACTGTGAAATAATTGCACAATATCTCTATAGAACTTCAAGGTTGCATTAATTATATCCCAGAAGCCACTGAAGATATGTTAATTTCATTACTGCATGAGGACATTCAGAATATCCAGCTGTCACATGATAACCAATTTGCAGAATGGCTTTTGAGTTAATAAGAAGTCATTCATTCATTTTTACACTTGCTTAATCAAAGTCATGGTGGGATGGAGCAGGGGTCTAACTGGAAGCACAGGACACACAGAGGGACACTTGAGAGGCACCAGTTGGCCTAGTACATGTCTTTGAGATCTGGGAGGAAATAGAGTACCGGTACCTGGAAAAAAGCCCACAGGGAGAACATGTAATCCTCACACAGCTGAAGTCCAGAATGTTCCTTACATTTCCTTTTACTTTTAATGAAGTGAAAAACTAAATAATGATGTGATTTCAAGAAGGTGATGTCAACATGTGATTATAATCATGATCTGGTACAAAAGCACTATAGTCAAAAGGCTGAGTCTTTGAAGATTAAAGATGGGCAGAGGATCTCCATTTTATCAACAAACGTGTAAGAAAATTACTGAATTGTTTAAAAATACTGTACCTCAAAGAAAGACTGGAAAGGATTTACATATTTCCCCCTCTACAGTGCATAATATTATTAACCAACTAAAGGAATCTGGAGGAATTTCAATGCTTAAAGGGCAAGGACACAAGCCTACACTGAAGAGACGTGATCTCCAATCCCTCAGACAGCACTGCATTATTTTATAAAACCTTTTTCAAGCACTACAATACAGAGTTTCATTCTCAAATGTGTGCAAAAAAGCAGCCTTATGCTAACCAAGTCCAGAAGTGGTGTTGACTTCTATAGACTCGCCGGCATCTAGACTGGACCATCACACAGTGGAAACATGTATTGTGGTCAGATGAATCAGTATTCCAGATCTTTTTTGGAAGAAATGGATGCCATGTGCTCCAGACCAAAGACAAAAAGGATCATCCAAAAGCCAGGCTCTGTCAAGGTATGGGTTTGTGTTATGGCCCTTGGCAAAGGTCATTTACACTTCTGTGATGGCAGCATTAATGCAGAAAAGTACACTGAAATCTTAGAGCAACATAAGCTGCTTTCAAGACGACATCTTTTCCAGGGATGTCCATGCATTTTTCAACAAGTCTTTGCAAAACATTTGCTTTCTGAGGAAACTTTAATGTGTGCAGCAAATTGCTAATGATCTTCTACCAGTCAGTTGTTGCCAGCTCTATCTTCTTCGCTGATGTCTGCTGGGGAAACAGCATCAGAGGAGGAGACAAGAATAAGCTTAACAAACTGATCAGGAAAGCAGGTTCTGTTCTGGGCTGCTCACTAGATGGTTTTAAGGAGGTGGTTGAAAGGAGAACACTTAACAAACTCACTGTTATTCTGGACAGCACTTCACATCCTCTACATGACCTGCTGATCAGACAGAGGAGCACCTTCAGTAATAGACTCATCCAGCTCTGATGTAACAAGGAGAGGTTCAGGAGATCATTTATAACAACAGCTATCACACTGTACAACTCTTCTGCACTGTGCCGGGTCATTACTGCCTAAGGAACATACTATTTTGCTCGAATCATATTGGTGTAATTATTATTATAATTTTTTTTAATAGCTGTAGTTTAACCCTGCTCTCTATGTATATTTATATCTGATCTCTATGTATATCTTGATGTTGCTTTCCACTTTTTGTTTGACTTATGCCGCTGTAACACACGAATTTCCCTCTGGGATCCATCCATCCATCCATCAATCAATCTATCAAAACAAGATAAATCAGCAAAAGTTAGTACTGAAATATGTAAATCCCTTCCAGACTTTCTTTGAGGTACATTGTTTTTAAACAGTTCAATAATTTTCTTACACATTTGTTGATAAACTGGGGCTCCTCTGCCCATCTTTGCTCATCATAGACCTTTCGGGGATACTGCTTTTGTACCAAATCATGATTACCATCACCTATTGACATCAGCTGTTTGAAATCACATAAATATAGGTTTTTTTTGCCTCATTACTAGACCTTGTCTACAGCTTTAACATTAGCATGTTTAATGCATGTCAATCATGTCTTTGGCAAAACAAAACCTCCATACTTAACAATCGTTATGTCTTAGTCTCATATAGTTATGAGGTCAGTGTTATAGAGTAATGAGTACCTTGTAAACTCATAGTAGTAATTTGGATCATAGGTTATAGCCTGTAAAACCCAGTCTGATTTTTACCTGCTATTACAGGTGTTATCTGTCAGTGGTTATTGAATAACCTTATCTGCTTCATCTAGCAAGACTTACAAAAGATGTAGGAAGTATGTTTTAAGTTGGTTACCAACTATGTGCAAACCTACTAAACCAATACAAAGAGAATAGGCTCAATACGACCGGACAGAAGAGAACATTCTAGTAGTGCACTCATAAAAGACTAAGCAGAGCGAATCAGTTTCATGTATTTAATTGTGCAGGCAGTCCATTAAATAACACGCTTTTCTTACTGCCATGTATAACGACAACAATAACCACTAGTCTAATGCACTGTGTACCTAAGGATCATTTCCTAATCGATCATTGACGTCATTCTAACATTTGACATTACATCCTATTCAAACATGCATTCAGCTTTGTATTTATTCTGTATTAAGGTATAAATAAGTCTGCAAAATCCAAGTCCCACCAATTTCTATGGCTATTCTGATAGTTATTAATGAATAAGGTCAAATCCTTTTAAAAGAAGTGAAACGTAAGACTTTGTAGAATAGCATCCAGCTGTTAAACGGTAGCATTCCCCCCTCCAAATAGCCTAGATCTAATGCCTGAATATACACTGATGTTAACTAGTCAGTCAGCACTCGGTATCTTTTTATTCACAATTTCACAGTTTTTCTCTCATATACAATAGATTTGTGAAGCAATTCACCTCAGCATGTGCCCACATGAGGTTTGCCTCAGGGATAAATCAAATGTTCCTAACACACTCAGAATTTAACATATGTTTTTTTTCACTTGCATTTTCTCTGTCTCGTATTCATCCTTTGCTTTTTGAGTCCATACTGAATTGAAAGGACAAAATAATTCAGGATATTTCACGTTTTCTTTAGGATAGCTTTAAACAACAGGTTTAGCGAATCTCACAATTTAGTTGTTAAACAGACTGCTAGTTTTGTTAGTATTCATCAGGAAGTCAAATAGTCCAAAACACATTTTTAAGATATTTTATATAATATTTTATGACAAGCAGCTCCGGTGATTTGCTGGGAAGAGCCAATGATCAAAATAAGTGGGGCTAAAATAGGATGTTTTGCTTATTTTATGACTCAGGTTTGCTTGCCTTTATACAATAATCACTTCCTTGCTGCTATTCAATTGTATGTATTAAACTGTCTTCTTTCATTTACATTTTAATTATAATCGATACATGTTCATCCGCAAGTTGACTATCATTTTGGGTTCTAGCTGGCTAGCTAATAACAGAACAGTAGTGTCTCAGTGTTTAAGAATACCAATTGGAAGGTTGTGATTTCAATTCCCTGCTCCAAAAACCGGTCACCAAGGCCCACTGACCAAAACCCTTAACCTTAATCTTCTCAGATCGTTTGTAAATTGCTGTTGATAAGGGCATCTGTTAAACGTCGAATATAATATAAAATAATACAATAACATAACCTGTTAGATTGTGTCGTATATCATAACTGGACTAACAAAAATATATTCACACAAAAACCCAAACCAAACTTTTACTAACTGTAATGATGAATAATAATAATAATAATAATAATAATAATAATAATAATAATAACAACCAATTTGTCTGATACGGCGTACAAAATGCACGTTAGGTAGGTAGTTGCAGAAATTACGCCACTTAGTGGTTATAAAGTAGCATTACTCAAAACAAGACATGCAGCAAAGAATTTCCAGGCATAGTACTTATTTGTAGTATAACATAAGGAAACAAATGTGGAAAGAAACCAGAGTACCCATAGAAAACCTCCACAGACGTAGAGAGGACATGCAAACATACAGACAGCCTGTCCTGGGGTCTAAGGTATCTGCAATACAACAACACTAAACACTAAACTGTGCCACCCAACACGATGTCTGAGAAAAAGAAATCCCCAAATCCCTAATTGCTTTTTTTCTACTACACAAACCACTACAGAAATCCCAGGGTTCAGTTTCAAGCCAGGACTACAGATGTCTGAAGCTATTGTTTTGTATAGATTTATTAGTTAGTGTATTAGTAATAAAGAATTAGTGAGGTTTATTACTTTTGATTCTATATTAGAAATTAAGAATTAGACAAATGTATCATCCATACCTTGTATACTGTATTAGAAATAAGGAATTAGAGCGATTTATTATTTTTTGTTTGTATAGGCTATTAAAAATAAAGAATTAGAGAGCTTTATTATTTTTTGTTTGTATATTAGAAATAAAAAATTGGGTTCATTATTCTCAGTTTTTGTATTAAAAATAAATAGTTTGTGGGATTTATTATTATTTTGCGTAGTGTATTAGAAGTAAATAATCAGAGTGATTTATTATTCTTTGTTTATTAGAAATAAAGAATTAGAGAGCTTTATTATTCTTTGTTGGTGTATTAGAAATAAACAATTAGATTTATTATTCTCAGTGTTTGTATTAGAAATAAACAATTTGTGGGATTTATTATTATTAGTTTGTATACTGTATTCGAAATAAATAATTAAATGTCTTATTCTTGATTGATTATTCTATTAGAAATTAAGAATTAGATAGCTTTATTATTCTTTGTATTTCAGAAATAATTATCAGTTTTTATATTAGAAATATATTAGATATATTAGAAAAGGATTATATTAGAAATATTAGAAAAGGATGAATTATTGAGATTTATCATTCTCAATTTTTATATGGAAAATGTTAAATTAGTGAGATTTATAATTCTCAGTATTTATATGGTAAATAATAAATTAGTGAGATTTATAATTTTCAGTATTTATATGGAAAAAATGAATGATTGAGATTTATAATTGTCGATTTTATACGGAAAATGTTGAATTGGTGGGATTTATCATTCTAAGTTTTTATATGGTAAGTAATAGTTTAATGAGATTTGCCATTGTCAGTTTTTTATATGGGAAATGATGAATTTGTGAGAGTTTTTATTTAATATTATTGTTATAGTGTGGTAGACATAAGGCCGCTTCCGCGCAGGGGATTGTGGGTGTTCTGGAGAAGTAAAATGGCGGACTTGGCAAACGAAGGTAGGCGAATGGAGCAAAGCAATAAAGCAACAAAACATTATAGAAATATGTTTAAAAGACACGTGTGTTTAGCTTTTGTGTGTTTACAGCGCGGTGCATCCGTTTTCCCCCTGAGCTGTGTGTTTCGGCTTGTTTTAGGAGCTGGCTCTAGCGCTTAGACAGCAGACAGTGTGTGAATGTTTAGCTATCGCTGTCCGTGTTAGCATGGTTAGCCAAGCTAAGCTAGCAGTAGCTGTGATTAGTCCGCTGTGTTCCGGCCTTTCTGTCTGCTGCTTTCATTTTAGGCGGGTTCGACGCTTTAGCTTGCTAGCCACAAGCTACCGTGCTTTCACCGATCACTTTATAATCCCTGTTAAAGCGCTTTATTATTAAACGCGATGCGGTTATTAGAGGCGTGCATTTGTTTAAAAACAGACGAGCAGATTATTGTATGGTTTCATGTGCAGCAAGTTTCTGTTCAGTAGCGTATAGTAGCCAGAAAGGACTCATGAGGATGTGTCCTATGAGCGTTAGTGCATTACGTCCGTTATTAGTTTAGGGATATTTTGAACTAATATTGACTCCAGCTATGGATCGGATTAATCAGAGCGGTGAACTCGCTTATCTTAGACTAAATAGGCTGTGTCCCAAATCGCTTATCGCCGTCCGGTGTGTCAAAATAGAAACCAGACCCTTGGTGATGGATGAGTATTGAGACTTGGCCTGAAACTGGAGACAGTATTAGAACTGTTCGTTTGGCATTTTACCACGTAACTGTGTTCCTATGCAGTTACATTGAGTCCAATCCTTTTTAATGGTTTGTTTAAGGATGCACGTGATCACAATATTTATATTTGCAGAGGTTACAGTTGGAACACATGCCATGCCTGCAAAGCAACGATACAACAGTCTGCAGAACTACTCCCAGTATTGTATCGCCATTTATTGCAATGCATGATGTCCAGTTTGGGAAGTGGACATTCTGGTCTTTAATTCGGCACATTTAGTAATTTGGCGAATGCTTATGAGTATTGATTACAAGTGATACAATATAGAGTTCAAGTAATTGTTTTAAGGAGCAGTGGCAGTTAGCAGTGCTGGTACTGGACCTTCTGGTTGGTAGTCCACTACCTTAACCGCTGCATCACATGGGACATGTAGTGTTACAACTGATAATTTGGCAGTTGCAGGTTGCTCCATGGTCCTGTTGGTCAGGCTAATTAAAAGTCAAGTTTGAACTATTTGCTTGGACATGGACCTTAAACTCATTTTGGCAAGTACTTTATTATCCAGGGAGACTTACAAGTGGTGCATCGTACTGTCAAAGCAATTGTATTTTTGAGGCACAAGCGATTGGTGTGGTTGCCTCACAGCTCCAGAGCTGTGATCCAGATCCAGCTGCCGACTTCGGATTCTGCCTGTGTGGAGTTTATGTCCTCCCCATGAGCAGATGGGTTTACTCTGGGTTTCCTCTCACATTCCATAGACATGTGTTACGTTATCGGGTGGATATAAATTGCCCCAGTATGAATGTGTTGGACTGGTATTGATGTAATCTTGCTCCTGTTGTGAATAGCCATTGAAGCTGAGGCAATGTTACATGAAGAAACAAACAAACTCTTGGAAGACCTTTAACCCTGGACCTTCTGGTCAGTATTCCAGTACCTTAACAGCTGTGTCACATAAGACCTGCAATATTATAAATAAAAGTTAAGTTTGCACTATTCCAACCAGTGCTTCTAGATTTGTATTGTGATAATGTTGTAATGCAACAGTCCAGTCTGTCCAAATAGTAAGACCACAATTGATGATGTGTCTGATTGTGACACGGCCTAGCTGCCTCTGTTGGGTTCTTGGGCAAGACCCTTAACCCACAATTGCTTGGATTGAACGATTGTATCAGTTGTAAGTTAGGGCGTCTGCTAAATGATGTAAATGTTGCTCAGCAGCTGGCTCTGTATTCTTCTGTAGCCATGTTATTTCTGGATAAGGGCATCTGCTAAATGACACAAATTTAAATGCAAATGTAGCTCACCAGCTGGATCTGTATTCTTGTCTAGTCATGTTATTTGAAAGTCTAAACTCGTGACAATTTTTCATGAAACATGAATACCATATCAGCAGAACAACAGGGCCACATTACGAAACACAAATGTGTTGTGGCACCACTTATTTCAATACTGCTAGGACAGGAACAGTTTGGCATTGAATTTTTCTTTTCCCCTTTTTACCCTGCTTTATGTTAGTCAGGGGAACAGTGGGGGCTGGTAAATTATGACGGCGAAGTCTTGATGATTCAACATCATACTTGTTGATGTGTACAGTATGGTACCTTAGATTTTGGCTGTAAACTTGTACGTTCCTGCGTAGCTAACACCTTCAATATAATGTGTGAGAAAGAGTGCCACATTATGGTGGGGGGACAACCAAATAATCATTAAGAGAAGAAGGAGCAACACAACGGCACAACCGATTAGCCCAGGTTCCCTACAGCTACAGAAATCCCCAGTTCGATCCTGACCTTGTTCTTTAGCTGTGTGGAGTTTGCATGCAAGTCCGTGTCTGTGTGGGTTTACTCTTGGTACTCTGGTTTCCTCCCTCGTTCCGAAGATGCATTAGGTTAATTGGTCGCTCTAATTTGGCTCCATATGAGTTTGTATCTGACTAGAATCGATGTAACCTTGCTCCCGTCGTGTATAGCCATTGATGCTGATGTGACGTTAAGTAAATAAAGCAAAACAAAGACAAAAAGAAGATTGCTCCCTGAGCAGCACTGGAGTTAGCTTATGTTGTTGGTGCTGAGCATACCCACATTAACTCAAGATGTGTGTAACAATTTATTTTAGTAATATTATATTCCTGTACCTGCGTATCTTTAAGTTTTTGAAATTACCAGACAGCCTAAAGCTACGTTCACACTGCAGGAAAAATGACCCAAACCTGATTACCTGATGATTATTATTATTTGTTAAGTTGTTCACATTTTGTTTTCAATGTGGTCTGTATTCAGCACTAGTCTGATCAGGTCATGCTCTTGACCCACATTTGCAGAATAACATTAAGCTACCCAACATGCTCTCTTTAGATATAAACAATCAAAATGGAGTGTCTGGTAGCGATTACCGAACTCATGTTGAATTTACAGACTGTTGTTGACATGGAGACAAAAGAGGACCAGGATTTTGATTTTTTGTGAAGTTGTGGCAGTTTTTGTGGTGTGAACAGTCTTAATATGTGGTCAGAGTGGTCAGAATGTAACATGGATGGCTTCACTGACACAGAATTCTTTGAGAAATTAGCATGTCCAAGGCAGCATTGACTATCTGTGTGAGGGGCTTTCTTCCAAGATTTGTGAATTAGGACACGCTTTTTACAGTGAGTAGGTGTTGGATTGTCCTGGCTGGTAGCATTTACCGGACGTTGGTTAATGTCCTCAGTTTGTTTGATTGTTCATTAGTGTTGCATAGCTTTTAGTTATGTTTCACGCCCGACTACATCAAGTTACAGTGGTGTGAAAAAGTGTTTGCCCCTTTCCTGATTTCTTTTTTTTTTCCATGTTTGTCACACTTAAGTCTTTCGGAACATCAAACCAATTTAAATATTCGTCAAAGACAACACAAGTAAACACAAAATGCAGTTTTAAATGAAGGTGTTTATTATTAAGGGAGAAAAAATCCAAACCTACATGACTCTGTGTGAAAAAGTGATTGCCCCCTAAACCTAATAACTGGTTGGGCCACCCTTAGCAGCAACAACTGCAACCAAGTGTTTGTGATAACTTGCAATGAGTCTTTTACAGCATTGTGGAGGAATTTTGGTCACCTCATCTTTTGGCAGAAAATTGTTGTAATTCAGACACATTGGAGGGTTTTTTCAAGCAGAACGGCCTTTTTCAGGTCATGCCACAGCATCTCTATAGGATTCAGGTCATGGACTTTTGACTTAGGGGCCACTCAAGTTTTCCCTTCATTTTTTGGGGTTCATTTTGTTTTTCTTCAGCCATTCCAAGAGGTGGGACTTGCTGGTATGTTTTGGATCATTGTCCTGCTGCAGAACCCCAAGTTCGTTTTCAGTTTTTTAGGGTCATTGAACAGATGGCCGGACATTCTTCTTCAGGATGTTTTTTTTGGTAGACAGCAGAATTCATAGTTCCATTTATCACAGCAAGTCTTCCAGGTTCTGAGCCAGCAGCAAAAACAGCCCCAGACCATCACACTACCACCCACCATATTTTTACTGTTTTTTGGTATTAATCTTCTTTTGTTTCTTTTTCTGAAATGCGTGTTACTTTTACACCAGTTGTAATGGGACACACACCTTCCAAAGAGTTCAGCCTTTTGTCTAGTCAGTCCCACAGAATGTTTTCCACAGAAAGTCCCTTGGGGATCATCATGTTCTGGAAAAATTGAGATTAACTTTAATGTTCTTTTTGCTCAGCAGTGGTTTTTCATCTTGGAACTCTACCATGCAGGAGGCCATTTTAAAATTTTAGCCCAGTCCTCTTTCTTATGGGTGGAGGCCATGAAACACTGACCTTAACTGAGGCAAGTTGAGGCCTCCAGTTCTTTTGGCTGTTGATGTGGGGTCTTTTGTGACCTCTTGGATGAGTTGTTTTTTGGTCACTGCACTCTTGGGGTACCAGTTAATTTTGGTCGACCGGCCACTCCTGGGAAGGGTTCTCCCATCGTCCACGTTTTCCATGTCTTCCCACCATTTTGTGGATAATGGCTCCTCACTGTGGTTTGCTGGAGTCCCAAAGCGTTTTAGAAATGGCTTTATAACCCTTTCCAGACTGATAGATCTCAATACTTTTCTTTCCTCAATGTCAATTTTTCCTGAATTTCTTTGGATCTCGGCATGATGGTGTAGCTTTTTAAGCATCTTTTTGGTGTACTTCACTTTGTCAGGCAGTCCAATTTAAGTGATGTCCTGGAATTGAGAACAGGTGTGGGCAATAATCAGGGCCTGGGTGTATCCAGAGACAGTGAACTCAGGTGTGAACCATAGTTCTGTTGTGTTTTAACAAGGTGGGCAATCACTTTTTTTCACACAGGGCCATGTAGGTTGGGGATTTTTGGATTTTTGTGACAAACTATGCCAAAAAAAAAAAAAAAGGAAATGAGGAAGGGATCAAACAACTTTTTTCTCACACCACTGTATACAGTGCACAATGAGTTCATGGATGTCCTACAAACTTTGAAATTCTGATCTGACTGTTCAGACTGGGGGGTCACACAGGCCACATTGTTACGTTTTCCAACCAAATGTGAGTACCACATCTGAAAGTGGCCCAGATCAGAATTGAAAAGGTCTGATTGAATATGTTTTTTGGCGTACAACATCCTGTCAAGAAAGAAAACTATTCCATTTCACCCCTCATTAGATTTTTTTTTTGTAGTGTGAAAACATAGCCAAACATTGTTTGAATAGCTAGCCCCTAAGAAATGAAAGCTTTTCATGACAAGATTATAAGTTAAACTGTTTAATTCATGCTTATTTTTCTTAATAGCATGTGGCTGGCAGCAACATGGCATAAGTAGTAGCACTGTCGTCTCATAAACAGCTCCAGAGTTGGATATGTGGCCTGGCCACTTCCTGTGTGAAGTTTTGCATTTTCTTCCCTCGCCTGCATTAGTTTTTTTTTCTGGGTATGCCGTTTCTTTCCTCTTTCTTTTCCGCCTTAACAAGACATGCATCAGGTCAGTTTGGCATGTCTAAAAGTGTCCCGTGTTGAGTGAGTGTTGGATGTCCAGTGGCCCTCCCCATGGGATGGACCAGTGCCCTTTTTAAGGGTTGGTTTCCACCTTGCAACCCTTGTGCTGCCGGTTAGGCTTTTTCCTGCGACCCAGAATTAATTGGCGGTAGGGAAAATGAGTGCTTGCATGAGCATGTGGGGTAAAGGAAAATGTGGTTGTTATGGCTTTGTGTTAACTTTCGAGTACTAATACATTTGTAATGAAAAATCTGCCTGGTGCTCAGGCAACTCGGTATCCTTGTCATCGGTATCACCGTCAGGTGCTCCACTGCTAGGGCTTTTGATATTTCTCATGTTACTTTGCTGAAAATAAGAATGTCAGTTTGTTGAAGTTGCAATTTGGGCCCAGGTTTTCCAAAATGGCAAGGTTCCCAAGTTAAAACTCTGCCATTACCCTGTGATGTAGGTTTGTACATACCAAATGGCAACAAACAAACCTTTTATTGCGATCAAACCAGAATTCCTAAGAATGGGAAACCGAGGAAAAACATCCAAATGCAAGGTCAAGTTAAACTCTACCAGTTTACCTGCGATGTAGGATTTGTACATACCAAATGGCAAACAACAAACCTTATGCGGATCAAACCAGAAATTCTAAGAATGGGAAACCGAGAATAACAAGCCTACACGATGTGCCAATCAGACACTCACACTTAACAAGTAGTTATGTACTCTCAGGGAATGAAGCACCAGCTTGCCAAAGATATAAAGTTGTCTTAATGATCATGCATATCTTGATCAAATGCCCCTCATTCAGAATGCCAGTACTCTTTGGCAGACAATATAAGAGACTTATTTAACCATACTGCACCTGTAGATATTTTAACATTATTACGACTGATTGGAATAAGACGCTTAGATGAAACGTTTGTGTTTATGTAACTATAGTATGCCAAAGATATAGAGATGTTCTGAGATGGCAATAAATTGTACTCCTAATCCTGTTTACTCGTATGCAAAATGGTGGTTTGTGGCTAGACATTTGCAGTCCTAATCAAATGGTCTTGAACATGAGTGGCAAGTACCAGCATCAGTCCCAAGCAGTTTCTTGGAATCTGTGTTGCAAGCCAACCACAGTGCAATGACTGCTATTTGTCATGATGGGTGACAGCTGAAATTTCAGCAGAGTAACTTAACGCTAAGTAATGTATGCTGTAAAAGAACTCTTGCAGAAACTAATCAAAATGAATTTAGCTTGCTAACTTGAATACATCGTCATTCATCATGTACATGGACTGGGGTAGTGGATAAACTGCACAGTTCACTCATGGACTACTGTGTGGTTTTAATTTCACTTTCAGCCCTGTGCATTATAAATGCCGATTGAATTAGTTCTGTATTGGCTAGATAATGCTTGGCATTAGTATTGCTTCACCAGGCCAGCCATCTATAATGTGGGTTACTTAGCATACTTAGTGATGTGTGCTGCTAAATCAGGCCATGGCCTCAGAGTGTAATGAAAGCCCTTCTGCACATGACTTCTCAGAGCTTAGCATACTTTTACCCTCTACCCAAGCCTTATATTCTTTGCTTTGTGGTAAGGTTATTTTGGATCACTCTATGCTTTATACATCTCACTACCGCAGTATCAGTTGCCTTCATTTGTGATAGGTGAACAGTAGGAATATTATATACAGCTATGTTTTTGCACTGCCCTGATAAAAATTCCATTTACCTCTTCTTTGCAAGTGTTTCATCAGGTTGGCCTAGGAGTACAGTCATTGGCAATAGTACAGTGTGGTATTTTTATTTACAAAGGATGTATTCTAAACACTCTTCAATGTTCTGCTTTTTACTGGGCGCATTGGTCATGCCATATGCCTCATAAGTTTTGTTTTGGAGCAAATATAACAGTGTTAGTGAATGAGTTTTGAAAACCGTTGTACTGTTATAAGTCAGACGTTTCTTAGTTTCAGTGTGACAGCTTTCTACACGTTGAGAGCAGTGATTGGTGGGCTGCTTAGCGTGTATCAGTTGGTGTTTGCATTTTCCTTATTAATTAGCATTCACAGATTTATGTCAGATCAACCAGCAAAAGTGTAATTAAGTATTTTACATGCTATTAGCATGTGCTGTTTGGAATATCGCCAAACAGCTTCAGAGTGCCCCGGTTCGATCCCCACCTAGGATTCCACTTGTGGATTTTGGATCTCCTCTTCATGTCTGCATCAGCTTATTTCAGGGTTTTCGGATTCCATGTTCCGAAGACATGCATTAGGTTAACTGGTCACTGGTCGGGTAAGTTTCTCTACTAGTGTTGATACAACCATGTGTCGGTCATTGAATAGATATTGATGCTGATGTGATGTTAACTGAATACACAAACAAACTGTGCACATCTTCATGGGCAAGATGAGCCTCTTTTGAGCAGTGGCATGGGAAATCTCCCTCAGATGAGAGGACGGAACCTTGAGAGGAACCAGACTCAAAAGGGGAACCCATGCTGATATGGTTGAAAAGATAAATGAAATACAACATGCACATCTAGACAAGGGAAAGAAATTGGGTAGAAGTAGATTCATGGTCTGATAGAGCAAAATTGGAGAACTGTGACAAGTGAGAGAGAGCATGCTGTGGATTTTGATATTAGGAGCTCTGAGTGCACAGAGACACATGCTCATTATACTTAATTAGGAAACTCTTAGCCAAATACTTGCTGCGATTAAGTTCTGTTTGTTTATTTTATTTATTTATTTATTTTATTCCTATGGTACTCTCTTAACCCTGCTAAGATCTACCTGCATTTATAAAAGTTTCATTTTTAAAGGTTCTTAAACCCAATGTTTTTGAATTATTAATGTGCATGACGAATTATGTCAAACTGACAATGTTTTTTTTTTTTTTTCTTTTAAGCAGAGAAGCCTGCCATAGCTCCACCAGTGTTTGTGTTTCAAAAGGACAAGGCACAAAAGGTAAAACTGATTTTATAATATGGTTTATATTTTTCCATGCTTTAGCCCTTAAGTTCAGAGGTTCATGGTTTTACATTTGAGTGTCTCCACCTCTTTGGATTTGTTATTCTGAGCTTCTTTGACATTTGAGCATATGCTATGTAATTACACGATTGTAGTCAACATAGCAATGTAATTGAATATCCACACTAGGAAGGAATTATAGGAAAGTTTTGATTTTGTTTCCTTAATAAACGTTTTTTATGAAGATTCTTAACGTAAATTCTGAGTACAGGGATGTGACGCTGAAGGTTTAATGAATTAGCTTAGCTAAATAAATAATGAGTTGTGTGTGGTAGGTGGACCTGAAAGACTTTCCTAATTTATCGAAAGCTTGGACATGGCTTGATGTCGCAGTGCTCTCCTGGAAATGACCAAAGAATTTAGTCGTCCATATCACTTCTGTTCTCCTGTACTACTTGAGATCTTTCGCTGGTTAGAATTAAGATTTAAGTTTATTATATATACCTATTTAATTTACTTGAAATACAGTTGTATAACATCCTACAGTACATTTATGTTCAACGTCTGACAGAATATAAGCAATATTTAAACCAACATTAGCCTTATGATACAGTATCTTCACGTCTTACTCGGGAGTAAAAAGGAACATTTAAGCTTGTCAGAAAGTGTTTTTATTAATGTTGTGTTATATATCGTTATCGAGTGCACACACACACAAACAAATAATTTGTGTTTTACTTAAAGTATAATGTTTCTTACATTCCTCTGTCATAGCGATCTGCTGAAGGATCCAGTGCAGAGGATGGTGAAGGTGTGTCTGTATAAACTTCCATCTTAACTCACATTTAGAGGTTTTGGTAAATTGTATTACATATCGCTATTCATATTGTGCCAAATGTGTAATGGAGATTGTCAACAAGAAAAGTGGCATAACCACTTCATTGAGAAAAGGTATAGAACCAGTGATGTACAGGTGTGTGTCACTTATCGTCCACATGTTCTGTGAAGTCACGTGTCATGGGGCTTGGATTCTGCAAAAACATCAGGGTAACACGGGCATTACAGCTGTCATTATTATAGCTTTATAATGGGTTATATACATTCATCAGCCATTTTTAGGGAAACCTGTTCAACTGCTTGTTACCGCAAATATCGACTCAGCCAATCAGCTCGAGGCATGTAGACGAGGTCAAGGTGAAGAGCTGAAGTTCAAACTGAGCATCAGAATGCGGAAGAAATGTGCTTTAAGTGACTTGGCGTGGTTGTTGGTGCTAGACCGGCTGGTCTGAGTATTTCTGAAACCTCTGAACTTCTGGAATTTTCCTTCACAGCCATTCCTAGAGTTTCCAGTTAGTGGCAAAAATGGCGTCTTTATGCCAGAGCATGAGAGGAGAATGGCTACACTGGTTTGAGCTGATAGAAAGGCAACAGTAACTCAACCACTTGTTTCAACCATGGAAGGGCATCTCTGAGCAGACCTTGAAGCAGATGGGCTACAGCAACAGAAGACCGCACCGGCTGCCACTCCTGTCAGCTAAGAAGAGGCAACTGAGGCTTCAATTTGCATGGACTCACCAAAATTGGACAATGGAACATTAAAAAACATTGCCTGGTCTGATGAGTCTTGATTTCTGCTTCGCCATTTGGATATCTGAGTTTAGCATAAACAGCATGAAATTATGGATCCATTCAGCCTTGTATCAGCGGTTCAAGCTCCTGTTGGTGGTGTAGTGGGGGGGGGGGGGGGTTCTTGGTATGCTTTGGGCATCGTTTAAACACCACAGCCTACCTGAGTATTGCTGCTGACCGTGTGCATCCCTTTATGACCTCAATGTCCCCATGTTCTGATAGCTACTTTCAGCAGGCCTCCATAGTAGAGCACCTTTGGGATGTGGTAGCACGGGAGATGCACATCATGGATGTGCAGCTGACAAATCTGCAGCAACTGCATGATGCTATCAAGTCAGTATGGACTAAAATCTCTGAGGACTGTTTCCAGCACCTTGTTGAATCTATGCCAAGAAGAATTAAGGCAGTTCTGAAGGCAAAAGGGGGTCCCACCCGATACTAGGAAAGGGTATTCGTCACAGAACGGGCGTAATGCGGCGCATACCTGTAGTCCTAGGTTTGATTCCAGTGTTCATTCATTGAAACTTGACTTAGATACAATGGCAAATGCATTCAGTGCTAACTGCGAATGTAATGTAATGTGAGGTTTTCATCTTGTATTGTGTTCTCTAATGTGTCCACGTTAGACTCAGACAGGGAGGATGGAGAATACTGTCCCCCTGTCAAGCGGGAGAGAACCTCGTCTTTAACCCAGTTCCCACCTGCACATTCAGGTAATGCATCATACCATTTAATAGAAATAGTGCTTTTCTTGGGTATTTGATTTCTTGTTGTTTACTTTAAAGCTTTTTTTAAACGTTTGAACCATCCATAATACAAAGTGAATTCCACACATGTTGCTTGGTCGTGTGTGTTCTGTGTCTTCGATGCAACATGCTGTATCAATTTTTTAATAAAGGCTCTTGTCTCTGCAGGCAGTCATAACAATCAAAAACTACTGTAGCCATCTCTGCCAAATCTGATATGATTTTTTTTATGATGCCAACAAATGGAGGCAACACCACCCACTGTGGCTTTAGTAGTGTGTTCCTTTTTTCCTCTACAATACGGGCTTATGCTATTTTGTATTGGAACTCTGTTGTTGTTGGAAATTATGGGTTCGTCTCAACATAGTGCACTGCCTATGTAGGCACTGACTATGTATGTAGGCTTTCTAACAGACTGCCATCCTTATAAGACAGATTATTGAGATGCTGTAGTTAGAACGTTTGCATCATCTCCTCAGTGTATCAGCACTCTGGATTCTTCTCTTAAATAAAACACCAGAAAGAATAAAAAAAACTTGTTTGAAAATGATTTGAGGCTCTGCTCCTGTTCGCTATGTTTTTAAAAAGTTTTGCTTGCGTTTCATCATGGGATTGCCTTAGTGGCCAAGGAAGCATTTGTTGCTTTCTTTAAATTAGCTAATTTAAGTAAGGTTTTTCAGTAGGCAGCAGTATTAAGGTGCCTAAGGCTTCTTGTCAGGAGTGCACATACTATGAAGTAAAATCCTGTCTATACAGGCAGCTCATTAGGTTTTTAGACAGACCCAATGTGTCTGTGAGAATCCACTTGGCTGCATTTTCCCAAGCATACGTTGATTCACATACGCAATTGTATGGACAAATTTTTGTAGCAGACAAGCTTTCTGTTTTCGCAAGATGTCTGCAGATGTTTTAAAGGAGTCAGGTGGTACTGTGTGACTTGAGACTTCTTAGCAATAAAAGCAATAAAGGCTTTTACATGCAACTTTTGCCAAGCTGCTCATACACTTGGCATATGTTTGGTTCTAACTTGGCCTCCATCTGTCATGAAAAACACTCCAGGTACTCAGTTTGCATTCTGGGTACATGAATAGTGCTTGCTGTTTAGTGGCTTGTCAAGTTTGTGAATCCTTTAGAATTTTCTATTTTTCTGTATCAATATGACCTAAAACATCATCAGATTTTCACACAAGTCCTTAAAGTAGATAAAGAGAATTCAGTTAAACAAATGAGACAAAATATTAGACTTGGGCATCTATTTATTGAATAAAATGATGCAATAGTACATATTAGTGAGTGGCAAAAGTATGTGAACCTTTAGGATTAGCAGTTAATTTGAAGGTGAAATTAGAGTCAGCTGTTTTAAATCAATGAGATGGCAATCAGGTGTGAGTGGGCACCCTGTTTTATTTAAAGAACAGGGATCTATCAAAGTCTGCTCTCCACAACACATGTATGTGGAAGTGTATCATGGCACAAACAAAGGCGATTTCTGAGGACCTCATAAAGAGTTGTTGATGCTCATCAGGCTGGAAAAGATTACAAAACCATCTCTAAAGATTTTGGACTCCAACAGTCCACAGTCAGACAGATTGTGTACAAATGGAGGAAATTCAAGACCATTGTTACCTCCCCAGGAGTGGTCGACCAACAAAGATCACTAGAAGAGCAATTGGCTAATGTTAATGTTCATGAGTCCACCATCAGAAGAACACTGAACAACAATGGTGTGCATGGCAGGGTTGCAAGGAGAAAGAAACTGCTCTCCAAAAAGAACATTGCTGCTCATCTGCAGTTTGCTAAAGATCACGTGGACGAGCCAAAAGGCTATTGGAAGAATATTTTGTGGACGGATGAGACCGAAATAGAACTTTTTGGTTTAAAAGAAGAGCATTATGTTTGGAGAAAGGAAAACTCTGCATTCCAGCATAATAACCTTATCCCATCTGTGAAACGTGGTGGTGGTGGTGTCCTAAGCACGCAAGCCGTTCTACCAAAGAATGGTTAAAGAAGAATAAAGTTCATGTTTTGGAATGGCCAAGTCAAAGTCCTGACCTTAATCCAATCGAAATGTTGTGGAAGAACCTGAAGTGAGCAGCTAATGTGAGGAAACCCACCAACATCCCAGAGCTGAAGCTGTTCTGTACGGAGGAATGGGCTAAAATTCCTCCAAGCCGGTGTGCAGGACTGATCAACAGTTACAGGAAACGTTTAGCTGCAGTTATTGCTGCAGAGGGGGGTCACACCAGATACTGAAAGCAAAGGTTCACATACTTTTGATACTCACTAATATGTAATATTGGATCATTTTCCTCAATAAATAAATGACCAAGTATAATATTTTTGTCTCATTTGTTTAACTGGGTTCTCTTTATCTACTTTTATGACTTGTGTGAAAATGATGTTGTAGGTCATATTTATGCAGAAATATAGACAATTCTAAGGGGTTCACAAACTGTCAAGCACCGCTGTATGTTGTTAGTCTAACGCCTCTTGAGCAGCCTATGTAAGGCTCTAACTAAAGAGCTGAATCAGACACTAAACTCCCTTAGCCGATCTTTGGCAAGTTGTGTGGGTTTGTGTCAAGCAATTTTTGTACTCCCATGTAAGAAATGTTCTCATCACAAACTGTTTGGCGCTTCTGTTGAGTGTTATGTTGATGCCACTCTAGCTTGCTGCCAACTGTTAAGAATCATCTGTGTCATAAATGTTTATTATCCTTATCCTGCTGTCAGTCACATTGTCTCTCCCTGTGTGTCTATGTCTCCTGTTGCAGTTTCCAAGAATAATGTGTTTATGCCCTCAAGTTTCTGCCAGTCTCCAACAGGCAACTCCGATTCAGAGCCAGGTAAGGGAGCACTGGGCTATGAGCAGTTTCATATTCTTAACATGGTTCTGCCATTATGATTACTTGTAGTTTATACATTTAATGCTCTCATAATATCATTTTAAAAGAACTTGGTAATAAGGATTCTGGAAACATTCTGGGTTCTGCAGAATGATAAAATGGAAATGTTATTAGAAGGTAATGTTATTATAAGGGCTAGCAGTTTCTTGGTTTGTACCTTACTTGACTTCTTGCTACCAGTGGATGTGAAATAATGAATGCCATTAGCTCAAAGGGAAGTGTGGTGTGCCACAAGGGTCAGCGTTGGGTCCCTTGTCGGTTTCGCAGTATTTGCTATTACTGGGTGCAACTACATGTAGGCATGGCTTTAATTTACACTGCTTTACTAATTATGCATTAATGTATACAGTGGTGCTTGAAAGTATGTGAACCCTTTAGGTTTTTTTTCAATGTTTGAGCATAAATTTCTTCTAAAATGTCATCCAGCACACGTTCTGAACATAGATAAACAGAACAAATTAAACAAGTATTATACTTGGTAATTTCTTTATTGCGAAATGATCCAATATTGCATGTCCATGAGTGGCAAAAGTATGTGAACCTTTAGGATTAGCAGGCAATTCGAATTGGTAAGAAATGGAAAGAAAATTTGTTGTGAGAGGGTACCCTGTTGTATTTAAAGAATAGATGTTCACAAAATGTTTGTGGAAGTATGTCTTGGCACGAACAATGGAGACTTTGGTAGAACCGTGGTGTTTTTTTTTTTGTTGTTGTTGTTGTTCTATTTATATGAGAATCTATGAAACATGATGGTGGAAGTATCATGGTTTGTGCTTGTTTTGCTGTTTCTGGTCCAGGATAGATGCCATCATTGATGGAACAATGAATTATACCAGCAATTCTAAAATAAAATGTCAGGCCATCTGTCTTTGAAATGCATTACTAGATAGTGGCCAGAACTATGTGGATAGTCAAATTATCCTCTGGCTACATTTAGGCTATGTAATGTAGAGCTCCTGACCATCCCATGCTGTAAACCAGGGTGGATGGCTGTTGCTACTGGATGTTTCCCCATAAAAGATGCCGGTACTTACTGCTGCCACTGTACTCTAATGTGCCAGCCTATCACAGACATGAATGTTTCTGAGATTTTTATTGTGACCCACTTAGCTCCTAGTCTATGTGCAAAACCTTTTGGCACCTATGCAAAGAATGTGGTTTTGAAGTAGTGCAGGCAAAGTTTGCAAGGGTTTTTTTTAAATAAGGGGATTTACTAGGAGGTGGTGAAGCAGTGCTGTGTTGTATTCTGTTTGCTATACTTTTTGGTGGTTTGGTGTTGAGTAAGGAGAGAGGGAAGAAAAAGATGAGGCTTAATTGAATGTATATATGGCTGATTCAGTTATGGACTGTTGCTGACCAGTTTTAGGTAGTATGTTCCCACTTGCACACTTGCTAGCTTGGTTGCTTATTAGAGTGAAAGAGCAATGATGGATAGTGACTGTTTTTCAGTAGAACCTGATGTTGTATTTTCTGGTGTTCCCCCAATTAGAGGAAAAGCCGGTTGGGTTTCGGTTGAAACCTCCAACTCTAATCCATGGCCAAGCACCCAGTGCAGGTAAGACTTGCTCTTTCCGGACTGTGGGAGCAGTTTATTTGTTTAAACTCTGATTTATGAAAACTTGTCCTTGTGTTTCTAAGGTACTTTTAAAGTTAGCCATCATCTGTGCATCCTCAGTGCAATTTAAGCATTGCTGGGTGTTTAAAATTAAATCTAGAGTTTCTTATGGTTAAGCTATATTCTACAGAAAGACACTTTAAGGTGTCCAGTGAATGTTTTGACCACTGGATGGCACTATAGGGCATAGCAAAATAAAAAGGTTTTATGAGATGTAAAGCAATCAGCCATTTACTGCTTGGACTGGCTATTTTAAGCCATGTGGTTTCAGATCCAATCCATTAGCAGGTTCTTTTGCAGGTGTACCCAGTCAGAAGCCCAAGGAGCAGCAGCGGAGCGTTCTGAGACCTGCAGTTCTTCAGGCTCCACCCACCAAGACCCTCACCGAGCCCAGCAAGAGCAGTGAGTGTCCTACAACCTGCCTTCTGTCCCTGAGTGTCTTTAGCATATGTCCACCAAATTCATTCACACTGTAGCGCTGAACTCTGTGTTGACTTGCTGAGTCTGCTTATGATTTATCCTTGCATTCAGTCCTTAAAAGCCCCATTCCTTACATTTTAGCACCTGATTAATGTTGTCCACGCATGCTGGTTGTGTATATTATGTCAAATATAAAGTCAGCTGTCTGGGAAAATACAACTAGACTGGTTATGAGATGGTTGTTTGAGACGACTTTATCACAGCTGCCATGACAGGAGTCATAATTTTACCAGGAAATGTTGTTTGTGTTAAAACTAAACCTCCCCTCCATAGAATCCATACAAATTGCATTTGAATTGTTTGTTTGTGATTTTCCATTTTAGCCATATATCTGTACTCATGAATGGCCTAAGTACTTATGAAGCATCAATGCTTCATAGTAGTTTTGTCATGAAAAGCTTCTGGCCAGGGTTTTGTATGCAGTAACACTTAATATTATGTATTTTTTTAATCACATATTTGTATATAGCGTTTTTGAAATGCAAACCATTTCATGCGTTTTAGTCAGCCGTTCTATTTATGAATAATATGCATGACTAAAAGGAACATCAGTGTTTTTTTTTGTTTTTTTTTGCAGAAGCTTGCTGTTTTTAGCTTAACCTCAATGCTTAAAAAAATCTGCCCCCACCTCTCCAGCATTTCATCCAAAGCCAAACTTATAACAAGTGTTCAAGTGTGCAAAGATGAGTGACAGTCAGTTAAACACTTCTTGCTTGAAGGATTTTGTGTGACATGCTGGTTGAAATTTGTCACTACATATCAAAGTGTTTTTTTTTCCTGAGCAGATGTTTTATTGTTAGCAACCAGAATTTGAGGAGAACCTTACCAAATATAGAAGTCTTTTTCACTTGGTCTCTAACTGATGTTCTTGTTTTAACAGATTCGAGCTGTGGAACAAATGGTGTGGGAAAGTTTACAGAAGCAGCTACAGAAGGCAGAGCGATTTTCCTCAACAATACAGATAATTCAGACAAATCACCGGTGAGCACTGATGCTTTGCTCGACTGCATGACACGTCTTTGACTAGAACAGTCACGTGTGTGTGTGTGTGTGTGTGTGTGTGTGTATATATATATATATATATATATATATATATATATATATATACACACACACAAATACACACTGCAGTGCCCTTACTTGTGAAATGGGAGCAATATTTGCCGTAGCAATCATCTGACATGTACGGATAAGGCCACTTTGTCCCGACTTTGGACTATAATTACAAAAGTTTGAATGTGGTTTCTGAGTCTTCTGCTTAAGCCTTTTTCTTGTGGGCATATATAGAAGAAAGACAAGGAAGCTGGAGAGGGTGACGGAGCAAAGACAGAAGAAGGTGCACAGAGGAAGGATGTCCTGGCTGAGTCAGGTTTCGTTTTTGGACAGAACATTAAAGAGAGAGCGAAGGTTGGTAAATACTTTGTAACCTGTGTCATTGAACCTTTAATTGGGGCCGATTGGTATTATGAAATTATTTATTCACTTAAATGATAAAGTATGCATAAGAAAAATAATCCAACTTAAAATGTTTAAAACTGTCTTTCTGTGCAGTTGGATGAGAACAATGTAGGAAGCGAGTCCAAAGACTCAACGCAGGACTCACAATCTGGGAGTACTAATTACTTCTTGCAGTACATGGGCACTTCAAGGTATCAGTCTGTTTGGCATTGGTTGCTGTATTTCCATTTTTTGTCATATTGTCACATTCTGGCTAAAGTCATTCTGTTTCTTAGCAAGTGTCCAAGTCTGACTGTGTTTGGCTTTTCAGCTCTCAGAATGCCACAAACAACACAGACAAAGGAGCAAAGTTTGTCTTTGGCCAGAATATGTCAGAGAGAGTGCTGGTAAGGAGATGCACTGTAGTTTTCCTTTATGGTTTTGGAGCATCTTGAAAGTCTTTAAATCTTAAAACTAATTATGAGTATATTTCAGAGTCCTCCGAAATGTGGAGAATCAACAGTAGAGGCGAGTAAAGACACCGCTTCTGCATCAGAGACCTCGTCACAGGAGACCACCCCAGAAAAGAGTATGTGATTGCAATTTATCAACATGGAAAAAGTCCATTAGGTTGAAAATGAAATGTCTGTGTTTTGTTGAAAAAAGGTGCCACACAAAACCAACTAGGGTGTTTTGTGTGGCATTTGGTATAATTTTATGTCAGGAAGAAAGAACGCATGTCGGTGAAGTGATCTGTCAGGGTTAAGGCCTTTTCACAACGAGGACGATTTTTACGCAAGAAAGCGATGTAGTGGGACCTTCATACCAAGTCCGATGCGTTTGTTGGTCTAAGCACTTCTTTGTTTAACATCCCTTCTCTTAATGTGAGATTTTGCCATGCCTTTTTCACATCATCAAGAAAGACCCTAGTGAAGATTAATGCAGGAAGCAATAGTTTGTGTTTTTGTGGGCATGAACAGATTAGAACGCACTTGGCATAACAAGAAAACGCTTCCAAACAGTCACTGTGAGGTTTATCACCATCATTCTCCAGCCTTTCAGCTGATTTTCTTTAATATCCATGTTTTTATAGTCAGTGTGTTGCTTGTCCTATAAGCTCTTGTGCTCTGCTACTAGCAGGGTGAGCTGTTCTGCCTGACAACCAAGCTCTGATTGGTCAGCCTGATTTTAATGCATCCGAACAACACAGAAATTAGAATAGGCTCCATGTAAATAAATAAATAAATAAATGCATTAAAAAAAATGTCCATATGAAGGCTTGGGTTGCTCACTTGCTTCCATCTCTTCTAGTAATCCCTGACTAGCTCCGTGAGGTCAGGGCTCTGTGTGGGCCATACCATGGAGAAGGTTCTTTCTGACTTTGGATACATGTTTTGGGTTATTGTCACGCTTGAGAACTGGGAACAATCACATGCCTCCCTGATGAAACTGCATGATGGAAAACAAAGTGCTGGCAGGACTTTTGTATACATTTTGGACAGTACTCTTGCAAAGTGTGTTCGACTACCTTGGGTCCAGAGTTTTTAAGCAGCTCTATAAAGTCGTCCTGTTCCACAGCTGGGACAGAGAAAATGTCTTTAGCTATAGGGCACTGCTTTAGTAATGCTGCTCCACTTCTCACGTTCTCTCTCATAAGGCTCAGCACAGCTTTATGAGATTTGTAACTGTTTCGGGGCAGGAGGCTGAAAAGGATTCATGGTCTGAGTGGCGGCACGCAGTTTACCGCGCACTTTGTAGCACGGTTGTAAATGGTGGAAGAGGTTAGTCGTGATCAAACCTATGTTTATAACTTGGGTTCCGTGTTCTCTATCCAGCAACTCTTCCGAAGCTCGCCTCGTGTCTGTGTTCCTCTGTTTCGTCGGAGCGTGCAGGGCTTATGAGTGGGTAGGGGTGTTACAGGAGATGCATACCAATCCAGTGGCAGCAGTGGAAGCAGTCTACGAAGACTTGTGAGCTCAGATATTGGCCGATGCTGATTAGCGAAATTTTTGTAACCGCTTTATTACCTGAGGTTTTTGTGTATGGAAAGTGCTCAGTTACTTAGTGTTATGTGATTTCAATATTATTGTCATCAAATACATAAAAGCGTACTTATTTAAATTGCCTTGTTTAGCTGTGGGTATTTCCACTGAATTATTGCACCAAAAAAATTTGGACTAAAGGTTTAAAAGGCCTTACTTTACAGGAACAAGTACAGCAAGGAAGCCTAAATAGTTTGACACTTGGAGGTTGTTTTTGACACACAGATCAATTTGTCGTGGATGATTGCCAGTAGTTTTTGTTATAGTCAGTGGGTGCAGTTCAAAATGAAAATAAATACATTTCATATTAGATTGCTTGTAAGTATAATTTTCAGTTGACGGGCTATTAAAAATACATTAAGAAGAGGAGCAGTTGGACATGGAATTGTATCACTCCAGTTGAAATGTTAAGAATTATAGTAAGTAGTGCTGTCAAACAAAATATCTAATCATGATTCATCACGGGTTTTGTAGCGTTAATCATGATGAATCACTTTCTATGAAACTGTCATTTATTAAAAAGAATTGAGTCATATCTACAAGCTTCAACCGAATCCCCTAATTATTTATTAATAACTTAATAACCTTCCGTTCACCATGTCTTATTCTTCTCGGAGTGTAGTGTAGGTGTTGCATCCCAAAAAAAAAAAAAAAAGTTACGAATTACCGGATCGAAACCTTTTTAATTCAAAGTATTCATTTCATTAGGTGCTTTAATTAGAAACGGCATGTGCAAGCCGTTATCTTGTGTGTAATGTACATTGTTAAACCACGCAGATGTTTGGTACTATCAACAATTCTGTTCCTTCCTGGCTAATAGTACTCTATATAATATGTGGAATGTAGGGAATTAAACCATTTTGGGCACTTTTCGTAACGACAGATGCCTCGTGTGGTTAAGGAGTGAAACAGCGAGCAAACAATGTTATGATTATTGGCATTTAAATATTGCATTTACTGGTTTATTTTGACAATCCTAGTTCTGTGTAGTGACCTGTGAATGGGTTGCCCTGAAATCATTCCACAGACATGATGTAGAGATGAGACTTGGAGGTAAATTTGAGAGTATGAAGCCTGGATTGCACTTAATTCAGTGTATGTGGGACTTGTAGTAGATTGTGTGTATTTGCACTTTCATGGGAAATGTATGACATTTGCATAACAGTAAATAGAAAACATTTCAGGTTTCTACGTTAACTGGAGGTGCCGGGCTTGTACATGAAGTGCATCAGTTTTGGCATGCCTTAACCACATTTATGGTTGTGACTGATGTGCATGTTTAAGTACAAACAAGAATTTGATATCCTAAGGGATATCAAATTGCAAAAAATTGAAAATTGTGGCTGTATTTGGGAAGCCTTTGTTGCTAATAGGCAGGTGTTGAAAATGGCAGCTGAGGGCCTGTGTTCCTTGTGATGGGCTGGTACCCTGTCCATGTGTACCTCTGCTTAGTGAATTCTGTTAGGCTCCAGAATCTCCCCCAGACAGATTTCACAAAGTGCCTGTATCCATGGTGTGTGTTTGTGTGTGTGTTCAGATCACAGCGTGACAGAGTCTCTGGAGGAATCGGCAGCAGCGTACACCAAAGCCACGGCCAAAAAGTGCATTTTGGAGAAAGTGGAGGTCCGTACTGGGGAGGAGGCAGAGAGCAATGTGCTACAGGTAAACCCGCTGGTGTTAGTCTGGGTCCCTGAGATTTTCTAACTGAAGAGCTGCAAAAGCTTTGCTGGGAGAATTGATTGGGTTCCAACACAAAATTGAAGAATTGCTTATATTGGGGGATTGAACCCTTTTTATATTGGGGATGAGCCCTTTTTCTGGCAGTTGCAGGAGCTACACTGGTAATACTAACAAATATTTTGCTAAGCTTCACATTCTAAAAGCAATTTCACTTTCCTCTTTGGCCAGCACTGGCTTTAGCAGTTTGTGTCTTAAATAATATTGAGTTAAGGATCATTTTTCGATTCCCGAAAAACATGCATATGTGGGCTAGAAAACAACGCAGCAGAAAAATAAACAGTTTGTGTGAATAACAGATGTGTGCAGAAGCATGGCTTTTTAATTTCCCTTGGCTTTGTCTCGCAGATGCAGTGTAAGCTGTTTGTGTTCGATAAACCAGCGCAGTCGTGGATCGAGCGAGGTCGAGGGCTGCTAAGGCTCAATGACATGGCCTCCACAGACGATGGCACGTTACAGTCCAGGCTAGGTTCGAGCAGATTTTGTCCTCTCGGTAATGTGTTTTTGTTTGTTTGCAGTATGGGTATGACTGTTTTCTTCTTCTTCACTCATTGTTCCACAGTGATGCGCACCCAGGGCAGTCTGAGGTTGATTCTGAACACTAAGCTGTGGCCTCAGATGCAGGTGGACAAGGCCAGCGAGAAGAGTGTCCGCATTACTGCCATGGACACTGAGGACCAAGGAGTGAAGGTCTTCCTGATATCGGTATGAACAGCACCTGTGTGTTCGTGTCTGTCACCATGTATTTGATAACTGGAAAGAAAAACAAGCAGTTCCTGTTGAGCCTGTGAGCACATGGGTGTTTGAGTTCTAGGTGGAAAGAGATGCAAGCTGTAATGGAACCAAGTGGCGTTTAACAATTACTAATCCGTTACCTTGAATTTGATAGCTGTACTAAAAGGGTTGTTTTTGTTTTTGTTTTATGTCACAATAAGGTGTGAATGGAAGAAATATGAATTACATATTTATGTAATTTAATGTCATTTTTGTATATTGACTATTCATTAAATATTTAACAATAGAAGTAGTCATGATCTACTTACACTTCTAGCATGATAGTTTCCCACCTCGTTTGGATTTGACAGAAGCAGTAAAACAGCGGGATTTGCTGAGGTTCAAGAAGATATAAGCGTTAGTTACATGTGTGAACATGTGCAGCCTTTAAGAATAATTATCAAGAAATATGAGCCCATCTGCTCATAGTAACCTGAAACTAAGGTGTACCCACGCTGTGCCTGGTTGCCTTGTCTGAGCACGATTGTCCCCACTCCCCCGATCACCTGCACTCACACCGTACGTATTTATTGATTATGCAATGCAGCAACTTTCTGCTGCACATGTGCGATTTTTAAAACATATTTATCATATAAGTGTTCCGTGCCCGGACAACTGAACCATGCCCTAACCCAGCTCTTCAAGCAGGTCTAAGCATGGTTCCGTGAGCGATCACACTAGTCAAACAAACCAGACTTTGAGGGTCGAATGTGCTCGGGCACGGTACAGATCCCCTAGTACGAGTACACCCTAAAATGCAGTAGGTAATCGAAGGCATTTATGATGTTCAGCTATGTAGAGAAATACAAGTTCATTTTAATGTTGAATTCTAATGTGTTCACGACAAATTTCTTTGAAGCGAATAAAAAAACTGCCTGATAACTTAACTTACCTGGAATGCTGTCTTCTAAAAACTTTTGTGTCTGAGTTTATTCACCAGCAGTGGTGACAGAATAGTGTTCTTCAGGCAGATGGAAAATGCTACAGTTATCATGGAGTACAATTCCATGCTTCCTCTGATGTTCGTGTCTGTTACGCAACTGCAGTTCCTTATTAAAAATGGTGTAGTATTTGCATATAACCTAAGACATCCTGCTTTAAATCATCTCTGCATTACATAGAACACCTAATACTGTAGAAGTTGTAACTTCACTGTATTGTTTATGGAATAATGACAAAAACATCTGTACGAAAACATTTTTAATTGTGTTTTTCGAGCACTGGGAACTTAGTAAAGTAAAGCTATGTGACATGTTTACATGCTCTCCGTACAGCACGCAGGTGGTAAGATGGGGCTGTAGGTATTGTTTACTTTTCTCAGTCCTAGGGCCTCTTTTATAAAATGTTCGTGTTACATAAGCATTTTTGTGCACACAGCAGCGCCTGGTTTTTGTGCGCATACATGTATACTGTACTAGTAGATACTGGTGTGGCTTTATAATAACTTTTGTGCCTTTGCACATGTTTGACGTGGTTGTTTGCGTCAATACATATATATAGTTACGCTAGAGGTTAAATAAAAGTGGTTTTATCCAGTGGGTGCACTTACAGTAAGCTGCTTTTGGGGTATTCAGTCAAACGGTAACAGAACAGCTTCAATTGATATGAAGTGAAGGAACAGTGGGAGACAGTTGTGGACAGTCACAGTAGGAAATGGTGGTGTATTAAAATCTCCAGGAAGAAGTCAAATTAAAGTTGTGTTCATTTACAAGAACGTGAAGAGGGGAAATTGATACAAATCTGCACCCCTAGAAATTCTTCTGCATAGCAAGCAAGTTCTTATTTATTGCATTTGTAAAATGTTTCTATTTATTTATTGAATTATGCTGAGTGACTTGCTCTGTTTTACCATATGTTTATTTCAAAATAAATAGCACATAAACGTTTGATCTATATTATTCCAAGTAGTTTATAGTTAAGTGTTATAGAATTAGGTGAGTCATAAAAGGAGAATGTGAATCAGGCCCTGCGTCAGATACATATAACAATTTCTGGAGGAGCCAAGAAGCTTGCGACATTTGGTTTTGTTTAAAATGTTTTAGGTCGTTTCCTGGTTCAGTAGTTCCGGGGTCCTGTAAGCTATCTGGATTCGATACAGTTTCACAGGGGAGAGCCGGTCTGATTGGTTCCATGCACCGTACATGAAAGAAGGCAGTAAATATTTCGCTATCAGTGTGGATCTTTTGATTCCATAAAATAAAGATGTATTGCCTTAAAACCAGTCATTTGCCAGATGTTGAGTTATTTGAACATAGTAACAAATATACCACTTGTAATTGTTCTAAATTGTATGTTTGGCTAAATCCTGAATGTGTTGGGGCTGCTTTCTGGTGTCGTGCCTTATTTAAAGTATATTAAAGCATTTTTCACATTGACAATTTCCATGTGTGTAGCCAATCAGCGAAGACCTCTTTGGAAACAGTTAGCGTCCAGCGTGTTAGTAAAATGTGCAGTAGTTTAATAATGCCAGTCTATATCTGTTTGTGTTCAGTTATTCGATTCTGCAGTGTTGATGTAGAACGTTCCCATAATGGTCTAAGGATGTGGTGATGTGCTGTTCTTCTGTAGGCTAGCTCGAAGGATGCAGGGCAGCTGGCTGCAGCACTGCACCACCGCATCCTGGCCCTGCGGAGCCGTGCCGAGCAGGAAGCCGAGAGCACAGCCGCGCCGCCCCACGCCGAGATCACGCAATCCAACGAGGACGACAGCGATGATGATGATGAGCTCGCTAACAACAGCAACATCGCTCCGGCGGGGAACACCACTGCCACTGGTACGTTTCTCACTGTCTCTGCTTCATTCTATAAACCCTCTTGTTAGGTTTTGTGTTCGTCTTTCGTAAGCTGTTGGTCTATTGTTATTATGACGTCACTGAGGGTCCGATCACTTTGTTTGGGTGAGTAACGTTGAAACCCGGGAGTTGCTTTCAAAAGCTGTCTTCCAATTATGTATAGCACCTCAATTCCCTCTCTGTTTCTTATTTCACTCATGTACCGTTTCAAATATCCACAAAAGCTGTGCAGAATGTGAATTTTTGACCATCACTGATACATTGGTGTATCTGTAGACAATAGTACTCATACAAGCATGCCATCTGCCTAATTAATTAAAAAAATGAATCCCCACCTTTTCTCAGGCACTTCTGAAACTTCTGCTGAGGCCCCGGCAGCTGAGAGCACATAACATCCTGGTCGGCTGAATGATTAAAAACTCAGCAGGGTTCTGTTTGTGCAGGCGTCTGGGTGAGACGGCCTTAATCATCGGCATCCTTTTGGCCCAGTGCTGTTGTTCCTTCAGCTCCAACCCTGTAGCAGAGCTCCAGCGTCACTCACCTAAAACTCGTAGTTCATTTCCCCCCCTTCTGCATTTATTGTAAATCTGGAATTCAATATTTTTGTTTTACCATTTTGTTTGTTTTGGGGTTTTGTTTTAGTTTCCTGGACTGCAAACAAACAAAAAAAGAGGAAAAAAAAGAAAAACAAAGACTTCTACATGTATGGTTTGGACTTGGCTGCTCATCATATTGATGAGTGTGAGGGTATTCCTCTCTGTTTTAGGATACGGCACATGTCACAGCTGCAGTTTCTGACGCAGGACCTTTTTTACTTTCTTGCTCTTGCTGTTTCCCTGTCTTCCCTACCCCCCCTCTCTCTTATTCTCTGTTTTTTGTGCTTGGCTTCAGACCACACCGTTATATTCAAGTGTCCATTCAGTAGCTTCACGTCCACAACTCGACCTTCTTGAGCCTCCATCGTTGTTCTGGTTTTGTTTGTTTTTTTTAAAATCTGTAACCTTTTTTACTTTCAGACTAACTTATTTCCAGTGGTTTGACCAAGCATATCTGGTTTCCCATAAGCCAATACTAGTCTGCATTGATGGTAGGTAGATATCTTAATGGTGTAATTAATAAAGGACTAAACCAAGACATGGACTGTGCTATTGTGGATCTGTCTGTCTAGCATAATGCGTAATCCCGCTGCTGAGAAGACGAAAGGAAAAAGGGAACTGACTTTGCCCCATCACCATTATGGAAGCGCCAACATCTGTCCTTTAGCACTGCTTAAGGACCTATGTGGTAATCTTTGTTTAATTTGAACAAATGTGCTGAATATTTCAATCGACAGTTCTGCAGATACTCATTTTACTTTCCATATTCTGAATGTTTGTTACCTCTTTTTTTTTATTCTTTTATTACTTTTTAACCATTTCCATGTTATTGGAGACAGTGCAGTGGAGATCTTTTTCTTTGTGTGTTGAAATTCTGAGTGCATTTAGAAATCCAATGTGAAAGAGCAACTTCTCATGTAAATTTCTATGAATATATTATCATTTATTAGAACACCATGTCTCAGATTTCCTTTACAAAACAACTAGAAAAATCAAAGTTAAAAAAGGAAAACATTTGAAATAAATTTTTTGTGTAATGTCTAATGTGGTCTTTCTTTTTTTGTTTGTTTTTGTTTTTTAACTCTCTATTTTGAAGGGCTTTAGTCTTAAATGATTTCTCGTGTTGTCTCAATGTTGGCATTTTTTACACTGTTCTCTCCAGTGGTTTTTGGCTTTTAAAGAGTCATTTAACAGTGTTACCTGTTGGTTGAATCAGTTATTTGAGGAAACTGTACCTTTTGTTTGTAATAGGAAAAGAAATGCATGTTATGTTATTTCCTTTGGTTATTTTTGCTAGGAATCTATGCCTGTTTCTGTTACCTTATTGTTTTACAAATGTTTGGTCACAATGGTTTTCGGATCAAGTTTGGATGGCGTGTTTCACCACCCACCTGAGGGCGCTATAGATTCTCATTTGCTGCTGAGGAAAACTAATAAGAGTGTAATAAATGAAGCTTTCGTCTATGTGCTGTCTGAAAAATAGACCGCTTGCTTTGTTTAAGGGAGACTTTCTAATGTTCGGTGGTTATTTGGTGATTTGTAAAGTGCTTATACTGTTCGTACATGTTAAAAATTGAGAGTTTATTGTTGAAGACATGTACATAAACGTAGTATAAACACATTATGATTGCAGATTTAATAGCTTTTTTATGCTTCTACTCTCAGAAGGTCCACATACGGCATCCATTTGTACTTTAAGGAAAAATCGAGCTGGTTTCTTGCAGCAGTAAGACCGGTGGAGCCTACAGCTTCCATGCATTCTGCATCATGGTGACAAAGTAGTCATCGCTGTCGATCGAGGCACTCACTCCGCTGTAGTAATTCACAAACTCCTCCAAAGTGACCTGCCCCAGATACATAACATAGAGCAGCAGGTCAGTGCACTACTCTAATATGTAGACTACTTATGTAAACATTATTTCAAGAGACTGTATGTACATAAAATGTTCATTGTGATAAATGGATTAGAGTCAGAAGATGTAAGCTACTGGGTCAGCATCTCGTTTTCAGTAACCGGAGTTCATTTTGCATGTTCTCCCTCGGTGTGGGGGTTTTCTCAGGGTACTCTGGTGTTCTCCCACGTATACAGATGTTAGGTCAGTTGCTATCTCTAGTGTTCCATTGTGAGTTTGTGTGCATGCATGTGCTCTGTATGGACTGACAACCTGTATGGGATTGGTTCCTGCATTGCATTACCTGTGCTGCTGAATGGCCCCCAACCCTGAATTGGCTTAAGTGGATATGGAAAGTGAGTGATTAGAAAAATCTTTAATATTTTTCTCTATACAGAGAATACCTAATTGCCAGTGATGGTTATGGTGAAGAATCTGTGATGGATTGCGTTATGGATTCCATGAGTTAGCAAGGGACTATAGATAACTTGATTATGATGCAAAGCTAGTGCAGACAAACAGTTAAGATATTTAACAGCGTTTTTTTTTTCAGTTTTGTTTTTGGCTTGCTCTTATTTGACCATAAAGGGTTGTTCTACCACACCTCCATACGAGCGCCCAACATGCACTTCAACAGCATTTATCACTTTTTAATAATTTAATCACGCAATGAAAATCGTATCGCTACAGCCCACTGTTTCATTGACATTTCTACGATGGAGGAAAAAGACATTCAGGCCACAAACACAGCGGCGATTGCCAGGACATTTGCATTAAATCTTTTTAATGCAAATTATTCATTTTATTAGGTACTTTTATTAGGCACAACATGTGCAAGCGGTTATCTCGTGTGCCAGGCATGTTGTTAAATCGTGAACTGGGGTTTAATGTGCTTAGGCGACGCATCTGCTGTCGCACAGAAATGTACAAAGCCCTGTAAGGTAATGTAGGGTTAAATCACAATTTAATACTTTGTGAATGTGTTCCCTCTCTAGTGCCTCATTTGGTTCGAGCAGCAAAATATAGTCTTGTTAGAAGAAAAAAGTCTGGTTATTCAGCTAATGAGACTGATAATGAGACTGATTGATGACTCGTCTGCTACCTTTTCATCTTTCTCATTAGGTGAGTCGAAGCTTTCGAGGAACGAGCGGAACACTCGTTCCTCGGTCCACTCGCCGCTTTTGTATTTCGGATGATGTTTGCTGTTGTACACTCCTTGCAAGTCCTCCACAGTTACCACTCCATCACCGGTACGGTCCAGCTTCTTGAAGGCCTGCGAAATCACCTGCATTCTGGCACTAGACATAGGGGGCTGGAAACCCATGAGCCAAACCACAGTCATCATCAACTTTCTAAACACATTTGTTCAATAGCTATTCTTCATTTGGAATGGCGTAGAGTTTTGGATGATAGTCATGGTTTCTTACCCTTAGTTTCTCCAGGAATTCAGTAAAGTCGATGGTGCCACTTCCATCTTTGTCCACCAAGTTGAAGACCTCCTTAGCCTTTTCTTTGTCAATACACATGCCATAGGTCTCCAGTCCCTTCTGAAACTCCTGCAGGTCCAGAGCTTTACTGCCATCATCGTCCATGATGCGGAAGGTCCTGCGTGCAAGAGTGGTATCAACAGAGTTTGACTGCTGATCCATTGTATGGTGGAACCTTCCTGTTACTGTGTGGAGAGTTTGCCAGGTTGCCCCAGAGTCTACACAAGTCCTCCTGCTGGAACCCCTTTCTCCCTTTACCTCCCATAGAGAAATGGGTACTTCATTGCTCTTAGATGTTAGTGTATGATGTGAAAAAGAATAAAAAATGAAAAAGTCCTTTGAAATCCAGAAATACATACACTTCCGTTATACCACTTACTTATGCCAAAGAAATTCAACTATAAATTTCAGTACTGCAGGTAGCTGTGGTTATGATGAGGAATATGGAATTTTATCATCACATAACCTACTTTGTCAGTTGTGTAATAATTCAGTCTAGATTTGCTATATTCATTTTCACACTTATTTTATTATAGTCTTTTTCAGCTTTTATATTTAACCTACTCATTCTTAAGTTTTATATTTTTGTAATTTAATTCTGACATATAACATCTTTTCTGCCCAAAGAGGTTGGGTCACTTTTTGAGTCTTAGTCCTCCATCATCAGGTTTCTTCCTCATCATATGTAGGGAGTTTTTCCTAGCTTGTGTTGCCCTAGGCTTGCTCAGTTTGGGCTGTGGGCCCAGATGTTTATAAATCTGCTTTGAGGCAATGCTGTGTTGTAAAACGTACTATACCATTAGTGTTGTATCATTAAATCTGATTTGGATTACATTTCCCCCTGGTACTCAATCCAGGATTCTGCTGATATTGAAGCTGGATATCAGATCAGTGCTATCTCTACCTGTGATGTACTGGCATAGTGTCTTATGCATGTTCCTGCCTTGGGTCCAGCATTTCCACAATAGGACATGGACCCACTATAAACCTGACATGAATAAAATGGTCACTGAAGATAAATGGACAAGGTCATAAAAGGTAAATAAGATGAAACCTAAATTGAGCTGATATAATCTCAACCTCAAATCTAATCCAAATCCTAAACTGCTGCCCCTGACTCTATGTACAGTGCTTTAAAAAAGTCTTAGGCCACCATTAGGTTGGTTGTCTTAGCAATGACGCAGTGTATAGACCATATATAATGTATTGGCGATTATTGGAAACAAAAAATTCAAACTTGTCACTCCATAATACTTCTTTCTACTGATCTTCATTTAAGCCTTTGTAAGCTTTAGCATATCTTAGCCTTTTCGCCCTGTAATACTGCATACAAATGTATTGTTTTCTGGTTGCATTCTAATAAAAAAGACTGAGAAATACTTATACATGGTCATTATACCATTGCTAAAACAAGGGTATGTCTGATCTACTGGTCTAATAAGACTTTTGCACAGTTTTGTATTATGTTAAAATATGTGCTACACTGTTTTGTACTCATTATTTTAACGTGCTATTAATACAGTCTGGATGCAACCATCCGTTTGCAAGTATTGGTAACAAAGACAAACGTTACCGCCCGAGCCCTTTGATCCCAGATGCTCCTCTACTCAGACAATGTTGCCTCAACTCCTCCAGTGCGGTTGCCATCATTTGTTTAGATTTTATTTTGGTTTCTTTAACTGGATCCCTGCTTCAATCGCAACAGACCTCCTGCCAGAGTGTCACTCAGTTGATTAGAAGACTTAGTAGTTTGTTTGGTGATACCAAGCAACCTCAATACATCCCTAATTTCCCAAGGGAGCCACTCTAAAATGTGAGAAAAACCCTGGAGGTGGGAGAGGTAGTACTCCGGAAGTGCAGGTTGGCATGGGAATAAATGGGTCATGTGGACAAACATAAAAGTATACACCCTTGGGCTTAGTTGGCATAGAAACGAAAATGCAAATAGTGTTTACTGGGTTACGATAGCTATACTCCTGTATGAAGGTGAAACAAATGACAATGACCAGGATCTGCATTTTAACTTCCAAAAGATTATTTCATTGTTGGTTATATTCCATGCCACTGTCCTTTTTTAGAGCATTTATAACATCGTCATAGTCGAAGATATTCTTTATAAAAATAAAGAGACTGCAAGCTGCATTAACCTCATTACTGCTGAAACCCATTGCAGTGGTGTTTAGCGAAAATGGGGAGTCAGATGTTACTTAAGCAATCACTGGAACACAGAATTCATACAAAGACTTATTTATTGACTTTCCGTCAAAATGCAAGCCACAAAAACAAAGCATCAATGAGGTACAGTCTGAGTAGTTTATCCTCTCTTGGTTTGATGGATATATGCCCCAACTCTTTTGCTGTTTATTCTGTATACTAACGATTACAGGTGTTGGCATGGAGACAGTAACCTGATGAAATAAACAGATGACTTGTCATAAGCCTTGGGAAGTGGAAATAATGTTGCCAATCCACGCTGATTGGCCAGGAGAATCTGGTAAATACCATCGGTCTTCCGGAATTGGAAAGTTACTTCCCGGAGCTTATTTAAACACATTGGTTTGTTTCAAGTTGTGGAATTTCTAAAGCTGGAACATTTTAACTAATCATAGATGATTTGTGTGTTTCTGCTCAGATTTTTCTTTATTATACCCTACTTGGCTACTTATTATGAGTTATCCCATGATGAGCCCATTGTCAGGAAATGTTTTGCTCTTTGGATGACAAGAATCTCGCATTTGGTCGTAATGTGCTGGCAACACTATGCAGAAGCAAAGCACATGCTGTTAACTAGTATTGTGATCGCTGTTTAGCATACTGTTAGACATGCAGCTTCACTTCCTACGACAGACTCCATGACTGCAGACATAAAGCTGACTTTTTGTCAGAGGCATAAATATCTTAAATATACAAATGAAATATTATAAATAGTAGTTTCAGGTATTTTTGGTTTCTTTCCTGGCAGGTGTCAAGTCATTTTATACAGGTTTATTTGTCAGTGAGTGTGTTGTTTTAATTTTATTTAACATGTGCACATTGTGGCACCGTCGCTTGCATGTTTCCTCCGGTTGCAAGATCCACCGGTTTCCTCCCACAGTCCAAAGTCATTAATTATGTCAAATGATTATGCTAAATTGGCCTGATCTGAGTAAGTATGACAAGTTGTGATATAACCTTGTGTGTGACATTAAATAGCCACTGATGCTGACAGCGATTAATAATAAATAAACAAACAAATATCCGTAATTAGCTGCTTTTAATACTTGAGAGTATTGAGACTTGACAGAGAGTATTTGCATTTACTAGAGACCATGATGCCCGCAAAGTGCAACCATTGGGTTCTAAGAGTTAAAACTATTTGAACAAAGTGTTTAAGGTACCCTAGCTATCAACATTACTGGATAGCACCGTTCCACGTGCTAGCAAACTTGAAACTAGTGACAAGACGACACCTAGTGCATGATGTAGCTTAGTTAATTTAATTTGCATTTTAAGTGTTCTCGCTACATATTTACATTTAAAAAGAGTAAATACTTCCAACACAAATCCAGCTCTGTAGTAAAAAATAGACATATTTAAATATCAATTCTTTTAGAATGATTGGGTGACTGGGTAACATGGTCACGTGATTTTGGCTCTAGGACGAGAAAAGCTGCAGGTAGAACGAAGTTCTGGTGTAGAGTCAATTTCCATCCTGCTTGCTTATCCAGCACTTAACTACCAACCTGTAGAATTTGACATCACTTAGGCTGAAGGTGCAGATTTAAAAACTTGTTTACGGTACAACAATGAGGATACGAAACACCACAGTAATAAAATGTCAATATAGCTTCCATTTGTGCATGACGTTCAATAAGCTGAGCATCAAAGGGCAAACGTACAAAATTAAAGCTTATTCTCAACACACACTTTAGCTGTTTCACCCAGTCAGCAAACGTAACTGCTGGTTCCTTACACTTTACAGCAAATCTGGTGACATAACTCTGTCCTGCTAGCTTGCATCCTGGATACGATCTGTTAAAATCATCAGAGGCTTCTCTTTGACTTGATTCTGGTGAGTAGAAATATTTCTATTTGTTATTCCTTGCTGAGACACATCATATATATAATTATACAATACATTAATATTATACATATACATTAACCCTATAGTTCTGGACTAGATCGCCTTGTATACTTAACATGTTTTCTGTTTTTAACATACTCCATACTCATGTTTTTGTGTTGTGCATTGCTTATTGAAATATTAGTCAAAAAGTATTTAATTTTAAGAGTTTTCAGAGCTGATTTATATTCTGCTCACTTTAAGTGAATATTCATTACATTGAGTTTTCAGCTAAATCAGCTGATACACTGTGAGGCATCCATGGATAGGGAGAGTGTGAGTAAGGTTTGCTTGTTAGCTATTAGATTTTTAAGGACTGACAAAAATATGCCAGTCAAGAATGTATCGTCCAGCCTAGATTTAAACTGGTTCAGTTAGTGCTGGGCTTGGAGTCCAACCCAAAAGAATTAATTATCTGATTCTAGGCATTGTTCATGGTCAGTCAGCTGCGAAGCTTCATTCAGAGTAGAAATAGAGCTGTTAGATGTTTAGATTATTTGACTATATATATTATGTATGCATGTATGTATGTATGTATGTATGCATGCAAGTTGAAACATATCTTGGCAGTAGAAGTTAGTCAAGTCAAGTCAAGTCAGATTTATTTATATAGCGCTTTTTACAATGGAGCATTGTCTCAAAGCAACTTTACAGGTTTAGATTATCTCCTAATAACTACGTCCAATCTCAAATTGAGCAAGCCTAGGGCGACAGTGGCAAGGAAAAACTCCCTAGTTCTAGGAAGAAACCTTGGGAGGACCAAGACTCAAAAAGGGACCCCCAAACCTCCTGGGCGGCGTAGTAGATGAATAAATCTAAGAGCGAACTAAAGTGCATGGAGTCAAAGTTTGAATAGAATGTTGAAGTATGCACATCGACATTAAGTGGCCGGGGTATGATGTGATAAATCTAAGAGCGAAACTAAAGTCATGGAGTCATGGTCGAATAAATGTTGAATTATGCACAGTGGAGCTCCATCAGATGTAACATCATGTGTAGGGCCGGAAACGCCGGAACACAGCTCGGAGGAGAGAAAAACAGAAAATGTAATTAGATATTGATTAAGAGCACAGTGTTTATTAACAATCACTGATGCCATGTCAATCACTGAGGCCATGTGTAGCATGACACCCTGGCAGCATTAGCTATAGCAGCATAGCTAGAAAGAGGAGAACCGGAAGGTAACACAGCCAAGAGGGATCACATGAGACATTGGCAACCCCATGGGAGGCAGAAGACAGCAACCCAACGTCTCTGATCACCATAAGACTCTTTGACTATGAACCCCCAGCTCTGCCCTTATTCTAAGGCAAGGATGCATGAGTCAAGATCACGAGGACCGAAGCCCAGTTCAGCCAGACCCGACACTCCCTGCTAGCGGACAAGGCAGGCAGGCCAGACATGACTCCAGACTCCGGCCTCAGTGATCCGAGCCATGCATCCCGGTCTAAATGTAGTCAAAAGCCTGTGTAAATAGGTATATCTTTAGCCTAGACTTAAAACTTTGGAGAGTGTCTGAGTCTCAAACAAAAGAGGGAAGTTTATTCCATAGTTGGGGGGCCATGTATGAGAAAGCCGTTCCCCCTGCTGTGACTTTTTTAATTCTAGGAACTAAAAGAAGTCCTGCACCCTGCGAACGAAGTAATATATAATAGTTAGTCAATATATAATAAGGTTAAAAAACCTATTATTTAAGAACTGATTATGCAAACAAACTTGGTCAATGTAAAAAAATACACACCACGCAAAAATAGTAAATTTTGTGACAAATGATCAATATATTATCAATCGTGACACTGTGTTGTGCACATTACATATTTGTATATTTAGTTTGTATGCAAATTGTGTTGAACTGACTTTTAGATTCAGCTCCATCATTTCACAGGAGCTGCCATCCAAATTGGCAATGACTCAAGTTCTGGAATCGAACAGGTGCTCAATACTCAGGTGCAAAAAATTGACAATTGGACGGTTTTATGTCAATCCCGAGACAAGCTTGAGCTTATCATGTTATGAATTTTCATGGCGTTTTTGAACAAACAAAAACGGTTTAAAGAAAACCAGCATTTGATCTCCGTTCTTCTTTTAGCTTTGCAGTCGTCTTTTGTGACCTTCATATTACAAGGTTCTGTCTGGTGAAAAAGCTGTTTTTCAGAAATGAGGCTCTAAAGGTTTGGCTTTATAGCTAGCAAAACTCTAATATGCTCAAATCTAGTTTTACAGCTAAACAAGGCCTACACTTCAAAGTTTCTTACATATACATGATAAAGTGAAAGTGGAGTGTTGAAGACCAGCCAAACACAGATAGAGCTTATTATTCTGTAAGCTCAAGTACTGCTGGTTTTATAAGGTTCAGTCTGCTTCTCGTTAAGGAATCACTCCAATACCCATAAGTGTCTAATAAATTATTTAGTATAAAGCAAATTCAAACAAGAAATACATTCTAAAGTAATTAGGACCACTTTATGATCAATATACACAGCCTTTATGTATGTTTGTGTGGTTGTGTAATATATATAGATATATATATATATATATATATATATATATATATATATATATATATATATATATATATACACTAAGAAGTATGATATGAGATGTTTTACTTTGAAGAGATCAGGTATTCCATGAGTGCCCATAAGTTGTCCATGTTTTATTGTGTAGTCTAGAACAAAGAAGTGGAAAATTTCCCATTCAAAGTATTTTAGTGCTACTTTCAGTTTTTTTCAAACGTTTTACTTTCAGCTGAATTCTTACTGTATCTACATTTACATTTACAGCATTTAGCAGATGCCCTTATCCAGAGCGACTTACAATTGGTACACTCTTACAATCCAAGCAATTGTAGGTTAAGGGCCTTGCTGAAGGACCCAGCAGTGATTCGGGATTCGAACCCTGGACCTTCTGGTCCAGAGTCCAGTACTTTAACTGCTAGGCTACTACAGTCTGTATCTAAACAAATGCTAGACCTAACCCAACCCAACAGCCTACGACAAGACATGTCTGAGGGAGAGGAGGCCATTCCACTGTAACAGTGACCCCTGTCAGTCTCAAGATGTATGGTAGATGATTATTATTATTTTTTATATATTATTATTTAGTTCATGTTCTAGAGCTACCGACAAGATCAGCTACAAATAATTCTAGTTTATACTAGAGATGCACCAATCAATCGGCCAGCAGCTGGAATCGGTCTGTTTTTGCGTGATCAGACATAACCGGTGATTGGCCAATCTGTGCCAGTCACATTTAACTTGTGTAGCACACAACAGCTCAAACACAGCCACACACAAACAACACAGTGCTTTTACAAATTGCAATTCAGAAATCAGTTCAAGTGTGTAACCCCATTATTGCATATACTGCTTTATACAGTGGGGATTGTCTAGGGGTCTGGAACAGATTGACATCATTTCCTATGGTCAAAATTTGCTCGCTACTCATCATTTTCAGTACTCGGCAAGCTTTCTGGAAGGGCGAGAATTGAGGTACCACTGTGTGTGTGTGTGTGTGTGTGTGTGTGTGTGTGTGTGTGTGTGTGTGTGTGTGTGTGTGTGTGTGTGTGTGTGTGTGTACTCCTTCAAATTAGTGGGCCTGCTTATTTCTGCCACACCTTGTTATAGGATGCCAGTTTCTCAAATTTCTGCCCAGCAGTTGCCCTATTAATTATAGGTGCTGTTCTAGTGAAGTGGAAACCTCTAACAACAACAACAGCTAGGTGATGAAGTCGCATATTATCGCAAAACATTGCTACTGCTGAAGGGCATAATGTGAAATATTTTCCTTTTATTTACCATTAGGAGCTTCATAGATGGGGTTTGGACAGGCATGCAAGCCTAATGTGTAACGTCATACGTCAACCGGATTTAAGCAAAACACACCTTTATTGGTCAGGATCTTGGGTTCGGAGCCTATCGCAGTAGTCATAAGTTGCAGGTGAGCATGTACACTAAACACCAGTCCATTGTAGGGCTGGGTAGGGGTCACTGTTGCAGCACTGGGGATGATCCCTCCTATCTTTTTCAAACATGACCAATCATACCTGCATGACGCTTGACCCTGCTGGAAGGTACTACTAAGACTCATGGGGCCTGGGACTAGTGCTATTGAATTGCTTCTGGACCAGCAGGATATTGCTACCCTTACAATACATAGTGCCAGCTGTAATGTTAGAAAATACAGTCACACTAGAGATTTGTGCGCTTCCAACATTGTGGCAACAGTCTGGGGAGAAACCGCTTTCCTCTTAGTGCGGCAGTGCACATATTCACAAGGTGAGGGTGAGGTTTAAATATTATGGTTGGCTGACTTTGTTGTATAGGAACGTGACATTCAATGACTGGTTGATCATTCACTGAATAGTAGCAAATTCCTACACTCAGGTTCCAGAAATGTAGTGTCAAGTCAAGTCAAGTCAGATTTATTTATATAGCGCTTTTTACAATGGAGCATTGTCTCAAAGCAACTTTACAAGTTTAGATTATCTCCTAATACAAATTGAGCGAGCCTAGGGCGACAGTGGCAAGGAAAAACTCCCTAGTTCTAGGAAGAAACCTTGGGAGGACCAAGACTCAAAAAGGGACCCAACCTCCTTGGGCGGCGTAGATGATAAATCTAAGGGCGAACTAAAGTCATGGAGTCAAAGTTCGAATAGAATGTGAAGTATGCACATCGACATTAAGTGGCCCGGGTGGAAAAACGTTCTAGAAAAGTAAAGTATGTTTTAGCAGTAAAGGAGCATCAGCTGCAAAAATGACTTTCTATGATGTTTATGCATGGGATGTTCCGGTCTTGGTTGTCCACAAACTTTTGTCTGTAATATCTACCTACCTCAGATCAGCTCTCATACACGCAGACGTTGTGAAGTATTAAATGTAGGATCACTAGTGGTTGTTTTGGCATGCCACATAGATTTAGGGTTAATTAGCATATTAAACATGCTTATAAATCTGTTAGGCCATCATAAAATGTTACTAGGTGTTTATAGTTTTTCTACACCTATTCACAGTTTCAAAACTGTGAAAGGATCTTTCTGAAAGCATTACACAGGAGGACATGTCAGGAGATTGCGTACCTACTGAGTTTGTATCTATTTATTTATCAGGTTTTGTAATGATTTGTATATTGTGTGGATTCCATGACTAGAAGAATTTTAGGTGCCAATAATTGCTTTCGTGTGTGGTAAATGAATAAACACTGCAGTCACAGGCGCCAAAATCTTCAGCAGTCAGGTCCGTTTTTAGGAAATATTTCCCACGCTTAAGTAAGTTTCACTAAATTATTTACAGAAAGATGCTTATGCCTGGATTGTGCTAAAAAATTCCAGGTTCCTGAAGAATGCAAGTGTAGATTTCTGTTACTGTACAGATTGTTATTGCTGTAATCAAGCTGGATCTCATACATAGAGATACTGGTTGAACATCGAGGTATAGTTTATAAACTTATGCTGTGCCGGCACAAGACAGATCATGGTTTCCTCACTAAGGTAATTGTTTATAACAGAGGGCAGTGCTTATATTTACTGCTGTGTTTCCACATAGATTTCTGGACACGCTGATGTATTTCCGTAGTCCGGAGTTTACCTTTGTGTGCTCAGATCCTAAGACTGATCGATGAGCTACTTTTGGCTGTACAAATATTTTATACACCGTAAGGCTGTTTTCATTCAAGCAGGAATGCTGAAGTAACTTAAATGGACAGAGGTTATATACACTGAATTTTGGGATCTGTTGATGTTCAGTAATGCATAGATGAAAATACTCTCATTAACAAAGATAGAAATATCGGATTGCTGCAAAACTCGGCATGCAATTACGTTGCAGACAGATATGTAAATGATTGGAGGTATGGTCTGATTAGACACTGGGTGTTGCCCCAAGGGGGCGTAAAGGTACTTCCCCTACTGCACTATAAAAAGGCTCTTAGAGACTTTTGGTTAGGGTACCTCTTGGTGAGAGATTACTGACTGCTAGACATGTCTTTGACAGATTTGCCCACAGCTGGGCCTGTAGATCCTCCGCACTCATATTTTGTCGAAGCCGGTATCCTAGCTGGTTCCATAAATGCTCGTTGGCGATAAATCTGGCAACTGGGCAGGCCAAGGAAGTGTTACAATCTGGCAGAGACATTCCTGGGAAACCCTTGTGTGTGGGTGAGCAATTTATCCTATTAAATTTCCAGTTGGAACCCCTGCCATGAGAGGCAACACACGACCGAGGATGTCCTGCACATGTCTCTGATTTGTTAGTGCCCCTCATTTCACTTCTTGGGGTGACTGACGTTTGTGTGCAATGCCTCACCAGATAATCACGCCTGCAGTTGGGGCAGTATGTCACTCCACAACAAAGGCAGGATAGAAGCACTCACCACGAGGCCTCCATACTCGAAACTGACAGTTGTCGGATCCCAAACAGAATCTGGATTTGTCACTAACGACAATATGGTTCCAGTCCGTGGCAGTCCAGGTTTATTGTTCGCGACACAACTGCAAACAAAGGCGATGGTGGCTGGCTGTCAATGGCAGTACATGTAATGGGCACTATGACGACAAATTTCCTTCTGTAAAGCACATGGAAATAGTCCAGGCAGAGACGGGGGTGTGTAGTGAAGGTACCACCTGTGTCTGGATGGTGGACAACAAAACTGTGGGAGCTGCTCATGCTTGTTGGTGGATCACATGATCCTTTCTACTGGTGGTCTGTCTGTTCGCCGTGTGTGCATGCCCTCACAGAACCACTGCTCCCAACATCTCCAAACATCTCCAAACAGCTAGGTTAACATTAACATTTACATTTACAGCATTTAGCAGACGCCCTTATCCAGAGCGACTTGCAATGGATACAGTCTTGCAATCAATCCAGCAATTGTGGGTTAAGGGCCTTGCTCAAGGACCCAACAGTGGCAGCTTGGCAGAGGCGGGATTTGAACCCTGGACCTTCTGGTCCAGTACCTTCTAGTCCAGTACCTTAACCGCTAGGCTACCACATCCTACATGGCGGGCAATTAATCAAAAAGCCATTCTGCTTCTCTCAGTCTAATAATGTGCCCCCTCAAAGTCTGTCAACTGGGCATAATGCCTTTGTGTGCATCATAGAGGGATGTCTAGCAGTCAACGATCTCTCACCAAGAGGTACACTGCCCAAAAGTAGCCTTTGAGAGCCTTTATATAGACAGCGGAGGAAGTATTATGCCCTCTTGTGGCAGGACCCAGTGCCTAATCAGACCACACCTGTAATCATTTACACAACTGCATGCTGAGTTTTGCAGCAATGAGGCATTTCTATCTGGGTGCTTTATTTTTCTTTGTCAATGACTGTAGATCTTTTTCATACAGACAGAGGTCACCTCAGAAGAGCTAGTTTAAAACTGAACCTCACTGCTTTTGAAAGCTGTCTGCAGTGTTCACTGTTTCTCCAGGATCAGTAGGTTCATTTAGGCCTTGCATTGTCAATGTTACCCGTCTGCTAGATTGTACAGGAAACAGACCACTTGCGGTAGGATGAAAAGAAAAATAAGCATTTGTGTTTTTTTAAGCTGAGTATGTTTATTCAGCAGTTATTTATGAATCGTGAGTTTATAGGAAATTCATTTTTGGCACAAGTTCTTTTTAAAATAAATATGTCTCTAAATTATCTAAATAAATATGCACACTTTATTCATTCCAATAAATATCAGTTATTCACAACAAAGATGCACTGCATCAACGTTTATGCTGTTGGAATGAAAAAAGACCCAACACTGTCAAATATGAAAATATGTTAGATGTAGCTACTTGGACACACACAGTACTGCCTCTTTTAGTCCTTTTTACACAAACACACAACTACTGATATGAAACAAAAACAGGTATTCACTTCGAAACAGCCTCAATGTCCTATTCAAACAACAATAGATAGGTTTAATACAAAACAATATGTTTTCATCTGTAAAGCACTTAAAACCAGTCTGTTTTTGAGACGTACAGTATTTGAATGGGATACAAAATGTTAATATATTAAAATATATAGTATTTATTTATTGCAGTATGATAAATGTACACTGAAAGCTTTCTGCATCACTTTCCCTGTGTAATGCTGCTTTTAGCTGATATACAACTTTCCATTATATAATTTGTAAATTGTTACAACTCCTTTAATGGATACACGTTGCCAGATGTGAAGAATCCACGACATTAAGTTGCTACATGTATATGAAGCTTGATGTTTTATCCTTGCAAGTGCAGCACAAAAATAATTCATACAACATTAGTTTGAATTGTAGTTAAATATGGCTGCATGGCTATCAAGAGGCAACATCATTCAGATTTGGGTGGTTATTAAAACTTTCAGAGAAAAGTTTAACTCTGAGATTTAGAGAATGCTTTGAAACACAGATGACGATAGAAATGTGGGTTGTATCTTTGCAACAGTGCATGATTTATTTACACTATCTGACCTGAGTAGGCTTTGTTTCTTTTTGACTTAATTTGTATCAGTAGAACCCAGGAAATGGGTGTGATGCAGTTAGATTCATTGGATATTTCTGAAGTAAAAAAGACGAGGTAGCTGTGTTTAACTTCATACATCAATCATTTAAATACCATTTACATTTATGACAAAACATTTCAGCTCTGTAGAACTTCAGTCCATATAGAATTTATGTAGCCACTCAGTATCTGTTCCATGTTTCAAGAGATAATCCATGTCTACCAAACATTCCATGAATCACTGAAGTGATCCCTTTCTCATTAAGTCCAAACCTTTCTCCTTGCTCTACCTTGAGCGCTGCAGTGCTTCTGTTTCATGTATGTTTTTTTCACCATCAGATAAGTGCATGACTATGGTGGTGTCATTTTTCCATAATTCTCTCTCAATCCTGACAGCATCAGATGCAGCCGCACTCTCTGGCTGACACGTCCCGAATGGTAAAGAACTTGTCATTGTTGTCAAAGAATGACATTTTCCTCTCGTATTTGGTGGGACGGCAGCAGGGGCTGTAGCGTGCCCTGTCCTTCTTGGTCCTGTCCCCATTTGAGGGACAACCTTTGTCGGTTGACGCATCGTTCAGACGCATGTGCTCAAGCACCATGTCATAGTTCCTCCGGCGGATGGTACACTTGCCACTACAGTAACGGAAGTTCACAGTCTCATCACTTTCATAGCCCAAGCCCAGCTCACTCACTGTCAGTACCACCTCATGCAGGGAGCATTCGTTTGTACCCTTTTTCGCTCGCTTTGTCCTCCTTCTGACTTTCCTGTCCACCAACGACCTGATCGCCCTCTGCAGCTCGCTCTCCGTGAAGCTCTGAAATAGGTAGGAGACTGCAATAAAACAGCAAAAATATATTAAAAACAGTTGAATTTGAACAGTTGATAGTTATTGTTAAACTGATAAGAAAACCAAGACATCATACACTCATTAAAAAAAGAGGGTGTAAAAGTGCTTCCCGTGCTGCCCTATAAAAAATCTCTCAGAGGCTACTTCTGGGTAGTGTACCTCTTGGTGAAAGATTGCTAGACTTGCCTCTATGACGCACTCGAAGACATTTTGCCCAGTTGACAGACTTTGAGAGAGGTCCCATCATTGGACTGAGAGAACCAGGAAGAATGTTTCGACAAACTGCCTGCCATCTCTAGGCCATTCTGACCTAGTTGTTAGGAGATGTTGGGAGCAGTGGTTCTTTGAGGACACACACACATGATGAACAGGCTCCAGATGCCCCAGACAGACCACCAGTAGAGAGGATCGTTTGATCCACCGACAAGCGCAAGGAGCTCCCAGGTTTGCTGTCCAGGTGGCACCTTCATGACATACCCCTGTCTCTGCCTGGACCATTTTCAGGTGTTTGCAAAAGTATGTTTTTTGTCATGGCACGCATTAGGTGTTTTGCCATTGACAGCCAGCCAAAGTGGCCTTTGTTTGCAGTAGTGTTATGAACAAGAAACCTGGACTGGAACCGTATCGTCTTTAGTGACGAATCCAGGTCATGTTTGAGTATGGAGGCCTCGTGGTGAGCACTTCAGTCTCGCCTTTGCTGTGGTACAGTTATAATAACTTATCCTAATAACAATAAACTTATTCTTTCATTCAAGTATTGTAATCACTTCATATATCATCGTTCAGTACATACACAACTCCCTCTTGGTGTGATTTTTTCTTTATTTTTTTGGTCAATGAGCTCTTTAAGCTCTTAAAAGTCTTTGCCATCTCTGAGCCACAGATTATGCAGTGGTGCAGATTTGCTTCTGGCCTGTATTCATAATGATCAGCGATTTGTAAATACAGATCGTGTCTCCCTTTAAAATGGTTTCAAGCAGTGGTATTTTGAGATTAATGTTTTCATTTTTTTCTCTAACACTAAAACAATTTAGATTCTAAGGAACATACAGTAATAGGCTAAGTACATAGTTCATGTGGCTGATTTGTCTCGGTTGTTTAAACACACAAGGATTTTGTCAGTAGTTTTTGGCCCTTTGAAAACAAAGTATGTTGTATATATGGAAAAACCATACAACTCTCACTCCCATGTCTGTGGCATCAAGTATGAGTATTTTTTTTTTCCATCTAATATGTGGTTCAGCCTTGAAATCTGCCACAAACAGGGTGTGATATGATAGAATTGTGTAACGATACTGCTGAACGATACATTTACCTGCCATCCATCAGTTCTTACACCATCTAATTCGCATAAGAGAAGGGTTTGGGTTTATCTTACCCTCTGATATGACTGATCCCATGCCATCAGTTGCTCTGACAGCCCGCTGATGACTCATGACCCTAGGCATGGGTGTTGATGATGGTGGTGGTGATGGTGTCGATGCTGTTGATGAAGGATGTACAGACAAACTTGAGGCCCAGTGGCTGATGGACCCAGCAGGGATCATGATGATGGTCAGCAGAAGCAAGAGCGTAACACTAAAGAGTACAAAGGCAAAAATGGCCCTTTTCCATAACTTCATCTTAGAACGGCGTGAAGCATTGAAACTCTGCAAGACAAAAAGCAGAAGAGCAAACATGAGTCCATTAGGAGCCATTAGATATAGACAATGACAACACCAGGTCGATCTGTTTCCCATCAGGAGAAGTCAGTTAATGCCACTCACATGTTAGGATTACCTTCAAGAACTGTTACACTAGTTGATGCTGTTTCAGAAATATATTATGATCTTCAATACAACACTGTATCTGTTTTAGACTTAATTACCTTGACAAGTCTATAGCATTGCTTTACAGACATCGAGCAGTCCCATCACAATGGGGTTTTCCTACAGTTTAAAACCACAACAAACTATTAGTCGTGTACCACAGCAGATTTACACAAAGATGGCCTCTTGCCCTGGTCAGGGTCACAGGGGGTCTGGAATCTGTCATTGCATGGGGTGAAGGTGAAAGTGATCCCAGAATTGAAAATATTTTTTACTTTAATAAACACCTGGTGAGCAAATGGCGATTATTCTTTATTGCTTTAAGTATTTACCAAAATAACCCTAAGCACAAAATCAGTTTGTCAGTCTGGTTTTGTTTAAGAGGCTTTGTGCTCATGGCTTTATCAGCACACCATTTAGCACTCTCTATGTGTCTTGAAAGAAATGGTTTGACTTTTGCTGAGAGATGTGGCTGCTCATTATCATTTTTTGGAAATGAGTCACTCTTTCCCATTAGGTATTTCAGACTTATGTCTCGTTACAATCTCTCTATTCATTGCATTGCTGCAAATAGACATCTTTGTTTGCTCTACCTGAATGCAAAGTTTTCTTTTTTTTTGTTTTTTTTTTAGATACCATAAGTCTTACTGTTCTGTCTTTTAAGATCCTTCTCTCAGTTTCGCATAGGGCGAAACATCTGCCAGGGTGGGGACCCCACATCACTATTTACAAGCATGTTCAAACACTTAGCCACAGTATTTGTGAAAGTGAGAACCCAGTACATTCCAGCTCTGCCTTATAAAATTGTTGATTTAGTGAATGGGGTAGATTTGTCCTGCCAAACATAGTTACATCTCCTGTTGATGTGCGTGCGTGCGTGCATGCATCCGTGTGTGTGTGTGTGTGTGTGCGTATTTTTTTTTTTTTTTTAAACAAAACCTATAACTTTCTTTTCAAAAACCGAAAGTGCCCAAAGACTTGCTTTAGGTTCCTGAGGTTAGGGTAGGGTGCAGGTGTAGCATTAATTACCTACAGTAATCATGGCAATAGATGTTCCCCACAATGATGGACACAAACATGTGCGTTTATCATATATATCATTCTGAGGACCAAGTGCTGCCCCACGAATAGAAAGAGCAGACATTCTTTTTCCTTGTGGAGACATTTTGCTGGTTCCCATGGGGAAAACTGCATTTTTTTAAACCAAAAACGGCAACTTTCTTTTGAAATTCAGAGGAGTTCAAAAAGATTAGCTTGAGGTTACTGAGGTTAGCTATCTAGCTACTGTAATCATTAAGTCAATGGAAAATCCCCACCAGGACAGTGAGGTGAGCGTGTCCTTGAAAAATCAAGTGTCAAAAGATTTGCTTTAGGTTACTGAGGTTAAGTTTAGGGTTAGGTATAGCTACAGTTTCCAATATGTCAACGGAAGGTCCCCACAATTATAGACACAAGTGAGTGAGTGTGTGTGACTGTGGTAGCGTAGCGGATAAGGTACTGGACTATGGACCAGAAGGTCCAGGGTTCAAATCCCACCTCTGCCAAGCTGCCACTGTTGGCTCCTTGAGCAAGGCCCTTAACCCACAATTGCTTGGATTGTAAGACTGTACCAATTGTAAGTCGCTCTGGATAAGGGCGTCTGCTAAATACTGTAAATGTAATGTAAGTGTGTGTGTGCGCGTGTGCATGCAGCAGGTTTATATATCATTTTGAGAACCAAGCTATCCCATATGGATAGAAAGACCTGACATGTTTTACCTTGTGAAAACATTTGGCTGTTTCCCCTAGAGAAAAGTGCTTTAAGTGTCTTTCGAAAAGCCAAAACACACGAAACATTTGCTTTAGGATACTACGATTAGGTTCGGGTTAGGTGTAGCATTAATAAGCCACAATAATCATCATGTCGATGCGTTTCCAGAGACAATTGACTTTCTCTGCTAGGAGTGTAACATGACTGAACTTCCTGTGAATCAGAGTAATCTCCTTCAAGACTCATTTTACTTTCCAGTCATTTAACCACCCCACCCAATAGCCCACAAATAGTAATTCCCCACAAATGTGGGCTAGCTTCTGTGTTCCCTGATCAAATGAAGATTTCCCAGACCAGGATGCAACAGATGGGTAGTGACTAAGGACAAATCCAGGCAGCTTGCACTGAAAAATACTTTGTGCCGACTTGCTGTGTGGCGGTCTCGGTGGACTGTAAAATACGGGTTGTTTAGATTTGGCTGATATAGAGTGGGATCTGGAAATGCTTATGTCATGTAGAGCTGGATAGGTACTTCATACTTTAACAGGAGAGGTTTAGAACACCAGTACATGACCACCCCTGCTGTACTGTATATGCATATTCAGTGTGCTCTCTCACTCCGAAGATAAACTCAGGATACAGCAAACGTACTGGCTATTGGGGGATTTTATTATAACAAATAAAAGAGTTCAAAGATGTTCTCAGAAAGCAGCCTTAAATTTGGATATCCCATTTGCAAGATGTTAGCCATAACCGGATTACCTTCTCACACAAAATGAATGATCACATTTAATTACTATTTTTTGTTTAGTCAGTGTCACACGCAATATTCTGTGGAAAGAAACAGTAAAGGCTTCAGATTACTGTTACAGATAAGAATTTCTTGAGCCACTTATCTCTTTGAGGAATATGCTCCAATTTCTGTTTCATTTTTATCTTCTTGTCTGTGTCTTTTGGATTTGCTACAAGCTGAATAATCTGCAAAATTACATCTTGTGGTTTCTGAGGATGATAAACTGCTTTATTATTTTGGCAGGCCTTTATTCCTGTCCGGTTAATTTATAACGATTTGCTTATGTAGCCAAGCACCAAAGTCTTACTCGAATCCTTAAGTCTTTTCAAACCAAATCCCCATTAACCCAGATTGCGTAATAATGGTTTATTGACCTAAAAATGCTGGTATGTCAGTACGACTCTCTAAAACAGGACCATATTCAGAGTCATTTGAATGTGCTAACATGGCCATTGGACAATCATTTTGTACTCACCTATTCCATGACTAACACTGATCTTGACTTGATTAATTGCCTTGTTATGTTAAATGGCTACCATCCAGCTTTAAGCACTTTTTCTGCAATTAATGGACCACTTTGAACATTAGGTGCAAACGGTTTTAATAGATGTTTATGTACTCGTATTAGAGACGCAATTAACTGTTCTGGATACACAAACTGTGAGGGTGGCTCTTAGATTATGATGAATACCCCAGAAGGTGAAGCTATCACAAACGAAATGAAGCCTTACTTCATCACTACTATGTCATGTGTTTGTATTCACACAGCCAGGTGACATTAGATCTTCCTACCTTGGAAATGATTCCCAAACTTGAGTTCAACAGCCTACAGAGCAAAACAAAGCATGGGATCATAATCTACCGTGTCGCTATCGCGTGTAAAACAAAGAATGACATTGTAAATAGACTTATTAATAGACTGCTATTCATTTATAGCATGTTGTATTAAAATACAATTCCTCTTTAGCAAACTTGTGCCAGTCTTACCATACTAAACATATGGTCTCATTTCTACAAAGGTCTCATCATAGCATATCATATCTTTCCTGATAACCTTCTGCCAAACTAAATAATTCACAGATGTCCCATCACAGTCCTCAGCAGTGCATAGTTAGCTATTCGTGGGTGTAAACAATGGACCACAAATGTACCAATGTGTTAATGCTTTTCAGCATATTATTTTACATTTTCACTGTACTGTGTGGGTGGCACGGTGGCGCTGTGGTTAGTACTGACGCCACATCTCCAGATCCCCGTTTCAATTCCCGGCCTGGACTTCATCTATGTGGAATTTGCATGTTCTCCCCATGTCTGTTTGGGTTTCCTCTAGATGCTCCAGTTTATTCTCACATTGCAAAGACCTGTTGGGTCAGTTGGTATCTCTAAAATGTGTGTGTGTCTACTTGTACTGTGCAATGACTTGGGATCCTGCCAAGTTTTCTTCCTTTTAACATTTAGAGACATTTGCCTTGCCACTGTCGCCCAAACCTTGCTCAATTAAGGCTTTGGGCCTAGATATTTGTGAAGGTGCTTTGAGAAATGCTCTATAAAACTGTATATAATGCTCTATGTAATGCTGTATAAATACATTTGACTGTGCTGCATTATGTACAGATTCAAAAGGCTAAATATTTCTAAAAGACCAAAACACTACTCTTAATTTCAAGTCCCAGTGGAAAACTGAAACCTGTTTGCTGTTAGTTGTAACAAGTTGCAAACTGTCATACTTGAGAAGTTGCAATGCTTCTGCCAAAAATACCCAGAGCTAGACAGTGTCTAATTTGATAAAAGGTGTCTCAGTCATTCCTTAAACATTCTCACTTTGCAACTAAATCCTTCAATAACGGAACCCATCACAGGCCTTTCTGGCACATTCTGGGTTTCATTTTCAAGGACACATACCATGCTTTCTAGGAGTGTATAAAGCAGAGGGTAAATGTGTACAAATGCTTTAATCCTTTAAATCTTTAATAATAATGCTCTTGAATATTTTCTTTAAACATAAATACTTGGGAAATTTGAATGTGAAAGCAAAACCAGCACGCTTGTAATCCATCTGCCAGTGTTTTTCATGTTGTTAGTCTGTTAGATACCTGTGGGACCTGTCAGTTTCATCACCCACCTGCTTTTTTTTTTTTTTTTGCAACTTGTGCAATACACAGGTTAACAAAAAAAATCCAAACTTAAGTCAGCAGGTTTAGGTTGTGGTGGCTTTGGCGCATTTCAAATATTGTATATTAAAATATATTAATCAACGAGTTCATATTTACATAGAAATAAGCAGAGGTGGCAAGTAACAAAGTACCTTTTGCTGTACTTAAGTATTTTTAGGTATCTGTACTTTACTTGAGTACTTCTGTACTTCTTTTACTTACTAACTATACTTTTTCTCACTACAATTTCAAAATGGGCTTGTTTTTTTTTAGCTTTTATGTAAATTTATTGATCGGCTTTATGCATTTATTTTTTATTTAGACACTTCCATCAGGCACCTAATGAAGTGCCAGTCGGAGTACTAGGTTTATACTTGATGCATCGCCAATGTTTCAAGGTGCATGTTCCAAAATGACTCAGTCGCAGGGGTTCCGCTGTGCACCGAAAAACTTGGCGCTCACCAAAAGCCTGTCACTCTTCACCGAATTAGAGACTCGGGTAAGCCTCTACAGGCATTTATATGATACATCTATGAGAGATCAAAGAGATACTTAGATGACTCAAAATTTCGGGAAGTGTCAAATATGCCAAGTGTTCGTGCAGGTTTCCATGCCATGTGTGGAGTCATGCTCGACAGTCTGAATGTATAAAACTTGTAGTCTTGCTAACACTTTTTAATGGTCAGCACAGTGCGTTCTCCTCCCAGAAATAACTTCTGTTGCGAATATAATGAATATATTAAAAACTATAGAAGGCTGATATAATAGTTATATATTAATAAGATAATCATTTATTAGTTCCAGAATGGGGAAATTCACATATATAGAAGAAAAGCTAAAGATGATGCTGTCATTTGTATGATTTTTGCACTTTTGCACAGTGTCATGGATGTGAACCTCTTGATCCCCATTAAAAACATCCTGTTTTAAAGGATTAGGAGTTAGAAAAAAGTTAGAAAGAATTTTTAAAGAAGTACTTTTACTTTTTTACTTCAGGTACGTTTGGTAGCAAATACTTTTATACTTCTACTTGAGTAAAATATATACCATACTTCAACTTTTACTTGAGTATTTTTTCATCAGATTAGTAGTACTATTACATAAGTGTACTTACTGTGTACTTCTGCTACTTCTGGAAATAAGATTCCTTAACATAGATTCCTCAAGGTAATAACATAATTCTTTCAGAGTAAGAGTTTTACCGGTATGCTGACTGGATCCATTATCCTTTGTGTCTTTGTTATTCTTCTCCAAAACAAGTAAACACTGCTAATATTACAGAGACAAGGCTAATATGATGCATGCAAATAACATACAAATGAATTCATCTGTGGACACGAGGTGAGAGCTAGCACTTTGTTGTTGTTTCTTATGTTTATTTGGCATAATTAATTAAAAAATGATGCCATTTCCAACCTCAAATTAGCCTTTTGCTTCTTCTACATATTGCAATGCAACCATGGTGCAATGTTGTGTGTCTGTAAAAGTCTTACCGATCACTGGCGCCTTTAGTAACATCTCTTTTCACTCTATTTCTTACCCCTTTCTGCCTTTCAAAAGTATTTACATTCAATTAAATTTTAATTACTCCCTAGCATAACCTCGAGACTCTATATAAACAGGAGAATTCATTATCAGGCTGTTATTTTTACACTGCTGACAGCCTCACACGTTGAGGTTTCTCTCATGTATGTGATGTATCACGTTTTAGAAAGTGCCCTACATGGAGCACACACATTTCAGCATAACTTTTATTCACTGTCAGCACTGTTAGTGTTAGTAGGTGAATTATTACTGTAAGCCAGAGCTGCTGCTGCACCAGTGCCACACAGCCAACTCTGCTTTGTAGATGCGGACATTGCTGAAAGGGCCCCCCTAAAAAAGGAAGGGGCAAAAATGGAGTCGTCGCAGAGCACATGCATGGCATATTTCACTCAGTTGGATCCAACGGTCTAAAGGCTCAATGTGACCATGGGGAACAGGACAGAAGAAACGGGTTTAGATTCATGAGGCTATGAAAAAGCACTGCAGGTATTCAGAAAAGGCGGATGTGAGACCTCAGCTGGTCAGACCCAGTTCTTCAGCATATTTTGCATGTGGGGGCACATATGTCTCTTTCTGCGGACCAAATGTTCACAATTATTTGGATGTGGGACATTTTTGACATGGGGAGAATTTGAGTGGATATTTATTTATCACTTATTTATTTATGACAAACCAAAAGAGCCAAATTTAGGTTCACCAAGGCATTGTAGACGTCTCAGATGAACTCTTGTCATTTTTTTTAAGTCTAATGCACACCAAGTTTGGGCACCCCTGGTCAAATTACAAGTTTTGATGATTTTCTTGGGAAATAAGACTTTAGTGACAAAACCTTAACAACTTCCAACTGTTTCTTGTAGCAAGCTACCAGTCTGTGTCTTTTCTTGCATGAACAGTCTGGGACTGAGAGACGTACCAAACCTCACTCTCTAATTGTTTTGTGAAGTAGTTTCAGGCTTGAGTGATGTTTTAAATCATTGTTCTGTAATAGTCAGCATCTTTTTAGCTTCCAACAGGACATTGATATCAACAGTGTATTGATTTTTAATAGAATAAATCCACTGTTTTCTCTCTCAGCACAATATTTCCGTGCCACTGGCATCCACACTCCCCAAAGCACAATAGCAGAACAGCCATCTTTGAAGTCCTCTCTTGAAATGTTTTTGATTTTTATCTAAATATAACTTTGGAGAGCAGCTATTCAACACAAAACAGCACTTGATTCCCGAATGCCTCTGGCTTATCTAAATGTTGTGTTGGACCTAAGTGTCCTTGAATGTAGCAATACTCTGAGAGGTAATGTAGACTCTTTACTGAAAAGATCTCGAGACCATAAATGAGCGATCTCAGTCTTGTTTTTGTTTTGGACTCATTTGGACTCAGTGTCATCTTGGTTTAAGGTGGACTTGGAAATTGTTGTCGAGACCAACTGAGTCTAATGCGTCTGTTTGAGGTAGTAATTATAAACAGAACTTTTTCCTATTGTTACTGAATATCAACAGTCCATTCAAACACAATAAATCAGTCCATTCTCTACATGCCTAAATCAAATCTGAACTCAGATTGGCTAACAGGGAAAATTAAGTTACTGCTCGTCTCGTTCAGTGTCCAATTAATGAATACGTTTTATTTTGAATTGCTTGACGTTCAAGACTTGAAGTGTGCATTCTCACCTGCTCTCTTTACCATGTCTGCAAAATCTGGAATTATTATTATGTTATCACATTTAATAATAAAAATGGATAGAATGGATGTTGTTGGCTATATTCATTTGACTATATGTGATGACTTCTGATTAAGTTTGACAGTAGAAGGGAAACAAAGTTTGCCTTCTAAACTTTGCCTTATAGTTTAGCTAAGACTGTTATTATGTATTTGAATGTTGATTGCTGCTAATAATTGCTGTTTATCAGAAATCCACTGGAGGCATCAAATAAAATTCACTTCTGATATTAGAGACCCAGTATTTAGAAAAGTGGTAACAATGATACTAACAGCATTCATTTATTAAAAGCACCGGTTTTAAACAAAGACAGAACCCAATCTGTTTCCGATAAACTGCCCCCTGCTTTTCTCCTTTTATGCAAAATTGAGAAAAGTGGGTCGTGGTTTACTCTTGGCCTTCTCCTGGTCCTTTAGAGATTGTGTAGGAAGCTGAGAAGCAGTGCGGGAATGAAAGGGAGTGCTGCAAAGATCAGAGCAGGATTAGCACTAATTCGACCTGCTTTTGTTACGGTCACATGGGATAACAACATGGGATGGGCTCTCCTCAGGGTAATGGAAACAGCCGGCAAGGCTAACTGGCAGCCTCATCATTTGACGCAAACCACTGAGGCACCCCACAGTGCTAATATTTCAATTCTCGTTTCCTTTCAAGAAAAAGAACGTTGACATTCTTGCCCCATATGGCATAAGTTGCCACCCTGATTTATGCAGCAGCTTTGAATATGAATTGTTACTTTGCATCGCAGAGTAAACGGTGAATTCCTGAACTATGAGAAAAGTTTATTTCCCATTAGTACATTCTGGTCCAGCTCTTTGAAGGCTATTCAGTGTCTTCAGCAATGAGAGACCAGTTGTTGGACCGCTCGGATCAAATGTGTTTTGTTTTCTGTCTCTTTTAATCACATTTGCGCAAGTTTGTTGCTTTTTTCTGACAGTTCATGGTCAAATGGCAACAGAACAGACTGAACAAAATACTCAAGCTGTTTGTTAAAGTAAGCATTACATGAATAAGGTCTTAATTAGAATAACATGTTGTGGGAAAATGGGATCATTGTTGTGGTTGGTTCTGGAGAAACACAGGAATTGCCTGATAATAATAACGTTATACAGTGAATAGAAAGCTACTGTCATAGTCTGTGTCGTTAGAAGTGAGGATTTGCTTGATTCATCTCTCGAATGAATCTGATTTCGAGGTCATGACGGGCTAATCAGAGCTCACCTGCACCCTGCTGCTACAGCTTAAATCTCATAAAGGCATGCCCTGTTCACAGGGCTAAACTGTTGCATACATGAGAAGGTCTAATACTAGTTATATTTGGAACATCATGTGAAGTAGAGGACTGAGAAAAGTGGGACTACGTTCTTGACTAGCTGTTCTCTGTTGTCACTTAGACTCATAAGAGATGTACTAAGAATGAACTTAAGCTGCTGGACCAATGGTGTTTAAACTTTATACAGTGCCATATCCCCACAACATCCAGCTCTGTACACTAATAGTACTGTGCAAAGGTCTTAGGCCACTGTTAGATTTGTTGTTTTAGCAATGGTATAATGACCATATAGAACATGTTGTCGGTGATGGGGCCCAAAAATGTCAAACTTGGATAAGCCGCTCCATAATTCTCTTTTAAACTGAAGTTCTTTCCAGTCTTTGTGAGCTTCAGCATATCTTAGCCTTTTCACCCTGTTCCCCTTCTGAAAAAGTGTTTTCTTGGCTGCTACCCTTCCAAAAAGACCATTCCTGATCAACCATCTTCAGACTGTAGAAGGGTCAACTTGGCATCTAGATGAAGCTGCCAGATGCTGCTATTGATGAAGTGTGAGTGTACTTGCCACTGTAGCCTGTAGAAGCTGTTTTTTCTTTCTTTTTTAGTTTTTTGTATGCATAACAAATGACCTTGTATTCTATGGGTGTATTCTAAAAGCGGACTGAGATATATTTATTATATACATAGTGGGGCAAAAGTATTTAGTCAGCCACTGATGTGCAAGTTCTCCTACTTGATTTTTCAAAGATTTAATTGTAAATTACGGTGGAAAATAAGGATTTGGTCAGTAAATTTTGGTCCAACTCAAATACTTTGTAACATGACTTTGTTGGCAATGACAGAAGTCAAACATTTCCGTAAGTCTTTCACCAGGTTGGCACACAATTGAGTTGGTATTGTGGCCTATTCCTCCATACAGATCTCCCTTAGAGCAGTGATGGTTGGGCAACACGGACTTTTCAACTCCCTCAACAAATCTTCTATGGGGTGAGGTTCTGGAAGACTGCTAGACCATTCCAGGACCTTCGTTCCGAGCGTGTGTTTGGATCATTGTCCATGCTGGAAGAACCCAGCACGTTCCATCTTCAATGCTGTCACTGATGGAAGGGAGTTTGGCTTAAAATCTCACGATACATGGCCCCGTTCATATCTTTAAATGGATCAGTCGTCCTGTCCCTCTGCAGAAAAAAACAGCCCCAAAGCATGATTTTTCCACCCCCATGCTTCACAGAGGTATGGTCTTCTTGGGAGCACTCTGCATCCTTTTCCTCCAGTTGAGTTTTTACCAAAAAAGTTTATATTTTGGTTTCATCTGACCACACGATATTCTCCCAATCCTCTTCTGCATCATCATATGCTCTCTGGCAAACTTCGACGGGGCCTGGACACGTACTGGCTTACGCGGGGACACGCCTGGCACTGCAGGATCTGAGTCTCTTCGGGCATAGTGTGGTATGATGGTAGGCCTGGTTAACTTTGGTCCCAGCTCTCTTGCAGGTCATTCATCAGGTTCCCTCCGTGTAGGCTTGGGGATTTTTCCTCACCGTTCTATGAACCATTTTTACCCACGAGATCTTGGCTGGGGCCCCAGATCGAGGTCTTGTATTGGATCTTCCATTTCTTACAATTGCCTCCCACAGTTGATGTATTCACACCCAACCTGCTTTGCCTGTGGTAGATTCACTTTCCCAGCCTGGTGCGTCTACAATTTTCTTCCTGGTGTCCTTCGACAGCTCTTTGGTCTTGAGTTTGGAGTCTGACTGTTTGAGGCTGTGGACAGGTGTCTTTTACACAGATAACGAGGTCAAACAGGTGCCATTAATACAGGTAACGAGTGGAGGACAGAAGAGCTTCCTAAAGAAGTTGTTACAGGTCTGTGAGAGCCAGAAATCTTGCTTTTTTTGAGTATTGAGTTGGACCAAATTTATTGACCAAATACTTATTTACCACCATGATTTACAATTAAATATTTTAAAAATCCTACAATGTGATTTCCTGGATTTTTTTTCTCATTTTGTCTCTCATAGTTGAAGTGTACCTATGATGAAAATTACAGACCTCTCTCATCTTTTTAAGTAGGAGAACTTGCACAATCAGTGGCTGACTAAATACTTTTTGGCCCCACTGTATATGGTCATTATACCATTGCTAAAACAATGGTATCTCTAATGTAATGGTGACCTAAAACTTTTACACATTACTGTACACACACTCATACTGCAGTTATACAGATCTACAACATTGTTCTTGCTCATCCAACAGTTATCACTTTAAACTGCGATCGATGCATTCTGAATGCATAAAACACATGTTCAAACAGATACATTGTTTTAAATATCACCAGCACCTTAAAAAGTGTAATTTGCTAATAATTAGTACGCTCTCTAGACAATGTATCTAGAATTATGGCAGTTGCTTGTGATTTAAGCCACATTCCGAAGACTTGCTCAATTTCAGAGAGGCTCCCTTAAATTCACCACAACATATTTCTCAATTAGGCAGTGAAATAAAATCTAAAAGGTTTTAATGTGTTCACATCAAAATTCGAGTTTCCCAGTTTGGGAAACAGGAGTAGACATACCACACTGGGTGCTGATAGTTCAGATTCAGCCTTAAACATTATTATGCCATTATTATTACTGTGTATGATCCATGCAAAATATTTTTAAAGTACGTATAAATGACATTACACTCCTGGGCAATAAATGGGCCAAACCCAAAATTGTATAATCACAGTGTTGTTCCACTAAATGGTAATGGTTTCAAACAGTTGATGAGTAATTAAAAAATGTCTACCAGTTAGTTTGTGTTTAATGCAAGTCTAAATATTCTCTATAGGATTCAAATCTGGACTCTTTTGGAGTGGATTTTGAGTTGGCTGGACATCAGAACATCAGAACAGCCAACTAGTCAATTGTTGAGCTTGTCTCATATTTACTAATGATTTCTATTATAATTAATGATTGTTATAAAGCTATGTTAGCTGTACTTTTTTGCAGAGTATTAAAATATTTGGACAGTTCAATGAAAAAGTGGGTGGGTAAGTGAAAGAGTACGTTTACTGAAATATTCATGCACATTTGTCAAGTTTTAATGTAACATGTAATATAACATTTAACAGTAGGAATGGTGACCTGGGTTCAAGCTCCATTGGTGCCTTCACTGTATGTACACAGGCTTTAGTCTGTCTTTTCAGAGAATGTGTTACATCCGTAGCATTAAAACCATTAAGTCTCCAATAACATTCCACTACGATGGTAACAACACGTGCTGCCTTACGCTAATTTGTTACATCACTGCAAAGGCATTCAACTTATTGTAGGATAGGAAGTACACATTCATCCATTCACTCATTCATTTTCTTATCCACTTAATCCTGGTCAGGATCGCACAAGGCAGGAACAACTCTCACAGGGTGCCAATCATTCATTGGACACACACACTCACAAACACCAATTATTGTCTTCAGAATGTAGGAGGAAAGCGGAGTAAAGCCCACATGGACACGGGGAGGACATGCAAACTCCACACAGGTGGGATCGAACCACGATAATCGCTGCACCACTGTGCTGCCCAGGAATTAGACCGTAAGAGAAAATGAAGAAAACTGATAAACTACAGTGGGGCAAAAAAGTATTTAGTCAGCCACTGATTGTGTAAGTTCTCCTACTTAGAAAGATGGGAGAGGTCTGTAATTTTCATCATAGGTACACTTCAACTATGAGAGACAGGAATCACATTTTAAAGAATTGAATTGTAAATCATGGTGGAAAATAAGCTTTAGGAAGCTCTTCTGTCCTCCACGCGTTACCTGTATTAATGGCACCTGTTTGACCTTGTTATCTGTGTAAAAGACACCTGTCCACAGCCTCAAACAGACAGACTCCAAACTCAAGACCAAAGAGCTGTCGAAGGACACCAGGAAGAAAACTGTAGACCTGCACCAGGCTGGGAAGAGTGCATCTACAATAGGCAAGCAGGTTGGTGTGAATACATCAACTGTGGGAGCAATTGTAAGAAAATGGAAGACATACAAGACCATTGATAATCTCCCTCGATCTGGGACTCCATGCAAGATCTCATCCCATGGGGTCAAAATGATCATGAGAACAGTGAGCAAAAGTGCCCAGAACTACCACGGAGGGACCTGATGACTGGACCTAGAGAGCTGGGACCAAGTAACAAAGCTACCATCAGTACCACACTACGCAGAGAGGGACTCAGATCGCAGGTGCCAGGCGTGTCCCCATGCTTAAGCCGTACATGGTACCGGACCGTCTGAATTTGGCAGAAGAGCATACAACACACTACACGACACTGCACCTTATTAGTATTAGAATTTTATATATTTTGTATATGTACAGTCTTAAAATTATATGTAATGTTAAGTGTATAGAGAGACAACATCAACCGGAACCAAATTCCCTTGTGTGTGTAAAAACATTGCTTGGCGAAATAAAAGCTGGTTCTGATTCTGATTCTGATATGGATGATCCAGAGAGGATGGGAGAATATCATGTGGTCAGATGAAAAAAAACTACAATAGAACTTTTGGTTGAAAAATAGAAAAGGGAAGGGCGGGGAGGGAGACAGAAGGAGGAGGGAGGGAAGAAATTTGAAGGGGAAAAAATGGGCGGTGAAACATCATGCCCCAGGGCTGTTTTCTGCCAAAGGGGACAGACGACTGATCCGTGTTAAGGGAAGAAAGGACGGGGCATGTATTGTAAGATTTAAGGCCAAAACTCCTTCAATCAGTGAAGAGCCATTGAAGATGGAAACATGGCTGGGTCTTCCAGCATGACCAATGATTGCAAAACACCTGCTCGGGCAACGAAGGAGTTGGAAATAGCTGTTGATCATCCAATGTGTTGTGGCAAAGGAGATGTCATGCAGGACATTAAAAACCACAAAGATCTGAATAAAGAAAAAACTGGTTTAGTTCAATAAAATAAACAACAAAACAAGGTTTTATTTTTTACCTTTTATGACCAAAGCTATAGAAAAGGTCTTGACTCAAGGACCCAACAGTGGCCGCCGCAGAGGTGGGAATTTGAACCCAGGACCTTCAGTCCACAGGTTCGTACCTTAACCGCTAGGCTACCACAATCCAATTTGTATTAAAGTGTGTTTATGCCATTTGGAGGTGAGAATATTACTATTTTATTAGTCAGTTTAGTTCACAAAATGTAGTATTGTTTATGATATTAGGCTGAGCCATGTGCTTCATCTCAGTTGAAGCTTGTTATACTGAGAGATGATATAGAGCAAAGCAAAAGCTTGGTTAACAGCTTATGAAGTGGACTGGACCGAAAGCTGCTGCTTCTGCCACCATTTGTAAGATGCTGTGGGCTGTGGGCTTTTGCAAAAAAACATATTGTCAGTTGTTCCTCAGGAAATGTTGTGTTATAAAAATATGAATAAGACCTCAGACTCAGCCTGTGTGCAGTTTGCATGTTCTCCCCCTTTCTGCGTGGGTTTCCTCCCACATTCCAAAGACATGCATTAGGTTAATTGGTGCTTCTAAGGTGCCTTGAGTGTGTGTATGATTGTATGTCCCCTACGATGGATTGGTGCCTGTCTAGGGTTGTTCCTGTGCCACTGGCTATGCACCAGCTTTCCTGTGAGCTGACCAGGATTTAGCAGATAAAGTGAATGAATGAAAATATGAATTATAATATACTTGGTGGGGTGTTTGTGTGGTTCTCCCACCGCTGTGGTGACCTAGGTTAGAGTACCGATGGTACACTCTGGCCTAGTCAGGCATAACACAGAGAAGATTGGCCAAAATTAAATGAAAGGCAGACCTGTGGATGGTCAGGCACTGCAACACTGCCCCTGTTCACATGATCAACTGTGCACTGTGGACTGCAGAACCGAACAGCCAATGTTTAGGTAGGTGTTAGGTATCAAATTGACGTCCACATGATGTTTCCCAGCAAAACATTACCAGAGTATCACACTCTCTCCCCTGGCTTGTATCTGACCAGATTACCTTCTTCCATTGCTTCAAACCACAGTTCAGACACTTGCTTGCCCATTTTAAGAGCTTTCTCAGGTGGACAGGGGTTAACATGTTGAGCACTCTAATCAGTCTGTGACTAGGCAGCCCCATCCTCAGCAGGGGGCACTGCACTGTACTGTGACACATTTATCCCATAACCAGCAGTAAACATTTCTGTGACTTGTACCACTGTAGCTCTTCAGTTCATTTGGTAGATTCGTTGCTCTCGGGTGCCAACAGTCATGTTGCGACTTCATGGTTTGTCATTTAGAGCAAGCGAAAGGACTAGTGTCTAATGGTCCCCTTTTATTGGCCGGGCATTCAAAGGGATGTTGTGCGTTGTGCCAGAAATGCCAGTTGGTAAATCTACCAGCCAATCCAAAAGCGCTGTTGTGCCAGCTCAAATTAATTGGAGTCCCATTTGAAAGAATTGAAATGGACCTCATCAGGACATTAGAGCACAGTTGTGTCGGTCCTAGTGAATTACGCAACACAATATCGCCGCACACGTTGCAGAATGCGCTCATCGGCATGATCTCCCACAAACTCTATGAATTATTAAAGCTTGAAATTGATTCTCACCAGTGTGTACCATCCTCAGACAGACAGGCTGCCCAGGTGGTTTAACCAGACCTTGATTAGTACACAAAGATGCTAAACGCTGGGATTGGGGTTGGAACCTCTGCTGTTTGCAGTACAAGAGGTGTCACAAGCTTGCACAGGTTCTCCCCAGTTGAATTATTCCACAGAAGAAAGCCACATGGGGTACTGTACATTTAATCGTGAGCAATGGGAGGAGGAAACTTCACAAAGCAAAACTAAATGTACTACACATGCGAGCAAAACTGCAATCACGGGGTCATCTAACACTAGTGAATTTGGTCCAAGCCGAGGACCATAAAAAGCCCGGCTGTACAAAGAAGCAGGAAGTTCAAAAACTCAAACTAACACAGCTCGGTATTCAAAATACCTTCCGTCTTGTTATTTTATTTAAAGATGAGTCTTTAGTTAGTAATCTGCCACAGTGCATCAGGCTCATGTTTCAGCCTGGTCCAGATGTGTCCAGATTTGAACCCTGTAGAGAATACTTGATCTCACATTAAACACAAACTAACTGGGAAACATTTTTCAATTGCTCATCGACTGTTTGAAGCCATTACCACTGAGTGGAACAACACTGATTTAGCAATTTTGGGTTTGGTCCATTTTTCACCCAGAAGTGTGTGTGTGTGTGTGTGTGTGTTAGACCTCATTTACTGTTTTATGCAAAGTACGTCAAAAAGCGATAGGTGTTTTAATTTCCCCAAAGTCTTCAGCATTTTTGGATCATTTGCCTATTTTGTCAAATGTGGGCATGCAGAGATAGTTGGGTCTACACTTGTATAACATGTGGCTAAAATCCGTTTCAGACATCCTCTTGGTTTGAGTAAAGTAAATCTGTTTTTAATGTGCCTTGAGTGCATTTACACCTTGTTTTTTATATTGAATGATCCCATTTCAGGACCCTGGCTAAATAATATTGATTGCAAGTTTTCACATTAATGGAACTTCAAATTTTCACTAGAAAAATGCATATAAGAACACATTCCTATAAGGACCTGCTGCAGCTGTAAAGCCTTAATTCTGTTACTCGATCAAGGTCATTAGAAAACTGATTTTTAGTAAATTAAAATATATATTTAAACATAGCTACTGAGCTACAAATCAATTAAGGTTTTTATGAAATAAGCTATGTAGCATGTTTAAATATTCCATGGAATATTTAACACTATATCTCTTTGTTGTGGACTGTTTATGACATGGGGTTGGTAGCTCCAAAGATTCTCTGCCTTGATTTGCAGCAAGGATTGTACCTGTATGAAGTTTGCATGTTCTCCCTACGCCTGTGTGGTTTTACTCCTAAATTCCAAAGACATGCATCTCTAGGGTGTTTCAGTGTGTGTGATTGTATGTGTGCCATACAATGGATTGGCACCCTGTCTAGGGTCCGTTCCTGCCTTGTACCCTATGCTGCCAGTTGAACCATGGCTTTCCACAACCGTGAATAGGATTTGGTGTGTAACAAACTGAATGAATGATTTGAGGTATACATTTACATTGATGTCACTTAGCAGACGCCCTTATCCAAAGCGACTTACGATTGATACAGTCTTACAATCCAAGCAATTGTGGGTTCAGGGCCTTGCTCAAGGACCCAAGAGAGGCAGCTTGGCAGAGGTGGGATTTGAACCCTGGACCCTATTATTCATAGTAAAGTACCCTAACCACTAAGCCGCCACAGTCGGTCATGGTGTCTGTGTTTTTATATATATATATATCTATATAGATAGATAGATAGTGAGCTTGGATATCCCATAACTTAAGTTATAAGTTTTGTATCTTATATAATATGTCTTTTACATTCCTACGTAGATTATTATTTTTTAACTCAATTGTGGTCTGTTTGAAGAATGAAAAACTCTCTTACCGGCCTTTCAGGTCATAATACAAATACCATTTGTTCTCATAAAAGTAACAAACCCTGTCATTATTATTATCATCATCATATTATTATTATTAGTATTATTATTATGCTTTGTGTATCACAGTTTGCGTGACCAGTATGCTATACTTTTCATTTGTGTGCACATGTTGCATGCAGTCTGATTGTTACTTATCAGCATTTGCATTTTTCTGTAACCCATAAATTCAGCTGTTTTGTTCGTAGGGAGTGTGGATTCATGCCAGTCATTGGAAGAGGAACTTAAAATCAACTGTCTGCTATGTCAAGGTCAGAAAGTTTGTTCTGCAGCATGTTTTGGGGTTCTTGCCTTGACCCCTTTAATTTCATTACCATTTATGTCCGGAAATAGACACGGTTGTTAAAACATGCCTTGAACCTTCTGACAACCCAAAGTGCATTGAGATGTATGAATATGTTTCATACATGTCGGATACCAATAAATTGTAAAATCTAAAGCTACAACACTACATATATTGTTTTACTCTATTTCAGTATTGGCTTAGTTTATATCACAATAGGCCTCAGTCGATTAATGTAAAACTGCGCTAACCGCACATGACGGTGGAAGCACTGATTCGTGTTTGTATAAGCTGTCATGGGGATAAAATAGCATTTGAACAGACCAGCGAATAGACTTCCGAATGGATTCGCCTCTTTATGGCTTTTGCATACCTTGATGTTTTTGCTTAATCTGGACAGTGCAAGCAGAAGTACACAACAAAAACTTCCAGCTTTCTTGTATGCGATGGCAGTTTGAAAGCCTTGTTGAATACAACTTGGCTGAAACCAAATGCAACTTCCATGAGCATGTCAGAGCAGAGGAGGCAGAGAAAACAAATCTCAAACACATCAATCTGAACCATGTGCAGACATCAAAACGAAATGCCAAAACACACGGGAGGGTCATGAGTCATAGACTTGACTAGTCCTATAGACTTGTTGGGGAGCTTAAAAGCTGTTGGAGTTAAAGAAAAAGGTATGCATGCATTTTATAGTGACATTTTATAGCGTGATAAAAACAGGCATGCCTTCACTGGGTAGGCAAACTGAGCAAGATCCCAGGTTACAGAAGGTGAGAGCCCAGATGAATATAAGCGTTTGCACTTGTGGCCCAACACCTCCATTGTACCACCTCTCACTGACTAATACTATTACTGTACCAGTCTGTGCATTGCTGTCTGGCTGTACTCACAGCAGATAACTGAGTTGGAACTATGTGGTTTACTTGCACAACTGCTATTGGTTTAAAATGGAGGCTTTCTAAATTTTCTCCCAATCTGTATAATGCAGATCATATTAAATAGACAGAGCCAGAAATGTACTACCTTCGGGATTCCACCACACGTTTAGATACAATGTACTTTTGAACTGCAATGCTATGAAGCTAATGGCATACAGTGCAAGTTTCAGGGGTGACTCATAGGTAATTACCAATAACTGCGTGTCCTCTGCATTTAAGCCTGTGATTCTTTGCTAGAAACCACAAAACATGCATTTCCTGTCTAAAGTAATTGGACATACCTGATTATACCTGATTTGGATCACAGCCTAGGGTTATCTCATCTTTAATGACCTTTGAATTAAATAATAGCCTTTAAGTAGCCTTCCTCCTAGCTCATTCAGCAGTTTCCAGTCTAATACAGATGTATGCACAAAACACAGCTTCTCATTAGGCTGTGATGAACAGTCTGAAGCTGGTAACGCGTGTGGTAACGTCCTGAAGCCTGGGCTATCTGTGATGTTTAACAGCCAAGCTATAAGCAGCAGCTTATGTTAACAGAAGGAGATGTGTCCTTACCGAGTGCCCGGCTAAGTCGGACTTATCAGGGTGGGGTTGCGTTGGGTTGACCTCAGGGAAGAGGATGGGAGGAGAAATCCCTCATTTTGTTCTGTAATCCAGGATTGGGACTGATCGGGTGAGCTCCCCTGACGCTTTGTATCTCCATGTATTCTGGAAAGAAGAACCTTGTGGCTAAGCCTGGCTGTTGGCTGAGCTCGTCTGGGCTGGTTTGGGTTGGGCTGGGTTGGTTTCGTCGAGATGCAGCGTCAATGGTTGATAGAATTTACTACAGAAATTTCTGCGTCACGTTGAGGCCGATTCCAGGCTTTTCTTGAGTGCTTACATCACTTATATGAGTCAGGATACCCTGGGGGCGGCCGAGGATTGTCCTCATCCTTTAGGATAGGCGAGCCCTGGATTAGCAGATTAAGATTTGTCGTAAGCAGAATGTAAAGGTTGTTCACATGAATCCAGGTGTATTGAGTGTCTGTTAGGGAGGCAGAGGATGATTCTGCTGGTTTATGCTAAATCAGGCCTAAAACTGAGAGAGGAAACATAGCATATGAAAGTAAACATGACAAATAGATCCTTTAGGTCAGATTACTATTAAAACACTAAACTATTAGACAGTACCTGCATTAATTCATGTATTTTAAATTGAGTATAAACTTCAAGGAATTGCCACCCAGCTTAGTTTGTTTTCTAATTACCTTAATCCCACTGGTATTGTACATGGAGATATAGATATATGTATTATAATTAGCAACATTTCACACACGAGCAGTAAATTAGAACTGCAGACCATAAACATAGACAGCAAAAAGAATGAACCACAATTCCTTCACTTACTTCTGTGAGTAGGAAGAGCCTTGTCTGTCCTCAGTACATCATCTCTTGCATGGTAGATATGCTTAAAGGATAAGGTTTGAATCTCTGTACATGTCTCGAGTATAATGAAGTGTAAGTATATGACTGTGTGTGTCTGTGTGTGTGTGTGTGTGTGTGTGTGTGTGTGCTCCTCCTGGTTGTATTCTATCTCCCCTCCCTGAGTTTGAGGCTCCTCCTTAGACAGAGCAGATCACACACTGGCTCAGATTACTGTTGTCTCACTAATCACATGCGGCATTGCCCTGGCACCCCCCTGGGTCAGGCAGAACTTGCTGACCAGGTATTTCTAACACCTTCTCGCTACTGTACAGTTCTCTCGAACAACTACAATTAGGCCAGGCTTTAAATGGTCACTCTCAGTTTCCGAGAGATGCTTTGGAGGCTGGATTTGCAGTGATGGAAACTGCATAGTGACCTGCCAGCGTTGATGACAGCCGACGGGACTATAGATCAGGTGGACCTGGTAGGTTTCTTCACTGCTGGGCAAGGCATGAACACCACGGCATACATGGCCTTCTTCTGCGTTGGCTAACAAGGCAGGTCTTCAATCACGTTGGAGAATGATTCCCTCTGGAAGTCATTCCAAAATAAAACATCTCGCAAGCTGAGGACATAAACCAGAGAGGATGCTTGCCAGAGAGAGGAGGGAAAGAAATAAATGTAGAGAGGCAGAGAGGAAGAAAGTAAGAGAGATGCACAAATGTTTTAAAACAGGCCAACTATTTCTTCAGTGTGAATATTGGGTGCGTAAAAAGCAGCAAATGGCGAGCAGATGGCGGACTTGCAGGCAGCAATCCAACACTCTAATCTTCAAAATAAATAAATACCTGAGTGTAACTCGTGGCATTGGCAAACTAGAATGGACAGCTGACCACTCACAAATTACATTTCCAGTTCCTGTCAGTTTCACCGAGCCCCCTTTTCATGTGACGGAGCATTTGTTTTTGCTTTGTCTTCAGGTTGTCAATCATCTGTAAGTCGGTAAAATTAATAAAAAACCTTTTATGTTAAAGTGTCAGTAGAAAAATGAAATGTTTTCCCTTGGTAGAACTACAGGATATACTGTAGAAAGATTGAAATGATGACATTAGTTTGAACTATATTAACCTAAAATCAAAAGTGGAACTTTGAGTCCAACTATGGGGGGAAAAACACATTCAGCTTGTTCTCAGCTTTACAGTATTCTGAAGCAGTGTAAACGATGGCATCCGGCCGTTGTTGATTTGACGAAGAAAATGTTTGAAATGTTCGAAGATTGGATTTAATGTGTAGATAGTGGAACTCTTCTCTTTTTTTAATAATTTTTTTGACAATACAGATTGCCTCCTAAACTATTTTCAGCACATTGGAGTGGTTTTGTGGTTCCAGTGATCATGTTTATTGCATGGAGAAAAAGAAACCGAAGCTCAGAAATGGTGGCAGACCCAAAGTGTAAACAAAAGAAACTGACAAAGTGAATGATTTAAGGTCAGACATGCAGCCCATTGTTTCTTTACTGGAAATAAGACAGACATACCAATAATTTGTTTACATTCGAAGCTGAACTTTCTCAAATATGTCAAGGATAATTGGAGGTTCAGAAATGTATAGAAACCGATCATGGAAATATGTTCACACGTCGACCAACAGATAAGTACATTGGACAATAAATGGACATAAACCTACACTTTTCAACTATACCAGTTTAAGATATTAGATATTTAAAGAAAGAGTTAACAACGAGTAAATGTTTTACTACAGCCACCTTTGCAGTTAACCCTAACCCTATTAAAAAGCTGTGGTTTGAGCTGAACTGGGCTGTCCATAAGCACACCTACAAACCTCATGGAAAGTGCTTGCAGAATCAGAATGCTTGTATAACCTAATGCGATGTTACAGGTCAAGACTTGCCATCGTTACCCTTGCCAAGAGGGCTTTTACCAACAGGGAAACTAATTTTAGTTATGAGATAGAAAATGATCATTGTTTCTATCAATAATTATTTATTATTGTGAATTAAAAAATTCATAGATTTAGGACAGTCTGCTTTATGGTGTTGAATGGAAAACTACAATCTGCTCAGGATGTTTTCTCTCCAGAATTTAATTTCTTTTTGATACGTTTGCAGTTACATGTACAGTTTTTAGCAGACAGGCGCAGACAGGCATACCCAGAGCAAGAGCAGATGACCACTGTTGGCAGCTTTGTGAACCTTTTAATCAGTATTCCAGGGCCAATAGTGTTTTTGTTGCATAGTTGGGTTTGAGGTTTTTTTTTTTTTTTCCATAGTCTTCATCAGTTTGTAAACTTCCTCCAAAAAAAAAACTATTTCCATTTGCGTTCTGCTCCATGCACCTGTCTTCTATGTAATATGTTTTGCTGTACACATGTAATTATACAATCAGTTACTATGGTTACTATCTGTTGCAAAATTGCTTTTCATGTGGTAAAATTGTAAGGGATTAGTACACAGAGTTCTAACTTACATGGAATTCCTAACAGGAGTTTGTATATGGATTTGTTCCTCGGAAAGCGGCTCAAAGTTCCAGTTAAGTCACATGGTCAAAACACTTTTTCACATGACTGACTTCTAATAATGGGTGTCACCCAGGAATGTTGATATTATGATATCTACGATCACCAACAATTAACCAGGCTAAAGATTTAGATCCTCAGTGGCGACTGAAAGTGTATGAACCCTTTAGAATTTTCCATATTTCTGCATAAATATCACCTAAACTTTTTTCCAAATTTTACACAAGTTCTAAAAGTAGATAAAGAACAAATTAAATAAATGAGACAAAATATCGGTTAGTGGCAAATGTATGTGTGAGTGAGTGCCCTGTTTTGTTTAAAGAACAGGGACCTACCAAAGTCTGATCTTCACAACACGTTTGTTGAAATGTGGAATGGCATGAACAAGGGAGATTTCTTCGAACCACAATGTTGTGAACCACAAATTTTTACAAATTTTACAAAACCATTTCTAAAAGGTTTGGACTCCACCAATCCACAGTTAGACAGATTGTGTACCAAGGGGAAAAATTCAAAGCCACCGTTACACTCTCCAAGACTGGTTAATCAACAAATGTCACTCTATGAGAAAGGCATGTAATAGTCTGCGAAGTCACAATGGAACCCAGGGTAACTTCTAATTAACTAAAGGCCTCTGTCACGTTGATTAATATTAGTATTATATTATATTAGTATTTATGACTTCACCATCAGAAGTACCCTGAATAATAACTGTGAACTTGGCAGGGTTGCAAGGAGAAAGCCACTGCTCTCTAAAAATTAATTCTGAATTATACCAGCAAATTCTAAAGGAAAATGTCAGGTCATCTGTGCATGAATCAAATCTCAAGAGAAGGTGGGTCATGCAGCAAGAAAATGACCCTTAGCATACAAGTGGTTCTATCAAAGATTGGTTAAAGAAAAATAAAGATAAAATGTTTTGGAATGGCCAAGTCAAAGTCCTGACCTGAACCCAATTGAAAAGCTGCAAAAGGACCTTCATGTGAGGAAACCCACCAACATCTGAGTTGAAGTGTTCTGTATGGAGGAATGGACTTAAGTTAGTCCAAGCCAGTGTGCTGGACTGATACAACACCAGAAACCAGTAAATACTGCACCAGATACTGAAGTCTATATCTTAGACTATTTAGCTGGTTGGCAGTAGTTTTGATGAATAAAATGTCATTCTGATTTCCTCTACAGTAAAATCTTATGTACATCAACCTATAGCCACACAACCTCCTACTGCCTTACAACTGGTATACCATAAATTCAGTTACTGGATACACATCAGTGAAATGACAATGGCAATAACACCAATGAAAGTTTGAATTCGAGATACTTAATGCAACATAACCCACCTGCACCAGAGGACTATGGTCAGCTTATCAGAAAAACTCAATCTATAGAGGAAAGCACAAATAAACAAAAATGTGGCCACAATATTACTAATGTGATTATCTGAAGTGGCTAATGCAAAGCCAATGCACATATTACAATGAGTAACTTTTTATCACACGCTGAATTAGAAAAAGTCGTGACGGTATGGAAAATGCAAATAAAAAAAAACCTGTTCTTTACATTTCCTTTGAATTTTATTTCATTGCAGACAGTATGAACCTGAGATATTTCAGGGTTTTTTTTTCAACTTTATTTCATTTGCTAATAATCATGCTTTCCTGCATTTTAGGCCTGTAACACATTTAAAAAAAGTTGAGATGGGGTAAATTGAGGGCTAGTAATGAGGTAAAAAACCCTAAATAATGATATGATTTCAAAGAAAAACTGGAAGGGATTTACATATTTCAGTCCTAACTTTTTCTTATTTGTCTTGTTTTGCATTGTCTTGTTGAATAATGCATGGACATCCCTGGAAAAGATGTCATCTTGAAGGCAGTGTACTTCTCTGCATTAATGCTGCCGTCACAGAAGTGTAAAAGACTTTTGCTAAGGGCACTGACCCAACCCCATACCATGATAGGGCCTGGCTTTTGGACTTGTTGCTTTGGTCTGGAGCACACAGCATCCATTCTTCCAAGAAAGATCTGGAATACTGATTCATCTGACCATAATGCACGTTTCCACTGTGTGATGGTGCATCCCAGATACCTCAGAGCCCAGAGAGGTCGATGCCACTTCTGAACATGATTAACATAAGGCTTCTTTTTTGTGCAGTAATGTTTTAAGTGGCATTTCTGAATATAACTTCTGTACTCTAGTGCTTGATAAAGGTTTGATAAAGTAATCCCTTGGCCATGAGGTTCTATCAGCTCTTGATGAATGACAGTTCTTGCTGCAGTGCTGTCTGAGGGATCAGAGAGCATGGGAATTCAGCTTAAGCTTGTGCCCTTGGCCTTTATGAACTGACAGTTTACCCAATTCCTTGTATCATTTAATGACATCATGCACTGCAGATGGAGAATTGTGCAAATCCCTTCTATCCCAATATCCAAATCCCAATCTATCGTTGATGTACAATGGTTTTAAACATTTTCAAACTGGAGATCCTCTGCTCAGCTTTGCTCCTCAGATACTCAAGACTTTCATGGATGCTGGTTTTGTACCAAATCATGATTATAACCTGTTGACATCACGTGTTTGAAATCACATTATTACACACACACACATTATTCATTAATCACATTATTTAGTTGTTTTTTTTAAATCATTACTAGCTCTAAATTGCACCTGTCCCGACTTTGGAATGTGGTAAAATAAGTACTGAACATGTGAATCATTGTGCATCATGAAAAATCCACAACAAGTTCTTTATATACTAGATCTAAAGAGTATTCCGAGGATAAAAACAAGAAGTGTCAGTGATGTGAAGCACCACTCCTTCATGGAACGTAGAATAAACACGGGTGTTTCCATTTCTGTTTATACTGTTTGAAAGCTTTGCAACTTCAATGTGTAATTCAATCATAATTGCCATCGGCATTTAGATAATTAGTGTAGTATATCATAGCTGTTACTCATCTGGCAAAAATGTGTTTTACTTTCAGTAGTGATTTAGACCTGACATGCCGTGTGCAGGTAGCTAGTCACCATACATGCTGTACGTGCAAAACAAAATAACAATAAACTAAAAGTGTTCAACAAGGAAGAGGGGCAACAGAATACAAACAGTAAAAACTCTTATTTTCTGCACATTTTACCCTGGCTTGTCTGGATGCCAGTACATTGTATGGACAACAGGGGATGCTGTTGATCTACCAGCTGGACTTCTCTCCCTCAGGCAGTCAGTTGTGTCTGTATAAATGCACTCGACTTGACCAGAAGGCACCTCCTGGACTCAAACCCAGGTCTCTGGTGTGGTGGGCTAGCGTGTTAAACCGCTGTGCCACCGGTACACCACAAAACAAACACCTAGAAACGTTTGGAGGCTGTGATTTCCGCCACAGTGGGTTTTATTAAAGACTGAATGACAGGAATTCCAAACTTGCGCACATGCCAAATTTACAGTCCGCCAATATGTCAAATTCAGCAGTAATTGTGCACAGAAAATTGAAAATGTATTGTTTAAGGTCTAAGCGGTTGCTGCTTTCCTGAACTTCAGTCTGAAACTGTGTACTTGCTACCTCAATTGTTGGTCACAGATATTTTATTTGAAATTGTGTTCATAATTGTTTGTTATTAAACCATGTGGTTGTGTTTTTGTTTTTGGGTTATTTAAATAGTTATTTGAGCTTTCTGTCATATGTGAACATCATGAGAACCAGCCATGAATGAAAAAATGTGCAAAATCAAAGTGTAAATGTCTGCGGTTGGAAAACAAAAATACTTGGTGAAGCAGGGAGGCCTACTACAATGGATCAGTAACCTCAAATCCGCAAAGCCTCAAGAGATCATCTGTAGCCCAATCTCTTCGCCATTAATTTTACCATTGTTGAAATGTAGTTGTTGGAGAGTTTGAGTGGATTTTGCATTTGACAGTGCCATGCTAGTCCTCCCTAATAAACTTTTCCACATTCACTTACAATTACAGCATTTAGCAGATTTAACAGGATTTAACATTAATCCAGAGCTACTTACGTAATTTTTCTTCTCCTTAATAGACGTATCATGCTAGTTTAACTGGGGGACCAGATGGCCCGTATTTCATGGAACAATCCCATATTTCAGTCCATGTCCCGGTGTCCCGACTTATTTTAAATTATGTACATCTGTGCCGCATGTCAAAGAAAATGACAAATTCATACTGTAATGAACGTTAGCAGAGAATCATCGGCCAAAATGCTTTTCTTTATTCAAAAGGAACACACCAATTATTTCACAAATGACTGCACAAGTCTAACCATAGAATTCCTTAAAACTGTGGCTTTGCTTTCCTGTTGATGTATGCTTCTACAATCTCTAGTCACTGTGTGTGTCTTTGCATTTCTTTGACTCTTCTTTTAATATCCTACCTTACCACACACAGGTGGTTGATTATGTACACACTCTGCACACAGCCATTGGTCGTGCTAGGGAAAGAGTCACACATGATTTTTCCGTTTTCTCTTTTTTTTCGGTTAGGAAAAGAATCAATGTCATGTAAAAGGTGGTAAAAGTTAAATGCTTGTTTGTTTGTACTGACATGTAAAAAGCTCAATGGAATTATCTTATAGTATTATCTGCCCAAGTGGAGTGGGGGCCAAAAGTCTAAGATCATTAATGAAAACGATCCTACATTCACACTACTATGGCTCAGTATACGATATCTGGGAACACGATAATCCACATAAATACATATTCAGCAGAAACTAATACATTAGTAAGTTTGTCATTTAAAGCAACTATTTTCATTCTAAATCTTACCATCAGCATAACAATTAGAGTAAAAAGTTAAATCTTTGAAAAATAAAAACTTTTTTGTTATATATTAGAATTGATTGGCATTTGGTATGCTCCCCATTTTGCTATAATGACAGCATGCACTCAAGATGTCATGGGTTCCACAAGTTTGTGCAATATCTGATTATCCATGCGATATTTCTGAATGCCTGGCTTTCTTTATCTTCAAGCACCCTAAATGCTTGATGTTCCATGACAGTCAGCACTCCTCGATCTTCTTTGGTCTATAAGTGATCATTGGGTTATTATCCTTCTGCAGTAGAAATCCTTCTCCACTCCTTCAAGTTCCAAACCAGCATTTTCACAAGTGGTCTCAGACTTTTGGCCCCCACTGTATATGCTACTGAAGTTCTACAGAACTGCCACTCAATGCATGTTTTTTTCTTTATTGCACCACAATTAATAAACCCTAGAAACGTTTGTGATCAAAAATCCCAGCAGATCAGTATTTATAGAAATACTCAACAATCATCAAAGATCATATATTTCTGGAAACTGTGACAGGTCTGTGTCTGTGTGATTTTGTGTCAACATCTAACATCAAAACAAACCATTTAAATGGTGTAACTTGGAATTAAAACACAAGTAAAATATGTTTCTTATAGAGGGCAACAGGTCTCTTTCGATGTATGTAATGTTTGGGTGTGTAATGCTGAATACGCCCCTGCCTACAGCCCTGCACATTTTGTCCCCATTTTCAACATCACTGAATCAACTAATTAGTTACCATTCCTGAGTTGATACTGGTGTCTTAACGCAACGGAAACACAGAAATGTGTAGAGCAGATGGGAACCAAGAGCAGGAAGGAGAACCTGGGAGGTTCTCATCTGGTATTTGACAAAAATGTTAACCTTTTTCCTTACTTTTGCGAGGAAGCATTCTTGTATTACTATTGCTAATAACAGACTAATGACAACTTCCAGCTGACACACAGCTGAAAACCTGAGATGTTTATATACAGATACACTGGCAGATGTTGATTATTTTTCTTATTCAAATACTGACTTGCATTTGATAATATTTCTAATATTAGAATCTGGCACTATATTTTCCTGGCCATTCTTATTTAATTTCTTCTTACATTTATTTTTTAGTCCACGCAGTGTTAAAATGGACAGATGAGATTATGTACATATGTAAATATGTACAGAGTTCTGCTTGTATGTGTTTTTTGTTTGTTTGAAGATCATGCATATACAATATTGACCATAGATTTTATAGTCCTAGCCAGAACACTGCTAAATAGTTTCCATTTTATTTAGATCTACGTGGAATGCCAGCCATGGCTGAGCAGCCACTAAGATCACCATGCACATTCCCAAGCATTGCCTGTTGTACAGTGCCTGGTTGCCTAAAACACCTTAAATTAAATTTTCCCCTTAAGATTGCCCTTAAACATCTCTAAAAGTTGTGCGTTGCAAAAAAACAGAAATTGTCATAAACCCTTATGTTCCCTTAAGTATCAAATGTCCCTTAAGTGTTGGATATAGCTCCTTAACGGTAAATTCCCTTACAGTTAGAGGGACGCAAAACTGCTTCTAAAAATATGGCATTTTTGGAAGTTTTTGAAGATGATTTTTTTCTTCTTCTTCTTTAAAATAAAAATAAAATATATAATAAAATCCGAATAAATTTAATGCATGTTTTATTATTATTATTATTATTATTATTATTATTATTATTATTATTATTATTATTATTGTTAACTTGTGATTTTTTTTGTGTGTGTTTTCTTTTCTTTTTTCCTCTTATTTTTCATTTTGGTTTAAAAACTGTTAAGGCATCTCTCAAATAGTGGTGTTCAGTGAAAGTTATTTTTTTTTCTGCGGATGAGTCGTTGTCATGGACACAGTAGCAACAGAACGTTACAGCAACAAAACCTCAGTCACGGCAGGAAATACCTTACTGTGTTCCCCTAGTTAAATGAAACAGTGAAATAGCTGAGGGACTTTATGCAACACACTTAGGTAAGGGAAAATCTCTTAAGGTTTATACTTAAGGGGGAAACACTTGAGGTATTTTAGGCAAACAGGCACAGATTCGTACCCCTGATTTACTATGAAGGTTACATACTGACATTGTGAACACATCACAAACTGAGGAGTTTTATATATAGTGCATTCATGTACAGCATAGCCTAGCCTACCTTAAACATGCTTACAGTAACCTAGAGTTGGGCAAAATGATTAACACAAAGCTTATTGTATAATAAAGTGTTGACTGTCTCATGTAATTTATTCAATAATGTATTGAAAGTAAAAAACAAAATGATTAGTCCATCGGTGTCCTGCCCAGATACGTACAGTGGTGCTTGAAAATTTGTGAACCCTTTAGAATTTTCTATATTTCTCCATAAATATGACCTAAAACACCATCAGATTTTCACAGAAGTCCTAAAAGTAGATAAAGAGAACCCAGTTAAACAAATGAGACAAAAATATTATACTTGGTGATTCATTTATTGAGGAAAATGATCCAATATTAGTGAGTGGCAAAAATATTTGAACCTTTGCGTTCAAGTATCTGGTGTGACCCCCCCTGTGCAGCAATAACTGCAGCTAAAAAAACTTTTCCTGTAACTTTTGATCAGTCCCCTGCACAACCAGCTTCAACTCTGGGATGTTGGTGGGTTTTCCTCACAGTAACTGCTCACTTCAGGTCCTTCCACAACATTTCAGATTGGATTAAGTCAGGACTTCGACTTGGCCATTTTCCAAAACATTAACTTTATTCTTCTTTAACCATTCTTTGGTAGAACAGCTTGTGTGCTTAGGGTCGTTGTCTTGCTGCATGACCCACCTTCTCTTGAGATTCAGTTCCTGGACAGATGTCCTGACATTTTTCTTTAGAATTCTCTGATATAATTCAGAATTCATTGTTCCATCAATGAAGGCAAGCCGATCTGGCCCAGATGCAGAAAAACAGGTCCAAACCCTGATACTACCACAACCATGTTTCACAGATGGGATAAGGTTCTTATGCTGGAATGCAGTGTTTGCTTTCTCCAAACATAACACTTTTCTTTTAAACCAACAAGTTCTATTTTTATCTCATCTGTCCACAAAGCATTCTTCCAATAGCCTTCTGGCTCATCCACATGAACTTTAGCAAACTGCAGACGAGCAGCAATGTTCATTTTGGAAAGCAGTGGCTTTCTCCTTGCAACCCTGCCATGCACATCATTGTTGTTCAGTGATCTTCTGATGGTGGACTTATGAACATTAACCTTATCCAATGTGAGAGAGGCCTTCAGTTGCTTAGAAGTTACCCTGGTGTCCTGTGGACTTGGACTTGAACTAACAGTGGACTTGAATTTCTTCCATTTGTGCACAATCTGTCTGACTGTGGATTGGTGGAGTCCAAACTCTTTAGAGATGGTTTTGTAACCTTTTCCAGCCTGATGAGCATAAACAACTCTCTCTCTGAGGCCCTCAGAAATCTCCTTTGTTAGGGCCATGATACACTTCCACAAACATATTGTGAAGAGCAGACTTTGATAGATCCCTGTTCTTTAAATAAAACAGGGTGCCCACTCACACCTGATTGCCATACCATTGATTGAAAACACATGACTTTAATTTTACCTTCAAATTAGTTGCTTATCCTAGAGGTTCACACAGTTTTTCCACTCACTAATATTTGATAATTTTCCTTAATAAATATTTTTCTCACATTTGTTTAACTGGGTTCTCTTTATCTACTCTTAGGACTTGTGTGAAAATCTGATAATGTTTTAGGTCATATTTATGCAGAAATATAGAAAATTCTAAAGGATTCACACACTTTCAAGCACCACTGTAGCATCTGTGGGAGAGTATCATACAACATATCACTTGCCCAGGGAAAAATTTACAGTTTCTGCTGAATGTGTCTTATCAGGTTACCATAATAAAGTGGAAATATTGTAATCTGATCTATTGTAGTCCAAGGAGTGTCTGTAGTGTGAAGTGAAACAGCACTGGATTCTCTGGACTGATGAATTATGCTTTGGGCAGCACCAGATCTGGGGTTGGGGATATGAGGAGATCTCTACAGTGCTATAGATCCCTGTTCCTACCTCTATTTTATACTGGTCAGGGTCACAGGGCAGAATTCTCAGCGTGTAGATGTACCTGAATGAGGGCTCAGTTCATTGCAGCACTTGGGTAGGGGTTGCAGCACTGCGGGATGACTGCAGAATTCAAACCCAGGTTACCACAGTGATTGGCTAGTGTCAGCTGTAAAGTTTGGTTATTGAGATATGGAGATCTGGGTCTGTTTTCAGGGTTTGTGGTGAGGAGGCACCTCCATGTTAAAGCCCATGGTTTTGAATGTGATGGTATTGGGTCTATTCAAGCTTTAGGCCTTTGACCAACATTTACAGAATACTTGCATGAAAGCATAGCACCACAAAAGCAGTCTACTTAGCACATTGTGTTAGGATACTGATATATACACCTGTGCAGATGAAATTGTGCAAATTTTGCAATCACCATGCATTATCTTTTCACCATACAACAGAACTGGTGTTTTAGGACATCATAAACTGGTGGTTTCTACATTGCTACATAACTATGCCTTTATGTATATAAAATGTGCTATATTTTTGAAACAGTTTATCTGATGTGGCCACCCCTGCCATTACCAGTGTCACAAATCCAAAGTGCTCGGTTCTGGGCTAAAACAATAAACAATGTAACTGTCATTTCTGAGTTAACTGTACAATCCTGTGTGCAAACCCACACTCGTTACAAAGCCTGGGTCGACTGTGAATTACTGACATTCCCAAACATATGCTGAATGAGCTCTATGGGTTTGAACCATGTTTGTTTCCTCTTAATTTAGTATAGCGAATTAACAGTACAATAGCCCCTTGTTGCAGTAACAGGCAGTAATCTGATGTGATGCAGCAGCTCGGCTCACAAACTACACTGCAGGCAAACCTCAGGTCAGCATTGAAAAGGCGTATGCCTTTGTTCCTCTTCATCCTGAAATCTGGTTTCTTTCAGTGTTTATGTTTGAGAATGGTGCTGAAATGAGACGGTCCATTATCCCCTTCATACCACAAAACCCCGTGAGAGCTCTAAAGTGTTCAGTGGATATGTTACTTTTTCTGTTTGCATTATGTGCGCTCTATTTTTAGATCTTTTCCATTGTAGGCTGTGACTTGATCCAGGAGAAATTGCTTATCTCTGTCATTTAGATTACAGGTTAAAGTCGGTGAGACAAAATCAGTCAGTGCTGGTTAAGAAAATTGGATTAATTTGTCCTATGGAGTAGCTCCATTTCCTGCTATGGCTAAGAATTGCTTTATAAGGGATCAGGCTTAGAGATGAGTGACTTTAACCTGAGGTTTTGTTGGTTTTTGTGCAGCTGTGCACGTCTGTACGTGGCAGCAATGGATTAGAAATAAAGCATCTGGAGTTCAGTTACAGCATTTAGAGCCTCTGCGTAAAATCCTTTTTCCTTTTTTGCCAAGACTAAAGGTGATATCCAGACGAATGCCACAAGTCATTCCACCTCTTGGGTTTTGGTTTATTCAGTCACTAATGGGTTTTATTGTGTCAGGATGATACGCAGATATTGTGTTCTGTTCTGGCTTCTGTCTCCAGGGATGCGGCTCTGTGTGAACACAGGAAACCGGTAAAAAATAGAAGTACCGAAATACTGTATATAAACAGTAGGAGGGATTCTGCAGTCCTTCACAGGTTGTCTTAACAATGGTTTAAAAATGCAATGTAAAAAAAGGCATTTTGTATGTAAAGTCGTTTGAGCATGGTTTGATTAAACATTAATTTGGCATGCAGTTTGGGAGGCAGCCAAAATGAGTGTTCTGGTATATTTCACTTCTGTAAGTCGCTCTGTATTAGAGAGTCTCCCTAATACCATAAATGTAAATGTATTTGGCAGTTATTATTAAATAAATCAGAAAATATTACAATGCAAATTGATATTCTGATATTTTAAATCTCAGCCATGATGTGAGCCGACTTCCTTTATGTGCAGCTTGCTAGTGCAGTTTTATGGTAGGAGGAGATTTCCAAATTGCAGATTTATGAACATTTATAGACTCGGGTATTGGTATTGAAGGTTAAATATATATAAATGTTCCCCTCAATAGCCTGTTTAGGGTTACGTTAACTGATGGACAATGTATTGTCTGTTGTAATTGGAAATGCTACATTTTATAAACATGACTGCTCTAACAATGCCACCAATTTCTGCCTTTTTTGCTCATGCCTGCAAAACTTAAGAAGCACAGCATTCTGGCATAGCTGTGGTTCATTCTGCTGTAAACATTGCTGTGTAATTAAGTAAAACGCAAGTGAAGCAACAACCCCCCTAGAGTATTCAATTACAGTTTTATGCAAAAATGTTGGACACTGATATTCAAATAGCATGTTTTAATTAACATGTAGTAATTTAAAATGACATTTCAGTCAATTAAGTTCTGAGACTGTACACAAAGCACTCAGCTTGTTCAGAACAGCTGGGAAAGTGCCCAAACTTTGACCAACCAAATATTATCTTTTGGTTTTTTTTCTAATATATGTTTAGAGTTTAAGTTTTGTTTCTTTACATTTATAAAATCACCAAAACGTGTAACTAGGGGTGCCAAACCTTTTCCATCGTCCAATCAGAAAAAGTTTGGATGTATTGTCATTGTTGCATTCGTTTCAGGATTCTCTGCATAGTATCTATTGGGGATAGGTCGGGACTGCAGGCAGAACAGTTCAGTACCTGCCCCCTCTTCTTCTGTAGCTATGCCTTTTGTAATGTGTTCAGCATGAGGTTTTGCATTGTCTTGTTGGAAAATGCATGGACATCCCTGGAAAAGATGGCATCTTGTAACCAACAGGTGTTGCTCTAAAATCTGCCATCACAGAAGTGTAAATGACCTTTGCCAAGGGCCCTGACACAACCCCATACCATTACAGAGCCTGGCTTTTGGACGTGTTGCTGACAGTCTGGATGGTCCTTTTTGTCTTTGGTTCTGTAGCATACAGCATCTATTCTTCCAAAAAAGTTCGGGAAAACTGAATCATCTGTCCGCAATACACATTTACACTGTGTGATGGTCCATGCTAGATGCCTCAGGGCCCAGACATGTTGTTGCTGCTTCTGAACATGGTTAACATAAAACTTCTTATTTGTACAGTAAAGTTTTTAGTGGCATTTATGAATGTAACGCCGTAATGTAGTGATTGACAAGGGTTTGCCAAAGTAGCCCATACACGTGGTTATATCAGCTATTGATGAATGACAGTTCTTGATGCAGTGCCACCTGAGGGATTACAGAACACGGGTCTTCATTTTATGCTTGTACCCTTGCCCAGATACCTTGAATAGTTTAATATTATACATTGTAGAGGGATAAATATACAAATCCCTTCCAATCTTTCATTGGGGAAACGTTTCAATAATTGTCTTTCGTGGATGAGCATTTTATTACATTTTTTACCAAATCATGATTATAATGACCTGTTGGCACAAGTGGGTAGCACTATTGCCTCCCAGCTCCGGAGATCCCTAGTTTGATTCCTGATCATAACGATGAAAGCAAAGATAAGCTAACATGCAGGGTTGACCATCATACATCATGTGTTTCAAGGTTTAGCATTATAGAAATGAAACTGCTACCATGCTAATGACTTCTTTCTACCAGCGCATGGTATATATTTGGGCATTACCTGTGGCTTTGAAATCCTGATAACCACAAGTATCCACAAGATCTAAACATAATCACTCATCCAGATAAAAAGGAGTAGTCTTTTTTCAGTGAGTAAACTTGTTAAATATTTGTGTATCTGAAAATGGGTCACGCATCAACTATGGACCAGAAGTTCCAGGGTTCAACACCCAGCACAGCCAAAGCTGCCACTGTTTGCCCCTTGAACTTAACTGTTGGGCCCTTGCTTGAACTGTACATTGTAGGATTATATCAGTTGTAAGTCTATGTAAGGACACCTGCTCGATGCTGTAAATGTATTTGTCAAAGTTCTCAGCACATTCTAGGATAAAATAAAAAGGTGTTCTTGTTGAAGTCTCTAAGGCTGCACAGGCTCAATAAAAAGAGAATATTACAGTACATCTGGAAAAATCCAAACAGGAAACGTTCTGCTTGCTTGTCAATCATATCTAACTGCATCTGTGTTTGGGACGTAGCTATGGAGGGAATACTGAAAGCTGCCCCGGAAAAAATGTACTGTGAAATTTGACAGTAGAACCATGAAATGGCCAAATTACCACCAAAATTCATAGTACAACTGTGAAATAATTCATGGTCAGTTCATCGTCCACCAAGTTTACAGTTATAGTATGAAATTTCACAGTAGAACCATGACCATGGCCAAATTGTCATCAAAAATTCATAGTAGAAGTGTGAACTTCATGGTCAAACTGTCGAGCAGTTCACAGTTTTACTATGAAAATTCACAGTACATTTTTTCATGGGTGACTTTGTGTGGTTGTTTGATTCAGGATTGTTATAAACAAAAATCACTGACGTTCCCCTGAACGATCCAGAGACGTGTGGTGCGTTGTGAAGAAGTGCAGTTCCAGCGTCATCATGTGTTAGGTCGTCAAATTGCACCATTATTAACAGGTTTTGTCTAGCGTCATTTTCTTCTTTTCTCCTCAAGGAATGCAAGACTCGGATTCCTTGAACTCAAAAACATATTTAATTGGTTTACTCATCTTCGCTGGCTGATTCTTATATGAGCTGGCATGTAGGTCTACAAAGTCACATGTTTACATTTAAACAGAGTTTAAGTATTTAAAAATATAAATATATATATACACGAAATGTCACATTTTACATTTGAGACCGAAGCCACTAATTTTCACAGCTTTGCGCCACATCCGAAATTCATAACAAGGATGAAGGAATTCCCAGAAACTTGTTAGCTAGCTTGTTAGCAGTTAGCTGCAATCTGTTAGCTGTGTGCTACTCTCGTAAAACTGTATTGTTATGGTATATCAGGAAATCTCAATCAATGCGAGTTTGTTTACAACTACAAGTTACCACATGCATACTAATATAACACTATTGTAGATGCTCTGATTTATTGCAAGTATTTGTATTACAGTAATGGGATTTAATATTGACTGATTTGGCTGTTATTTTATACAATTTGAGACACACTGACTGAAATCCCATTCCCAATGGCACATGCTAGCTAACAGAGCATTAAAATGGTACAGCACTGACATTTATCTAGTTGGCCTGTGGGATGTGTGGTGAGCATAGGAGTGTTTTTAAATAGTATCTTTATAGGTCATATTAAGTATTCTTCGGTATTTTCAGAAAATATTGTGTCCACACTGATTTGACTCATACAAAACCCACACACTTGTTTTTTTGTATTGATTTTTATTCTTTTATATTTTATATATCCACACATTTCAGGCACTGTGTATTTCATAGATAAATGTAACATCAACTCTGGCATAGATTGATCACAAACAGTAGTACACTGGGGCACTGAAATTGCACATACATCCCGAGGAAAAGGAAGAAGAGCATCTTGTCTTGTATGTCAGTAACAAGCTCCAGTATTTCCTGCTGCATGGAGAGGCCATCAGTTAGATGTACCCCAACCTTTGCTTAATGTTCATCCCCACTTTAAAAAGAGCAGTTTTAAAATATCTTTAACACCCTTATATAGTATGCAAGTCATTTAAATGGAGCTCTCCTTTTCCAGTATGTGAACACCCATTGGCTTGTATAGACACGTACTTCCATAGCACCTGAAGCGCTGCTTCTTTCACAGTCGTTACATATTTGACTGTTTGTTTTCCCCCGTAGTCAAGTTTTTAAAAAAAGAATGCATTCTGTATTTTCACCTTTACAAGTTCACACTCACACAAAGAATAAAACTCAGTCTTTACTACTGTAGTTTTCCAAATACAAGTTAAGATCCGAGTTCATATCTGGGGTTTGGACCATTTTTAAACACAATGGTGTCGATGCAGATTTTAGAAAATATTTTTTAAATGATTGTATGCATATTTGTAACAGCCTTGACAAAATGGTATTGCTACACACATCCTGCACACATATGTACCCATCAAAATGTCAAGGCTGGATTTACAATTAAATGCTTTGGAGTAATCATTTTGGGCCTAAAACTATTATGAATAAGTTGTTATTTTGCATACATGGGCAGTCTTGCAGAAATGGCACTAAGTGTATTTCAGCTGTGTTTCTGTTCATTCAGAAGCTGAAAATAAGTTTGTTTATCCCGTGAAACCACTCATTTACCACAATTGAATGAAAATATTTTATATCTAATATAACGTGGTTCAGCTAGATAATCTAAGGCAGTGTGGGCATTGTAGTCAAGGTCAGAAATGCCATGCATACAGATTGTGCTTTAATGTCATTGTCCCCACCCTGATGTTTTAACACTGAATTAAAGCTTTATCATGGGAGATATTTGATGGATCTGCTGTAGTTCCGCTTGCATATTTCAAACACCATGACTATCACACAGTGATTTTTTTGGGATAATATTTGTTTTTAAGTCACTTTTCACAAGCTCTCTGAATCTGAAAGTAACCCTGATAGCAAATGAGTTCTGAGTTACTCTCGCCTCTTCCCGTGGCCACATACTGATTTCAACCAAAGCTGGTTGCCAGTACTCAGCCAGAACTCCATCAAGGCCACATTTGTCCCAAAATGCAAATCTTGCACAAATGCTACCTATGGTAGGTTACATGTGGGACACGTGGCCTGGTGCCTGAATGCCGTGATGAATATTATGGATGGTGAAAGTTGGTCCAGTACCCTCACCATTGCAATAACCAGGTCGTACATACTTTAACTGATCTGCTGTCTGTGAAGTGATCAGGACTCTCTTTCACTAAAAAGATAGATATCATAATTCACCATGGCATATATTTAGATAGAGCTTTACATCAAATTTACATTTGCATCACATTTGTATAGGTAATGAAATTACTACAATGATGTCATTTAAAACGAGCCAGTCTGTTACTTCATCATGTTCTACAAATAATACTAATTGTTTACAGTAGGACTCATCTAGACTATTTCCATTGCTTTCTGTGTTCTGCTGCATCAAATCTATCAAGCTGATGAGACAGGAAAAAGCCTATGGTGCCTTGTTCTTCCAGAATGCAGTTATTTCCAATTTACCAGGCTGTCTATTTTTTTTTAATACCATGCAGCTTTTCACTGCTTGTTGTCATAGCAACCTTCGCCTTGACTTACCCTCTATTTTGTGCCATGCCCAGGACATCCTGTCTGTTTGTGTGTTTTTAAGTCACTCGGTGCTGCTCCGTGGCCTAATTATTCTTTCAACACAAATGTGGGTTTCGATTATTATCACGCTGTGACTTGTAGGGTTTCTGTGCTCTTCAGCGGGGTTTGAAGCAGCACTATAAACAGTTAGTACGTTAGTTAATCTTTTTATTTAGTAGTATGAGCTTTTTTGGGGTGTAACTGCAGAACCATAATCATGTGAATGACTTATCAGCACCAGTTCCTTCTCTCTCACAATCGTTTCCGTTCTCTCTCTGTTTGTCAGTTCCTCTCAGCTGTAAATTCACCAACTCCCATTTTTACTCCAGTTCCCTGTTGCTAGGAGACATGAGTGCCCCCTTTTTTTTTTTTTTTTTTAAAACTCACAGCACATTTCCTTTCCACAACATGTCCAATTCAATCCTGCACTCCTCCACGCACCTGTAGTTTTGTTTCTGTTTAAAGAAAACATCAGATTCATTCATGGCAAAACTGACCATTGAATCAGCCTATATAGTTACTATTATTATATATTATGGTGGCATGGTTATGTTTTTTTCTGATTTTCTTGGATATTCAGGTTATTCTAAGGTGATCTGTCCAACCTGAATATTCTTGTTAGAATTTAGCGCATTTGTCTTTGTGGTTCATTTCAGCCTTGTGATTTTCTCATCCTCATTGGGCATGTTTTATGTGGGAAGACCATATGACAACAGTATTATTTTCTCTTCGCTGTTACTCTGAACATATCAGACTGCTCAGTAGCTGTATGTGACATACAACAGACATGGCTTGCGTTGTCTCCCAGCTTTTATGTACTTCTGTGCCCTAGGTCACAATGGATCACACAATAGATTCACAAGCATGGGAAAACCACGGTAATCCAGCCTGGATTACCCTGGAACGTTCCAGCTTAGTTTGGTCCAGTCGGAGCTTATACACTGGGCGTCCACTGAGCAGAGCTCTGGTGTTTTTGTTTACACATCACAACAAGGAAAGATATTTGTTTGAAGGTAGAGAGATATGAAGCCACTAAGATTTAATAAATCATCATTTCTGGTCTGAAAATGAGTTTAAGCTTTCATTTCCTTCATGACCCCTCTGGCCCGTATTGGCAGAGTCTTTCCTCTGGGAATGCTTGCCGTCTTGTTGCAACCTGCTTGAACCCTGAGCTCAAGTCTCAGCTCTGAAAAAACAGCCTTCAGCCTGGGTGATCGATCCACCTCATACAGCCTGCCGTCAAGAGCCTTCTGATTGGTTTACCTTACGAAAATGGAATCTTCGTTGATTATTTGTTTAGGTTCTTGTTAGATTTGTGCGTGCCAGCGGTTTCACTGTTGCTGCCTATGGTAACAGCTGGAGCAATGGTGGTATCAGGTGAAGAATCCTTTCTGGAGATGTCAGGCTCCCAGAGGAAGAACTCGTGCAGAAGTGTGTTGACTGTGTCTGGGCACTCCATCATTACCATGTGACTTCCCTCCTCTATCACTTTCAGGAAGGCAAAAAGAAGGATCTAGAAATGCACAGAATGTCATAAAGGGGGATTAGTCCAAAGTTCTCCATATTTTACTGTTTCGTTCAATTTTCACTAGTTGTAGCTTATTCCCACTTTCTTAGGCTCTTCAGCAACCAGTCTGGATAAAAATTGGTAACACACTTCTTCATGATACCCAAGAAACCATATATTTATACATGTGCTATTAGCCATGATCAGAAACACCATTCTTCCAAGAGCAGAGCTAATTATGCTCTTCTGAATCTCTGGACACATATTAGGCCATTTGAGTACAGTGAACTTATTGTCATGTTCAAGTTTGGGATGAATTGAACTTTTTGACATGGTGGGACTGTGGTAGCCTAGCGGGTAAGGTACTGGACTATGGACCAGAGGGTCCAGTGTTCAAATCCCACCTCTGCCAAGCTGCCACTGTTGGGTCCTTGAGCAAGGCCCTTAACCCACAACTGCTTGGATTGTAAGGTTGTATCAATTGTGAGTCGCTCTGGATAAGGGCGTCTGCTAAATGCTGTAAAATGTAAATGTGTGTTTTCCTGCTGGAAGTCCATCAGAAGGTGGTGCACTGTGGTCAAAAAGGGCTGGACATGGTCAATGTTTAAAAGATGCTTGGTTGGTAGTAAGGGGCCCAAAGTGTGCCAAGAAAATGTTCCTCACACCATTACGCCACCACCAGCCTGAACCATTGATGTAAGGCAGGATGGATTCATGCTTTCATGTTATTTATTAAAAATTCTGACTCCTCAGATCAGGCAACATTTTTCCAGTCTTCTATTGTCCAATTTTGATAAGTCCATGCAAACTGTAGTCTCAGTTGCCTGTTCTTAGCTGACAGGAGTGACACCCAGTGTGGTCTTCTGCTGCTGTAGTCTATCTGCTTCAAGCTTTGACAGAGATGTTGTATATCTCGGTTGTGAGAGTGGTTATTTGAGTAACTGTTGCCTTTCTATCAGCTCGAACCGATTGCCCACTGGATATTTTTCTTTTTTAGACCATTGTCTGTAAACCCTAGAGATGACTGTGTGAGAAAATCCCAGTAGATCAGCAGTTTCTGAAAGTCCAGCTTGTCTAGCACCAACAACCATGCCACTTAAGTGACAACCAAGTCACTTAAATCACCATTCTTCCCCGTTCTGATGCTCGGTTTGGACTTCAGCAGGCCACCTTGACCATGCCTGCGTACCTAAATGCATGCCGTTGCTGCCATATGAATGAATGATAAGATAATTGCATTAACAAGCAGTTGAACAGGTGTACCTAATAGCATAATACCTAAAAGCTCACCTAATTATGCTCCAATGATGTTCGCCATTTTCTGTCTAATTACAATGAATGAGCACATAAGTGGTGTTCTGGTTTGCTCTGGCAACATGAAGACCAGAGATGATGACCAGTCATGTAGAGAATGGCTAGGGTTGGACAGTGTTAACACTCATTTGTAACATAAAGCCTTTGTTTCTTTGAGTGCACATCTCCTACTTCTGCAGTGACATCGGATTATACGTAATGCTTCTTACAGCACAGAGATGCAGTTGTTTACGCTGATCCAATCAGCTGTGGTGTGCTAATATGGCAAATAGGAAAAATGTGCTGTCTTATGCAATGGCTTCTGCATGAAACTGATCAGGTGAATAGAATTATGGAACAACTAAGACCCTTTAAAACTATGTCAAAATGTACAAATGTGAGAACAAGATGCACCATTACGCCGTACCTCGGCCATGCGCTGGTCCTCATCCATTGGCACAAACTTGTCATAGAGGCCATGGACAAGCAAGATGGGCACCGTGAGCTCAGCATGATACACCTCATCTCCCTCTGGCCAGTACTGACCACTCATCATGGCTCGCAGCACAAACGGAGACACATTAAAGGCATTCCCCTCCTTTAGCAGCTGCTTTTCTTTAGCACCCTGCCTAGCAAAGCCAGCTCTGGGAGAGAAAGGGACAAGGTAGATAATGACAGGAAAAGGGAGAGTTAGAGACAAGAATAGATGTAATAGGGGTTATTATTATTTTTATTTCTATTATAAGCATCTGATGTAAGTTGATGCATATATCCAGTTAAGAAAATAGAAGTACTGGTATGTGCTATTTACCGTCCATCAGATCAAAGTCCTTTGACTTTAGGACTTTTTGCTAGGTCTTAAGAATTGTAATAGGAAATAAAAATCTGTCTTATATATATCTAATTCACATCTAAATGACAGAAAACTAAGAAGAGGTAGGGTTGGGCGATATGAACTAAAAATCATTATCACGATATTTTCCACTATCAATACGATAAAGATATAATATCATGATATACCAACAATAAATAAAATTTGAGACTTTATTTCTTATTATCAATAACTTCTACAATTCCATTCAAAAGTAGTCAGAATAAATGGTATCGTACTGGTATTCACGTTAATACCAGTATACCTCCCAGCCTTAATACGAGCAAACCCTTGCATTTTCAAAGGCATAAACAAAGGGTATCGTTCTACTTTATTCGTTTTCAGTAAGTATTTCAAGTTTTATAAAAGATACAAAAATAAGAATGACTGTATTGGACAGAACTGTACTAAATGTTTTCATACTGTATTTTAATCAATATTATTGTTTAAAATAAAACACCATGTGCAAAGTATCTTAAGTACCATGTCACGATGGTAATGTCCAGTTACATTCATTCTGGTCAACATCATGTTTCACAGAACTTAATGTGGACGTTAAGCGGCGTATGTAGCATTTAGACAAACATTTTATAAGCGGCCTTAGGTTTGTGAAAGGCGCTATACAAATTGAACATATTATTATCATAAGCTTAAGTTATTTCACCATTTGTGATTTTACATTTCAAGCAGCCCTCTATAAAGCATGGAACTCGGCATCAAAAGCAATCCTAACCCTATGATAAATTCCTGCACTTTTAAACTTGAGGCCCTGCATGTTTTGTATGTTCTTACTTGAGGAAGCTCCATGCAAGGCAGGGTGACAAACAGTGGAGAACACAGGAGGGCAGCTGAAAGATGGAGCAGAGGCTGGGCTCCAGTGCTGTTGGACCGCCACCGTTTATCATAACTACTTTATGCACCTGTTCAGGGTACTCGTGTGCCAGGAACGTGCAGAATGACACCCTGAAATGTAAAAAAAAAAAAAAGAAAACAGAGAGAGAGAGAGATTTTATATGTCTGTCAGCATTTAGTATGTACTGGGGTATACGATATTGATAAAAATTTTATCAATAACGATAATTAGATGATAATTTGTCAGTGTATATCTTGAGTCTAAAGTATTCAAAAGTTGTTTGAGCCCATCTCAATCACCTGAACTGGCAGTGTCTTAGATGGAATTGGATGGTGACAGCATTTCTTATGTCTTGCCATCTGTTGCTTTTCTTGTCGTAAGGCACTTTTTTTGCAGAATGATTTCACTAAGGTTTGTTGAGTGTGTTTTTTGTGTTGGTGTCTTCGCTGGTTTAAGCCTGTCGTGCACAAATGACTCCTGAAGTTTGCCATAATCTTTATATTCCGCACGGCGGTGAAATAAGCTAATTATCTAGCTGTCTTTGATTGCCATCTTTTGAGCAACAGCCGTCTTTTTAAAGCCAAAGCACCTACATGTGACTGAGGATGAGCCACATCTAGCAATAAAATCTAATGACGTAGACTGCGAGGCTGGTGGTGTCTGTATTTTGTCTCCTGACACAGTTCGTTCACTCATTTTTAGCTCCAGTCATGCTCTTTTAGGTAGAACCCTTGATTTGTGGTGCCCATGTGCAGTAGACTGTTTTACCTGGCTACATGACTATTAAGGTGTGTTTTTGACTGAATTTTTTTTTTTTTTTTTTTTTTGAGTGACATATTCGATAATTTCAGCTTGCGCATCGTCGGGAAAAATCCGTTATTATAATAGATGGTACATATCGCACACCCCTAGTATGTACAGTGGGGCAAAAAAGTATTTAGCCAGCCACTGATTGTGCAGGTTCTCCTACTTAGAAAGATGAGAGAGTTCTGTAATTTTCATCAAAGGTACACTTCAACTATGAGAGACAAAATGAGAAAAACAAAATACAGGAAATCACATTGTAGGATTTTTAAAGAATTTAATTGTGAATCATGGTGGAAAATAAGTTTTTGGTCAATTACAAAAGTTCAACTCAATACTTTGTAACATAACCTTTGTTGGCAATGACAGAGGTCAAATGTTTTCTGTAAGTCTTCACCAGGTGGCACACACTGTAGCTGGTATTCTGGCCCATTCCTCCATGCAGATCTCCTCTAGAGCAGTGATGTTTTTGGGGGCAACACGGACTTTTTAACTCCCTCCATAAATTTTCTATGGGGTTGAGGTCTGGAGACTGGCTAGGCCACTCCAGGACCTTGAAATGCTTTTTACGGAGCCACTCCTTCCGTTGCCCGAGTAGTGTGTTTGGGATCATTGTCATGCTGGAAGACCCAGCCATGTTCCATCTTCAATGCTCTCACTGATGGAAGGAGGTTTTGGCTTAAAATCTCATGATACATGGCCCCATTCATTCTCCCTTAACGCGAATCAGATCGTCCTGTCCCCTTTGCAGAAAAAACAGCCCCAAAGCCATGATGTTCCACCCCCCGTGCTTCACAGTAGGGATGGTGTTTTTGGGATGCGACTCAGCATTCTTCTTCCTCCAAACACGACGAGTTGAGTTTTTACCAAAAAGTTCTGGCACTGCAGGATCTGAGTCCCTCTCGGCGTAGTGTATTACTGATGGTAGGCTTTGTTACTTTGGTCCCAGCTCTCTGCAGGTCATTCATCAAGTCCCTCTGTGTAGTTCTGGGATTTTTTCTCACCGTTCATGATCATTTGACCCCACGGGATGAGATCTTGCATGGGGCCCCAGATTGAGGGAGATTATCAATGGTCTTGTATGTCTTCCATTTTCTTACAATTGCTCCCACAGTTGATTTATTCACACCAACCTGCTTGCCTATTGTAGATTCACTCTTCGCAGCCTGCTGCAGGTCTACAATTTTCTTCCTGGTGTCCATCGACAGCTCTTTGGTCTTGGCCATGGTTGAGTTTGGAGGCTGTGGACAGGTGTCTTTTATACAGATAACAAGGTCAAACGGGTACAGTTAATACAGGTAACGAGCGGAGGACAGAAGAGCTTCTTAAAGAAGGTGGTACAGGTCTGTGAGAGCCAGAAATCTTGCTTGTTTGTGGGTGACCAAATACTTATTTTCCACCATGATTTACAATTCAATTCTTTAAAAATATTACAATGTGATTTCCTGGATTTTTTTTCTCATTTTGTCTCTCATAGTTGAAGTGTACCTATGATGAAAATTACCAACCTCTCTCATCTTTCTAAGTCGGAGAACTTGCACAATCAGTGGCTGACTAAATACTTTTTTGCCCCTCTGTATGTGCCTTGACAACTTCAAGTTTAAGCTCACCCATACGAGTGGCCAATGAGGATGTTGCGCTTGCGGGCATATCGCTTGAAAATAGCCCGCAAGTCCTCAGCCAGGGCATAGAAGGTGTAGGCGGCTGCGATCTGCGGAGCTGTGCTGGCACCATGCCCTGCCAGGTCTGGTGCAATGACCTCATAGCCGAGCCTGGAGAAGAAGTCCAGCTGGCGACCCCAGATATCCAGTGAGCCACCGACGCCATGGATGAAGAACAGTGCCACGTCCGAGTGAGTGCCCTTGCAGCTGCTGATGTACCTCTCGGAATCTATGAGAACTGTGCGCTTGGGTCTCCTCCTGCGCCTCCTGGGTGGTGGAGCCGGTTTCTGTTGATCTGAGGCTGGAGGAGGAGCTGCTTTGGGCTCAGGGGAGGAGGGTGCTGTGGAGTAATCAGTAAGCTCCACCTCCAAAGTGCTGCATTGCTCCACCTCTCCATTGGGGCACTGCAGGATCTCGGAACGCAGAACATCACCCAGGTTCTCGATCACCAGCTGCCCGTTGCGATAAACGGTGATCTTGCGCTTGCAGTGGACACTGGTGCCCTGATCCTTCTGATCATGGTTTTCGGGGCGCTCGGGCAGGATGTGGCGCACACGGAGCACACGACCTGGTTTCACCTCCACAAACTCAAAACCATCAGAGGGAGTGGCATCAGAGTGTTCCACGGGCAGCACCGCATTTGTGCTCTTGCCAGTCAAGCAACACAAGATGCCCTCAGTGATGCTAGTCAGCATGGCGTCGTCTTACCTAGACAAGCAAAAATCAAAGGAACTAGTCAGCCTAATCAAAATACAAACGTGCACAAATGGTCTACACTGTACACAGGTATGACAAGTCTGATCTAAAGATGCACCGATGCGGCTGGTGAGCTGAATTGGCCGGTTTTTAGCGTGATCAACCATAACCGGTGATCGGCCGATCAGGTACATTTAACCAGGTTCTGTTCCAGTCATATTTACATATTTACATAGCTCTAAACATGGCTCAACCGCTTGCTGGTTTGTTGTGCTATGTTCAATTTGGGTTGTCTTCTGTATTTAACAGGCTTCTTTTTGATGAACAGTTGTGCCCGCCTAAATTCTGTGCCTGCCCCAGTGCAACAAGCAGTCTAGAAACACCCCTGACATTGAGATTAAGTGGAACAGCAACATCAGTGCCTGGCCTCAAAGTCATTCTCTAAAATCTGGCTGAAAACATTCCCTAAAGCAGTGTTTCTCAATCCTGGTCCTGGTGCCCCACCACTCTGCATGTTTTAGTGTTTTCCTGCTTCCAACACACCTGATTCAACTACTCAGCTCATTAACAAGCCCATTACTGAGTTAAAGTGGGTGTGCTTAAACAGGAGAAGCACTAAATTGTGCAGAGCAGTGGGGCGCCAGGACCAGGATTGAGTAACACTGCTCTAAAGAGTGAAGGCTGTTGTAGCAGTAAAGTGGAGATCTTGTCCATGCTAATATTCATATTTTTTATTGTAGTTTTTGAGGTGTCCAGAAATGTTTGTCTATATAGTGTATAAAGACTTAGTCTTGTCAGGAAATGTAAGTAAATTCAACATTGTCTGCATAGCACTTTTAATCAGTTTTATTGTCATAAAGCAGGTTTTTAAAAAGCCAACTCCGGACCCCTAATGTGCAACCAGGAGGTGACAGTAGCTAGGAACAATTTCATAAGATGCCCAGTGCAGAAACCTAGGAAAAACCAGGCTCAAAAAGGAAATCCATCCTCCTCTGGTTAAGACTAGTCAACACAATCAAATACTGAAGAGTCATTGTTTACAGAATATAAAGGAAATGCAGCAGTGCTGTATATACGAAATCAGATGTTCAGTGTAACAGAGCAAAAGTCTCGATGACAGAATAAACCAGGTTTAATTGAACTGTAGCAATTTATAGTCTCTGTGGCAGATCTTGGCAAAAAAGATTTTCTGGGTGTCTGAGTGAGATAATTCACTGCAGCTGGTAGTGCAGGTGGCTCCAAAATGGGAAAAATCAAACACAGTAGAAGTTGACACATTTCCAAAGAGTTCAGAAGATAATACGGTACTGTTCAAAAGTCTTAGGCCATCATTAGATTTTGTTTCAGCAATGATATAATGACCATATATAACATATTGTCCATACATATTGACCATATATGACAATTTCAAACTTGTATTTGTCACTCCATAATACTTTTTTTCCACTGATCTTCATTCCAATCTTTTGTTTGAGCTTTTGCATGTCGTAGCCTTTTCACCCTGTTCTCCTTTGCGAAGATCACACTAAATACTGGTCACTGCAGCCTGTTTTTCTGGGGTTTTTTTTAGTTTGCAATATTGCATTAAAATGTTTTGTATTTTTTGGTGGTACTCTAATAAAGCGACTGAGAAATATTTGCATATGGTCATTGTACCATTGCTAAAACAATGTTATATCTAATATAATGGTGGTCTAAGACTTTTGCACAGTACTAGTCAGTCAGTGTTTTCAAAAATCTCCCAAGCACTATAACACAGAAACATGTCTTTCAAATTACTGTGCTAAAAATTCGATACAGCTATATATATATATAGTGCTATTTATTTTCGCGATATACTACATTGATTTTCAGCTCAAGATGTCAATTTTGGCAAAAAAAAAAAAAAAACACCAATTATTTCTATATTATTATTCCTGTTATTCTGTATCCAGGAAGCAATCTCAAATTAGCATCAGTGTACAATATTACAAGCAAGCTCAGAATATAAAAAAGGACATCCTTGACCTGCTTTCAAACGGAGAAGGCCTGGCACATAGCATTTATTCCACAGCGTGGGCTGCTGTTGTGCCCTACTGAAATTCTGGCACAGTGAGTCATACAAAGGAGGCTGCAGGCAATTTCTATTGTGGTGCCTGACAGCTGCTGTCAACCAGCACATTCTAAGCACATTCATAACCTCAACTAAGCAGGCGGTGCCTGCAATAAGGCTTTCAGGGAGCTTCCAGTTCTTCTGAGTTCTTCTCCTGAGTTTTAACACTCAAAAAAGTTCCTCATCCGGTTTTGCTTTATATATAGGTTCCTTGTCGAATATTAAGTCTGAAATGTCCATCACTAAGAACTAAACAAAAACAATGAAAACCAAACATTCACCCACATAAGGGAGCTCTGATTCCATTTGCATTAGCTAAAGCCAACTGCTAACACAATAGAAAGCTTGTGACTTTTGCTGTGCTGTTTGCGCTGACAAAGATACACCAGTTCACATTTTGACCTAGACATTGGTCTAAAAATAGTCAGGGCACTTCCATTGTAAGAAAGCACCCACAGTGTAACTGCATTACTGTTCGCCATACAAATGAAGGTTATGGATTTCAGTAGAGGGTGGCCGCCTGCCTGTCTGCTGGTGTTTTTAAATAATATTTGAATACATACAGCTGCAGACATGTAGACAACACCCAAATTGGATTTCTGTCCAGCAGGCTGTGTGTCTGTTGTCATATTTAAACTTCATGTCAGCATGGTGTATGGTCTATTGGCTCTGGAATGATGGTACTGCTAGGATTTCTTTTTCTGTATATTAAGTTGCATTTATGTAATGTAATGATTTATGTGTAGCTTCAGAGTTCTGTTTAGTTTACAGTTTTACATTGACCTAACAAATTGTATCATTTCATGTTTCATTAGCAATGCAACAAAATCAGTTCCAGTTTTGATAGCATATCCACCATATCTAATACAGTGGAACCTCAAAATTCGAACGCCTCTTCACTCAAACAATTCAGACATCAAGCTATCCATTTACATTTTTTTGGCCCCCAAACAAAAATTCAGACTTCGACCATGGGCACCATAAATAAAACACTCAATGGTACGATCTACAGTGGGGCAAAAAAGTATTTAGTTAGCCACTGATTGTGCAAGTTCTCCTACTGCTCCTACCATGTTTCACAGATGGGATAAGGTTCTTATGCTGGAATTCTTATGCAGTGTTTTCCTTTCTCCAAAGATAATGCTTTTCTTTTAAACCAAAAACTTCTATTTTGGTCCATAAACCATTCTTCCAATACCCTTCTGGCTTGTCCACGTGATCTTTAGCAAACTGCAGATGAGCAGCAATGCTCTTTTTGGAGAGCAGTGGCTTCCTCCTTGCAACCCTGCCATGCACACCATTGTTGTTTGGTGTTCTTCTGATGGAGGACTCATGAACATTAACATTAGCCAATGTGAGAGAGGCCTTCAGTTGCTTAGAAGTTACCCTGGGGTCATTTGTGACCTCGCCAACTATTACACGCCTTGCTCTTGGAGTGATCTTTGTTGGCCGACCACTCCTGGGGAGGGTAACAATGGTCTTCAATTTCCTCCATTTGTACACAATCTGTCTGACTGTGGATTGGTGGAGTCCAAACTCTTTAGAGATGGTTTTGTAAAGTTTTCCAGCCTGATGAGCATCAACAACTCTTTTTCTGAGGTCCTCAGAAATCTCCTTTGTTAGGGCCATGATACACTTCCACAAACGTGTGTTGTAAAGAGCAGACTTTGATAGATCCCTGTTCTTTAAATATAACAGGGTGCCCCACTCACACCTGATTGTCATCCCATTGACTGAAAACACCTGACTCTAATTTCACCTTCAAACTAACTGCTAATCCTAGGGGTTCACATACTTTTACCACTCACTAAATTGATTTACTCAACTACTTTATTATTCTTCAATAAATAAATGACCAAGTATAATATTTTTGTCTCATTTGTTTAACTGGGTTCTCTTGATCTACTTTTAGGACTTCTGTCAAAATCTGATGTTTTAGGTCATATTTATTTAGAAATATAAAAATTCTAAAGGGTTCACAAACTTTCAAGCACCACTGTATGTGAGCATGACGTATGATTGCGCTATCTGGTGTTTAAAAATGCAATTGCATTGAATGGTGTAATAAACAGAATGCTGTCAGTCTCTATGATGCACACCGTCTCATTTTTGCATCGTGACACTAGGGCTGTGCTAAAAAATCGATACAGCAATATATTGCGATATTTATTTCTATGATATACTACATAGATTTTCAGCTCAAAATATAAATGCTTTTGAAGGAAGAAAAAACATTTTAAATGGGGTGTAAACTACAATCTTCACTCCTGTAGATGTCACAGTACAGTGTTTTGACTCAGTTTGTCCGCTGAATTATCAATATCATGTGATGTGTTAAGACGACTCAGGCTGTACACTGTAACTTGTATTTCAGCTGTTTCTATATTTACAGTGAACTATGTGGAATATCGCAATATGCATCGTATTGCAATGTATCGTGATGCGTATCGTATCATGTAGTCATTTCCAATACCCACCCCTACGTTACACCCTTGCTATTATCCTTACAGTAAACTCTTGCATGCTTTTGTAGTGAAGTAAAGGGACTGTGGTCTGTGCAGCAATTAAGGTACTTCGCTACTGCCCAGAAGGTCCAGGGTTTAGGTCTCAGCACTACCAAGCTGCCACTGTTGTGCCAATGAGCAGGGCCCTTAACCCGCAACTGCTTGCATAGTAGCTTATAATATTCGATCAGTTGCAAGTTGCTCTAAATAAGAGCAGCCCCTAAACTTAAATTAAGTCAGTAGTCTTCAGGTCCGTTTGCGTGCTGTGTTTACTAGCAAGATCTGTGTTGCATCCAGTAACATTAACTAATTAAATAGAATTAGATCAGTATCACTGCATATACCAATGTGCATCCCAATAGTAATTATTGTGTTGACCAGTATAGTGTGCCCCTGCTGAACCAGTAGCATAGAGCTGCATTAGTCAGCAGATTGCCTCGTGTATGGTGCCTCGTGTATGGTTTGAAATTATTTTCCTAAATTCGAATAAAAATTCAGACTTCGAACATGTGCACTCTAAATAAAACACTCACTTCCAAAGACGATGCCCATAATCCAGTCCAGTCGGTGTTGAAAAAGCACCGATACGGTATGCCAAACTCCATAAAACCCAAAAGAAAAAGAACTAGGGCACGATCATGTTATATTATATAATATCATTATCATATATAATATCATATTATATAATTTTATTATTGTATTAGATTTCAGACACGCCATCAGTCTCAACGCCAGTCCCAGTGACAAGATGTGCCAAAACTGCATTACTTCTTATGGGGAAATTTGATTCCAAACAAATGAGTTCCAACAGCCTTCTGGAACCAATTAAGTTCGAATTCTGAGGTTCCACTGTGCATCTATATTTAACAGCATCATTGTAATGTAAGGTAGCTGAAGAGAACACGGAAGATACAAGAAGTATCTAGCAGTATTTTATGGTACTGTGCGTTACACCATAGTCCACTTTACTGCCATTTTTGGAATGCTCTAGGCATATTTTTTCTAGTTGTACACAAAAGGCTCTGATCTGCTAAAATAGGAAACTAACATTTCAAAAATTCGAGGTCCTTGGGCAAAACATGAGTCACATCCATGGCATATTGCATCTGGCTGAATCTTGATCTCATTGTGACTTGTGACCATAGCACACTGAGGAGTACTGACAGAAATGATGTTGTTTAAAATTAAAATCACCAGACCGCAATTGAACAGAATACGAATGTGATTATTTGGAACAAAGAAGCTATATGAACTGCACACCAGGTAAGTGGAAGAGTGAGTTACACTTGAGAATAACAAATCCATATCTAACAGGACTGGCGCTAATATTAGGATGACTGGATGAATATTTGGGAAGAAATTACCAATTCAAACACATTCATTCAGGTGCCACAGTTGTCTAATACCTGTGGCACCTGTGTGAGGGAGGCCATACTTCTAAGTAAACCCAACCCAGTTTTTGTCCTATGTATAAACATGCACTCTGTCTTCTCCAGGGGTAGGCACCTGCGACTCGGGGATAAAAAACCAAAAACTTCTGTTCATAATTCATTGCAATGGACAAGCCCACTCATTAAAAGTTTCTTGTAAGTGCACTCACTGTTTCAACCACAACATTTGATTTTTCCATGTTTTAACCCTCCTTTTTCTGGTTGGGAAAACACTGACTATCAGCGGATGCTATGGAACACCTGTTCCCTTCAAAAACAACAAATTTAACCCTGTTTTATTTATTGCTCCCATTTTTAATCCCTGTTTATTGTGATCAGGGTAGCACTTGGTTCGGAGCCTATCCCAGTACTAACAGGGCGGAAAAGAACATGTACCCTGAACGTGGCACCAGTCCAATGGTACAGCCATTGCCTCGACTCCACTACAATCTGTTTACAGACATCCAGTAGAGGAAATGCATCAAATCAGTAACTGATGGAGTACACTGTCTCTCTATTTCATATACATCCTTTATCTCTGTCTAAGGAACTACTGCGGTTTCAGTATCACTTTTGTTCGCACTTTGTTTATATTGCCCCAAACTATAAGTTGCCCTGCTTTTAGAACCTCTTGTGAATTACTGACTGGCACAAATGGTTTGCCTTAGGAACCTGCTCTTACGCCCACACTATCATCAGCGCTAAAGTCAGCACAAGGGCGTCTGAGTTCTACACAACCAAGAAAAAAAAGAAACCTAAAGAGGTCTGCTATCAATAATGTTCAACCTTGACTTTCCAAAAAGCCATGTTCCTTTTCCTCATAGTGCAAAACCTCAAAATAAGTGGTACAGCTGAAGCTATGTAGCCACCAACTTTTGCTAATAGTCTGTATGGTAAATTCACATTTTCCTCAGTGTCCAGCTGCTGAGATATCATAGAGCAGGAATCACTCTTGCAGTGTAATCAGAGGATTTTCCTGCATCAAGAGCAATTCCCCAGTCTGTACAAGGAAAATCAATAAGAGACTGGAGTTCCACCTTGATCGATACTGGAGGAAGACTCTAAATGAGGGCAACTGAAGGAGGGAAAGGGGAGAATTATAGAGACAGAGGGCCAATTACAGCTTCCTTACAATCCATGAACTTATATGTCTATAAGATGTACAAACATGAAAAGGTGTGAAGCTTGAGGTTAATTAATAGATTGGTTACTAGTCAAGTGCAGGTTTTGCACCTGTTCCTAATGTTTTGCATAAAGGATCGAGATAAATGTAATATATAAAGCCAGATCTGAACCAATGGACCAGTTCTAATGGATCTGAACCATCCATGGCTAGAACATTTAATGCTGAAACAAATGTATGAGTCAGTATTGTGTAATGCAGAGCAGTCACTATAACTTTAGTTAGGATTGAAATCATCTGATAACATTCCATTACATGTATGCTAAGAGTATCATCTGCAATATCACTAAAGGGTTTAAAAATGCACCCTAAAATATTGAAATGAATGAATATATCAGCTGTTTCTCAACATGAGGCTGGCAAAATAGATTGTAATCCATATTATATAAATATTGTCCTTCCCCAGTTGGAATTCACTGCCTACAAGGTAAATAAATTCCCAAATCTCCTTGATGTTACAATCATATGTCCACTGGCTCTATAATATAATACAATCTACACTCACCGATCACTTTATTAGCTACATCTCCTTGTTTCTACACTCATTGCCCATTTATCAGTTCCACTTACCACATAGAAGCACGCCGCAGTTTATGTTTCTCTACATATTTTGTTAGTCCCCTTTATTCTGTTCTCTAAAGGACCACCACAGATCAGGTACCGTTTGGGTGGTGGATCATTCTCAGCACTGCACCGACACTGATGTGGTTGTGTGTTGAGCTGGTATGAGTTGGACACACAGCAGTGCTACTGGAGGTTTAAACCACTATTCACTTATGTACTCTATTAGACACGTCTACCATATTGCTCCACCTTGTAGATGTAAAGTCAGAGACAGTAGCTCATATGTTGTTAGTCATCCTCTAATCCTTCATCAGAGCTCACATGATGCTGCCTACACACTGCTGGACATTTTTGTTTGGTGGACTATTTTCAGTGATGTTTAAATGCTCCAGCAGCACTGCTGTGTCTTATCCATTTACATTTACATTTACAGCATTTAGCAGACGCCCTTATCCAGAGCGACTTACAATTGATACAGTCTTACAATCCAAGCAATTGTGGGTTAAGGGTCTTGCTCAAGGACCCAACAGTGGCAGCTTGGCAGAGGTGGGATTTGAACCCTCGACCTTCGGGTTCATAGTCCAGCACCTTACCCGCTAGGCTACCACAGTCCCATCCACTCATAGCAGCACAACACACTAACACACCACGACCTCGCCAGTGTCACTGCAGTGCTGAGAATGATCCACCACCCAAATAGGACCTGGTCCTGTGGGGGGTCCTGACCATTAAAGGACAGAGTAAATGGGACTAACAAAGTACGTAGATAAGCAGATGGAGTACAATCTGTAATTGTAGAATTACTATGTGCGTCAGTGTGATAACTGGAACTGATAAAATGGGCAGGTACACCTGCACACCTACACCAATTCCCTGTAGAGTGCCTGATATTGTGCTGATCATATTATGAACGCTTGCATGACTTGATACATTTTACCCAATGTCCATTCCATGTGCAGAGTATGTAGGCTATGTACCACTGACCTAGAATGCAATGCTTTACAAAAAGGCATTACGCAAAACACTCAGCATCCTCACACGTATGTACCGTGGCACCTTATGGGTTCATGCGTGCGCCAGGAAAACCTCACAACCTGCTCTAATAAACGTGAGTGTCATCGATCGCTTTCTGCGCAATGAATGTTGCGAAGTGTAAACAGCACGAATCTGTAATCCCGCAGTAGCGCAATCTCAACTTGCCTTGCTCAGTGATGCGCGATATGAGCACAGCTCACCTGGGATGCTTAATGATTAGAGGAGAGTCCTGGGAGCCTGCGATGTTTTCCAGGGCTGCGCAGTTGTAGTTGCCGCCTCACCAGATCAAAAAGACCAATTCTGTTCCTGATCTACTGCGTGCACTCCAGTGCTGCAGATCAAACAGGGCAGATGAGGACCGATGAGGTTCCTTCACAGCTCCAGATGTGTGCGCTCATATTAACATCAGGCTGCAAGGTGCAGGTGTTGCTCTTTAGACAGGGCGCGTCTGCGTTCATAGTCCGGTTTCGCACTGCAGCCGGTGCCTTACTCACCAACCCCAATGCCCTTGTTTTCTGCAGTCTGAAAGGGCGGGGCTTACTGGTTGTCGCGTGACTGACATGTATGGTAGCGAATAAGAAAGCCCTCTGACGGGGTAGTAGCCAATACAATGCGCGCATCCTGTTGCTAAGGTTCGGAACCAGTAAGCAGCAGGACGCGACCGGTCTTCTCCCTATGTGTGATGGACTGCTACCTGCTAATATTTATTTATATGCCTTTACAAACATTTTACCTTTACAAACAGTTAACAACAACAGTAACTATATGGTAACGATAAATAGACCAATGTATGTATTCGGTGTTTGTTTGTAGCCAAGTATTATTACATTTTGGATTTTTGAATTAGGTATTTACAAATAAAATTATATAATTTTGGTGCTCAGGTGTTGCAGTGGAATAATAAGCTAGCTAGTCCGCCACTGCAGAGACCTGGTTCGAGTCCTGATGATGCTTTATGACCAGGTCGACTGTCGCATGCAGGGGGTGTTTCTAGACTACTTGTAGTACTGGGGCATATAATTTAGAGGGGCACAGTTGTACCCCCCTACTTCCAAACCACACAGAAAAAAAGCCTGTTAATCAGTATAGGTTGTGATTTAACACTACAGTGGGTTACTCTGCCATGGATGAGAAATGAAGAACAAATTATCACTAAAGAACTTTTTGTTAATTGCATTAATTTTGCTTATGCTAATATAACTGATGTGTTTGCATATTTAATAAATGCATTTGCATTAGTGGTCTAATATGTACTTTTGGTAGCTTATATGGTTAGTGGCCAAAACATGTGCTGGCTATGAGCTGTCTGACTGACTTTTGTGTCTGACTTTGATTTAAATTTCTGCAGATGTCCAGAATAAGCTGAAAAAAATTGTTTTTGTTGTTATTTGAACCCAAGAGTGCAGGTAATTATACCAGTGATTGTAAATGTACTCCCTCGACAAAATAATTGTCACTTAGCGTTTTTAAGGTGGTAGTAATTTAAGGCTCCTCCAGATGGCATTCCATGAAGATGATTGGGCTATAAATACCTGCAGCATTTGCGACCAGATTCACAGCTTGAGAAGAGGTGGTACAGCTGTTAGGAAGATGGGTTGCAAAGCAGATGATAATTGGCAGACAGTAGTGATTCCATTTGGGCGTGCCAAACGGCATATGAGCTGAATTTGCAGGTGTGTCAACGCATACAGTCATACAGGTGGCACAAATCCTAATCTATGGGAAATTCTTGACAGAATATATGGAGGCATTACTTGCTATTAGGTACGTGTCAGTCACAAGTGACTAATTTTTTGTCTGGTTAGTTTATGTATATTAAACAAGGTTTCAGTTTCGGATATTTAGGTTTCTCCCCATTCAAAGAGATAGGAGTCTGATCTTGTATGGCTGGATGGTGACATTACCAAGATTGCAGCGAATAGACTTGTCTTATAATGTCCTGGTCCTGTGTCCTGCAAAGCAATCTGGGATAAAATAGACTTTTTACCCAAGTAAAGTGGGTCTGATGGTCACATGCATCCACGATCAGCTGTATTTTAGAGAGGAGAGGCCGGTCTGGAAATCATCTCCTAGTGCTGTAACAGAAAACTGGCATACACTGGCATCCCTTCCTAGTGCCTGAGCCAGGTGTTCTCCAGGTAGGCAGAGAATGGGGTAGGCCATGCAACCCTGTAAATACTATTCCAATCTGGTAAAAATATGCCTTTTCTCTGTTCCACAATTACATACATCATCTTTATACATATTCGCACCCTTGGTAAATACGTTTCTTCTATAAAAAAAATAAGAATAACAACTAACATTGGAAACTCTTGTGAACTAAATGTAACTGAATGATGTTTGTGTTTTACTTTAGGTTGCCAGGGTATTTAGGAAAGCACTGTTACTGAGGTCTAAATATGGGGGAAACACAGGAGCCAAATTCCCTTAGTCATTCATCGACATGGGAAGGTTACACAGTGAATATTTACAGAAAAAGGCAGTATTTTGTGGTCACCAATTCTCTAATTCTATCATAACGTTTCAACTCTATGCCATACAGTTATTTGCCAAATCTGAACAATTATGTCACTCAGTTACGTAGCTCATCTGTTGTTGCACAGTTTGTGTTGGTCATGCCTGAACCCTTCATATGTGCTCATAGACTGCTGCCTACAGGATGTTGGTTTGGATGTTTGGTTGGTGGACTATTCTGAGTCCAACACTGAAAAGGAGGTGTTTAAAAACTCCAGCAGCACTGCTGTGTCTGAGCCATTCATGCTAGCACAACACACTAACATATACATTTATATAGCCCTTTAAAACTCACTGGACCTGTTGGTGAACTCGGTTATGCAGTTCATTCAGCACTATTTTAAACACCTTTCCTATTAGTTGTTGTTTCAACTGAATAAAATCCTCAGTAGCTGCTGAATAAAATGACTGTGAAATTAATGTAGGTTGTGTTTGAGGAAAATGTGAGTGGAATCCATGATAAATGTGTAATTTAAAATAAAAATTAACAAACTTTAGTCTTTTCATTTTATTATGAGCATAAGTGAAATAAATATTAAATAAGTGGATTCTCACATTTGCATGTAAATGAGCTGAAAATCAAGTCAACTGTAATAATATTATAATAATATATAATATATAACTGAACTCTCACTCTCTCAACCCCATCCATAGTTTAAGGATATGTAAATATAACCCACCCCTAGTCCAAATCCTAAAATGACACAGTAACAGATTCTTACGTTTTATTTTTATCAGACAGTGGACACTCACTCTTGCTTTATCTTAACAAAAAAAAGTCACATCAATGTGGCCTAATATGCCAGTTATTTGTAAATAATTCTGTAAAAATGTCCATAAGGTGTGTAGTAAACACTTGTCACAGTTGGAGACTGTATCTTGCTTCCACCATGGCCATGACGACAGAGCTGGCAGTTGCTCTAGTCCACTATGGGGTCTCCATATGCACAGGACTTCTCGATGGCAAGGTTGTACCAGTTCCCTTTACCTCCTTTATATGCACTGGTGACTACGCGTGCCCAGCCAGACTCCCCCTGTGTATCAAATGTCGAATTACAGCCAGTGTTAATTTAGTTTTAGTCTTAGGCTTTAGATTAAAATTAATTTTAGTCACATTATTGTTAGTTTTATTTGATAAACTAACATTGGTCTAGTTTTAGTCAGTATGTTATATAGCCTAATGTTACTCATTCATTTTAAAAGGCTTTCAAAATTTCATAAACAATAGCTTAAAAGCTATGTTACACTTGACATTAACATCCAAAATTACAGACGCAATATGGCAACTTTTTCACCCAATACATTTTGCAGTTATTTAATATTAACATGCTGACAATTTGTTTAATTGAACAGTGCAGTGTTTCGATAAATTGTGCTTAAAATGACTACACACTGCTAATGTGCTTGCCCTATAGTTTAGTTAAATGACTAATTCAGCCATATTTGAAATACTATGAAGGCTGTCGGAGTTACTGTCTCAGTGACGAAAGCTAAAAATTAAACATTTAACATATCAAACTAAAGTCAAAGTTATGTTTATGGTAATGTATGTTGCATGCACAACCTGCCTCGACAAGTATTGAGGTAACATTAGCTTAATTTACCTTTTTGTACAATTCTGAGTGCCATGTAATCAAATGTCTGGTTTGGTGCGTTTTTTCCAGTTCATTTTATGTTACATTTTTTGCACTTACAGTGGGCCAAAACGTATTTAGTCAGTCACTGATTGTGCAAGTTCTCCTACTTAGAAAGATGAGAGAGGTCTGTAATTTTCATCATAGCTACACTTCAGCTATGAGAGACAAAATGAGAAAAAAAAATCCAGGAAATCACATTGTAGGATTTTTAAAAGAATTTAATTATAAATCATGGTGGAAAATAAGTATTTGGTCATCCACAAACAAGCAAGAATTCTGGCTGGCCCACAGACCTGTAACCTCTTCTTTAAGAAGCTCTTCTGTCCTCCACTTGTTACCTGTATTAATGGCACCTGTTTGACCTCGTTTATCTGTATAAAAGACACCTGTCCACAGCCTCAAACAGTCAGACTCCAAACTCAACCATGGCCAAGAGCAAAGAAGCTGTCGAAAGACACCACGAAGAAAATTGTAGACCTGCACCAGGCTGGGAAGAGTGAATCTACAATAGGCAAGCAGTTTGGTGTGAATAAATCAACTGTGGGAGCAATTGTAAGAAAAATGGAAGACATACAAAGACCATTGATAATCTCCCTTGATCTGGGGCTCCATGCAAGATCTCATCCCATGGGGTCCAAAATGATCATGAGAACGGTGAGCAAAAATCCCAGAAGTACACCGGAGGGGGACCTGATGAATGACCTGCAGAGAGCTGGGACCAAAGTAACAAGGCTACCAGCAGTAACACACTATGCCGAGAGGGACTCGGGATCCTGCAGTGCCAGGAGTGTCCCCCTGCTTAAGCCAGTACATGTCCAGGTTCATCTGAAGTTTGCCAGAGAGCATATGGATGATTCAGAAGAGGATTGGGAGAATATCATGTGGTCAGATGAAACCAAAATAGAACTTTTCGGTAAAAACTCAACTTGTCGTGTTTGGAGGAAGAAGAATGCTTAGTTGCATCCCAAGAACACCATACCTACTGTGAAGCATGGGGGTGGACACATCATGCTTTGGGGCTGATTTTCTGCAAAGGGGACAGGACGACTGATCCGTGTTAAGGGAAGAATGACCGGGGCCATGTAACGTGAGATTTTAAGCCAAAACCACCTTCCATCAGTGAGAGCATTGAAGATGGAACGTGGCTGGGTCTTCCAGCATGACAATTATCCCAAACACACTGCTCGGCCAACGAAGGAGTGGCTCCGTAAAAAGCATTTCAACGTCCTGGAGTGGCCTAGCCAGTCTCCAGACCTCAGCCCCATAGAAAATTTGTGGAGGGAGTTGAAAGTCCGTGTTTCCCCAAAACATCACTGCTCTAGAGGAGATCTGCATGGAGGAATGGGTCAAAATACCAGCTACAGTGTGTGCAAACCTGGTGAAGACTTACAGGAAACGTTTGACTTTTGCCAACAATGTTATGTTACAAAGTAATGAATTGAACCAAATTTATTTACCAAACACTTATTTTCCACCATGATTTACAATTAAATTCTTTTTAAAAGTCCTACAGTGTGATTTCCTGATTTTTTTGTTGTTTTCATTTTGTCTGTCATAGTTGAGTGTACCTATGATGAAAATTACAGACCTCTCTCAGTCGGAGAACTTGCACAATCAGTGGCTGACTAAATACTTTTTTGCCCCACTGTAGTTTTGTTTTCCATGGTAACATAGCTGGAGTTATTCTATAATCGCTTATTCTTTTTTACATATCCACATTATGTCCAATTTTCAAGATGTAAAGCCAGCCTGCTGCAGGTTATGAACGTGTGTGTTTGTGTCAGGGGGATGGTCCATTTATCAGTTTTTCATGTTATTGTTATACATTTCATCATAGTTCACGTTTTCAAATGTTCTTGTCTTCTTTTCATTGTGAAAATAGGTGACCCACGAATACTTTTCCTTATAGTTTTTGTTAACAAAATTAACACGAATTACGACCACTGTGCCCCAACTATAACCTATGTAAACAGTTGTATTTTCACTGTGGCATTCATGTAAAAACTTTGAAATGAGATGTTTATTAAAGCATTAAGATATTTTTTTTAATGGTTTACTTGACAACAGATAAAGAACTAAACATATGTATAAACAGAGATGTACTGTGCATACAAATTATATTATGCAGCTAATAATACATCATGAACAAATTTTAACTTACCATTTCTTTAGAATAGAATTAGAAATTTTCTTGTATAGAAACATAACAATATGTATGGGTATGGGTTCAAGACTGCTGAATCACTCACCCAAAACTCTCCCCAGGAGTTTCTGACTATCCAGTACTCAATTCCACCCTCAGTCACTCCCCAGCCAGCCACGGATATGATGTGGTTCATGAGTGACATAGGATGAAACTCTGCAAATAAGCCTCCCCGATATGCCTCAAATCCTTCAGTGGCCATGATCCCACAGCTATCATACAGAAAGTTTTCCGTTAAAATCAGTAAGATTTGGTACAAAGTTCTAAAACAAGGTTCTTGGGATTGTACATCTTATCGCAGTGGTACCTCGGTTCTCGTCGTTAATTCGTTCCAAAAGCCTTGAGAACTGAAAACAAAAAGTACCGAGCAAATTTTTCCTATAAGGAATAATGTAATTTGAATTCATCCGTTCTAGACCCCCAGAAAATCCACGCTGTAAAAGGCATTATATTCATTAATGGAGTTGTATTGTAATGTTCCAACAAATCCATCGTAAGTTAAATGTAACATGAACTGAGGAGTTTAACGAGTCTTTGGAAGAGTGATCTACAGTGTATCATAGCGGAACCTATGATAAGTAGTGATAAGTAAGTTAAGGTTTAAAACACTAACATACAGTTGGCCAAAATCATTAACACAAAGCTATTTTAATAATAAAAATCTCATGTAATTTAGAAAGTAATGGATTGAAAGTGAAAAATAAAAGCAAAAGACTTACTCTATTGATGAACTGCTAAGCTAACTGCAGCCTGAGTTCTTGAGCATTCAATTCCTGTTTTGCTTTCAGTTGGCTTTTTAGGACCCATGGAGACTTATTTGCACTAAGTATACGGTACTGTAGATGTAAAAATAAAGAAAGACAGAGCGAAGTTCATCTCTGAGCAAGGGCTATTGCGAATCTGAATCCCTGAATCACTGTGTATTGAATCATGACTCGTGAATCATTAATCGTGAATCGAGTTTTGGCTGAAACGTGTCCTGTGGCTCTACTCATACAAGACTAAGCAAGTGCGGCGAGTCCCGAGCAACCGATGATAACTGAGACACATTTTTGTCGTCAAAATGTGTCGAGAACCGAATTCAACGAGTTCCAAGTTGGTCGAGAACCAAGGTACCACTGTATATCCATTCACATCTTTCTGACACTTGAATTCATATCTCTTTGCTTAATTTACATTGATGTCAAGTGGATGTAACGTAACGGGCCTAAACATTCCTGTTATGTAACATAACAGCAGTCCGAATATCATTAAATTATCAAATGCACAATAGAACTGTTGTGTATATATACAAGAGCAAACAAATGAAAAGGCTGATCAATAAAACCTGAATAGATTGTGCAATGTTAATATGCAAGCCAAAACCGCAGTGACAATTTCATCTAATTTAGTTGAGAGGTACAAACTTGCCTGATTGGACCATTTTTATAGATCTCTGCTTTCATGTGGTCTCGTCCTGATACCGTCCCATAGTCTCCCACTTTCCACACAGTGTAGTTGGTCACAACAGAACAGGATCCAATGAACGAACAGGTGCCACATTGGTTAAAAGGGACACACTCTGTATGCACACACATTTGGTACAGGAGGAAAAAATACAGGTTCATACAATATTCAGAAATAATGAATAACTCATGAATTCATTACACATTAGTTACATGCACTAAGATACTTCTAAGTAGGTGTGCATGTTAAATAACTGAAGCTGTAGGTCACCTTAGATTGTGTATAGAACCATTTGGAGAGAGTGTTAAATAAATCCATTACCTGAGTATGTGGCTGAACTTACTTTGATTTCTGGCTTGATAGTTGTTGCAGGTCTCATCTGGAATCCCCTTCTCATGCGCATAAGCGTACACACCCAGGTGATCTCCTCCGAAACAAGACCCCGAGTGTCCACAGTCTATCACATTCTGGACAGACAGGTAGGCTGATGGCCATGCCCCTTTCCTTTTGATGTTTATGCGATCTTGATGAGGGGGGGAAACGTCTTTTTAAGGTCTTCTGATCCGGTTATTTCCCAAGTCATGTAAACTCAGAGGTTTCCCATGATCTAATTACTAAAGTGCATGTACACTCAGTGGATCAGATTATTGACAAAATCTGATCTTCTGCAGTTAACGGATTATTAAGTGCATGTAAACAAACTCAGTTAATTCTCTTCTCGTCTCATTACCAGTGCTTTTGTCCCACTGGGTAACCTCAAACTCTCTACTGATAGCATCATGTCTCTGGCCATCCACCATCTTGACTTTTTTGACCTGACTCATACACCATCATCACCAACTCACAACACAGGCAACACCCTTAATGTCTTCAAGTTTACACTAACTTTACTTCACATTTTAAACCCCTTGTCTTTGTCACTTCAGCTTCTTCTTAACACCACTGCCACTCCCTCTGCTACAGAGACAATCAGAAGAAACTTGAAAACTGTCTCATTCATCATTCTCCTTTGCTCTCCTCTCTACAATACCCACTCCAAGTCTCCTAACTCCCCGTCCTTTCTTTTCAATGCCAGCAAAACCAGTCCCTGGATAACTAACATTCTGCCGTCTCATAGATTAACTCTTCGCAGTGTTGACAGGACATATACAGCGGTGCTTGAAAGTTTGTGAACCCTTTAGAATTTTCTATATTTCTGCATAAATATGACCTAAAACATCATCAGATTTCACACAAGTCCTAAAAGTAGATAAAGAGAACCCAGTTAAACAAATGAGACAAATATTATACTGGGTCATTATTTATTGAGGAAAATGATCCATTATTACATATTAGTGAGTGACCACAAGGTCAGATCTCAATGTTTCAGTGTCTTGGCTCCTTGTTTTTGGAATAAGCGTTCTACACCGGTTAGGTATAGACTTTCACATAAGTCTTCAAACAATACCTAGGATTATGTCTCTTCTGTCCTTTGCACTTTTGTTGTATTTGCTATTTTACATCTAGTTATTAGTTATTCATGGAACAGCGACAAAAACATAAATACTGCTTTAAGCTACGGCTCTAATGGCTCCCTATTCCTTATATATACACTACAGTTAGAGATAATGGCTTATAGAAATTATGTATTGTCCTACATTCCCAAAACGAGGTAGAGGTGAAGCTAGAGGCAAGCACGCACTTGATCAAACATCTCTGTGCCCCACAGGTCATAAGACATCCTACCGGGTTTTTGGGAGCCCTTACATTCACTACCTTTCACCACAATTAATGTAAATGGCTAACTGTTCAGTAAAGCAAGATTTTAAGTGGAATTAGGTTTTGCAAAATGTGGTCCTTTTGCTTGGACCTCAAAGTTAGAAGTGCCAGTCCTAAGTGGCTCAGTTTGAACTTTGGCAGGTCATCTTGACCATGTCTACATGCACCGAGTTGCTGCTGTGCGATAGGCTTATTACATATTTGAGCTAACAAGCAGTTGATCAGGTGTACCTCATGAACTGGCCTGTGAGTGTATTCTTGTACATCTGATCCTACACCTTGTGTATATGCTTTGGTCCCATCTGCTTTCTCGGTATTATCAAGTCAAGTCAAGTCAGATCTATTTATATAGCGCTTTTTACAATGGAGCATTGTCTCAAAGCAACTTTACAAGTTTAGATCATCTCCTAATAACTACGTCCAATCCCAAATTGAGCAAGCCTAGGACGACAGTGGCAAGGAAAAACTCCCTGAGTTATAGGAAGAAACCTTGGGAGGACCAAGACTCAAAAAGGGACCCAACCTCCTTGGGCGGTGTAGATGATAAATCTAAGAGCAAAACTAAAGTCATGGAGTCAAAGTTCGAATAAAATGTGAAGTATGCACATCGGTATTATGTGTTATTTGTTCTTATATCTTGGTTAATTTCATATAGTTGTTGTCACGTGGTGTTTGTACATTTTGTCCTCTGCCTGTGTATTTTCAGTCAGGGACCGTCTGGACCATTCACATGGCCTGCGCATATACAGTGTTAATTGTATAAAATTCTGCGGTTTGTGTACCTGCGAGTGCACTGGTTGAGCCCATAGCCCAGCATGAGCCGCAGTACTGAGGGATGTGCTGATTGCGTGTTGTGCTCACATAGTTTCTCCCATCGATGTTCCGCCAGTCCCAGGACACAGGGAGATCAGTGGTGTTCAGGTACTCATGAGGTCTAGAATAAGTTCTAAATAAAGACCAAATCCAAATTAATGCAAATAACTGAATGATAATTAGACAGAGATGTGAGGTGAAGGTGTCACAATAATACATAAAGAGAGCTCCCTGCTCTGCAGAGCTGCATCTGTTTGGCCCTCTGCACCAGCAGCACCTTACCATGCCAATACAGTCGTATCAAAAAGTTTGGGCACCCCTGATAATTTTCATGATTTTAGTTTATAAATCATTGGTTGTTTTGAGAAGTGAAATGAAGTTTATAGGATTTACAGAAAGTGTGCAGTAATTATTCAAACAAAATTAGGCAGGTGCATAAATTTGGGCACCCCAACAGAAAAATGACATCAATATTTAGTAGATCCTAATTTTGTAGAAATAACAGCCGCTAAACGCTTCCTACAGCTTCCAGTCTGGATTCTGATTGAAGGTGCTTTGGACCACTCTTCTTTAGAAACATCTCCAGTTCAGTCAGGTTTGATGGTTTCCGAGCATGGACAGCCCACATTTTCAGTAATATTCATGTCTGGGGACTGAGATGGCCATTCCAGAACGTTGTACTGGTTCCTCTGCATGAATGCCTTAGTAGATTTTGAGCAGGGTTGGGGGGTCGTTGGCCTCGGTGCAACTTTGTCACTGATTCTTGAACATTGTTCTCAGAATCTGGAGATATTAACTGGAATTCATGTGACCCTCAACTTTAACAAGATTCCTAGTCCCTGCACTGGCCACACCAGTCCCACAGCATGATGGAACCGCCACCAAATTTTACTGTGGGTAGCAAGTGTTTGTCTTGGGATGCTGTGTTCTTTTTTTCCGCTCCTTGTTATGTCCCAAATAACTCAATTTAGTTCATCAGTACACAGCACTTTATTCCAAAATGAAGCTGGATTGTCCAAATGTGCTGTAGCACACCTCAAGTGACCCTGTTTGTGGCGTGTCTGCAGAAAAGGCTTCTTCTGCATTACTCTCCCATACAGGCCTCTTCCTTGTGCAAAGTGCGCTGTATAGTTTGAACGATGAAAACAGTGACACCATCTGCAGCAAGATGATCTTGTAGGTCTTTGGAGGTGGTCTGTGGCTTGACAATGACTGTTTTCTCACCATCCTTCGCCTGCTGCCTATCTGGATTTTTTCTTGGTCTGGTGCCACTTCGGGAGTTCCTTAACTAGAACTGTGCCTGTGGTCTTCCATTGCCTCACTATGTTCCTCACAATGGAAGCTGAAATCTCTGAGAGAGGCCTTCTTTTCCCTTTCCCTGAACCAACCATGATGTTGAATCAACCTTTGTTTTCAGGCCATTTGAGAGTTGTTTTGAGGCTCCCATGTTGCCCCGTCTTCAGAGAAGATGCAAAGAGTAGAAAAACTTCCAATTGGCCACCTTAACACTTCTCATAGTTGGATCTCACTTGTGTATGTAGATCAAGGGTCAATGAGCTTACAAAAAACAAAGTTTGTGTTCCAATAATTAGTGCTAAAGGTATTCAAATGACAAGGGTGCCCAAATTTATGCACCTGCCTAATTTAGTTTGAATAATTACTGCACACTTTCTGTAAAACCTATAAACTTAATTTCACTTCTCAAATATCACGGTGTTCATCTGCTATATGATATATTTACCTGAAATTGCTGAGCTGGACAACCAATGATTTATAAAGAAAAATCATGAAAATTACCAGGGGTGCCCAAACTTTTTCATACGACTGTAAATGCTGTATAATTACAGGAAAAGCTCTTTGTTGACAAGTAAAGACATGAGGTCACGGTGCTACAGTCTTGGCTATTCACAGTGTTGCCACATCACTGAATTTTGTATTATTTACATCCAAGGTAATGAAACAAGTTGCAAATTGGAACTCTTTGATCTGAACCAAACAAATAAAGTTCCTTGTCCTCCTCTGTGTGATGTGAGCAACATGCCATAAGTGGGGAAGTTTCCTCAAGTAGTATGCAGAAAAAAGTTCAATCACCAATGTATGTACCTTTAGTACGTATTTACATTTATGCCATTTAGGAGACGCCCTTATCCAGAGCGACTTACAATTGGTACAGTCTTACAATCAAAGCAATTGTGGGTTAAGGGTCTTGCTCAAGGACCCAACAGTGGCAGCCTGGCAGAGGTGGGTTTTGGACCCTGGAGCTTCTGGTCCATAGTCCAGTACCTTAAGCACTAGTTCACCACAGTACTTATGACTGTGTCTGCATAATCACCAGCATCCTATACACCAAGTCAGGTAGTAGATATTGGATTTTATTTTTAATTTGACTAATCGAAAACAAATAAGGACTTAAATATAAGACTTAAAAATGTATGACATTTCCTTAGCCTATGATATTATTGGTTTAGATTCCTGCTATTTTCACCGTAGCAATTATCCGTTAGGTTATTACCCCCCCCCCCCCCCCCCCCCCCCCCCAAAAAAAAAATAAAAAAACCATGCACAAACTAACGTGACGCAGATGTTTGGATACCTTATAAACGAGGGTCCCTTGAGCTCTGCTGGTTTGTAACAAGACCTGGATATTAGTCCGTCCAGGGACGCTCCACATATTTCCCAAATAAAGGAGACCCAAATCAAAACCCAGGTAACAAGTTCCATGCTGAAGATCGACGATATTTATTTATGCACTTGGCGTTGACTTCCAGACTGCTGCCCCCTGTAAGACATGTACCAGTCTCCAAACAGTGCCCACAATAACATCTGACTGCGTAAAACCGCTGTAAATAAGTAGCTCTGCAGCCAGCCAGACTTTTCTCAAACAGTGGGCAGATTCGCATCCATAATGCATTGCGTACACCGGCTGACTCGAGAGGGGAATGGAGTCGAGTCTGAGCCGAGTGGAGCCGGAGCCAAGTTAAAAGCTAGAGCCGAGAACCGAATGAAAAGCAAGATTCGAGTTAAAACCGAGTGAACAGTTACAGCCGAGTTAGAACCAAATGAAAAGCTAGAACCCAATAGAAAAGCCCGTTGGAGCCGACTCAAGCTTGTGTGGGTAAAAATACAGCGGTCAGTCACAAGTGTAAAGTTCAAGCAAAGTTAAAACCGAGTGAACATGTACGTATTGCATGTTATTTGACGTTATCGTTGTGTAAGATTGCTCGCAATTAAGGGTTGGTTGTAGTTCAGCTATTTTACCAATAGAGGTCACTGTTAGTCCACAAGACAGTTACAACTTTCTCTGATTTAATACTGAATATAATTGAATATAATAAAAATAACAGTGGTATTGCGAGTTGTAGTACCTCGACCGCTGATGCAAATACTACTAGGAGTAATCCTGCTTTCTAGGCAAACGCTCTGTGATTTTTTTTATTACTTTATTAAGTGGATAGCAGAGTATGGATTTAGATCAGCTCGGATCAGCTGAGACATTTGGTCCGTTGGTGTAATTCATGCCAAGTATAGGTCTATGTATTTGCAGTATGTACTTGTTGGTGGGTGTTGGGTATGGAAAACATTTACAAATCATGCTTCTAGTTCTAACATGTAAGGACACCGCTCAAAATAATGCATAGCAATAAAAAAGTCCAGAGCAATCACAACCCAAAACATCAGCTGCACTTTTTATTTGGATGACATAAGCTGGCAAGATAAATAGGCTAGGTATAAGTTTTGGTCAATTTTTTTTGGCTTAACTGATACATAGTTTAAAAGCAGCTTTCTAAAGAAGACTTGAAGCAGTGATACTTTCTTTAAAAGTAAAAAACTAGCCCCACTTTGATCCTTTGAACATGGCTCAAACTTATTCACCCCACAAAACTGAAGGAAGACTTGTATTACACCCGATTTAATTGGTCTTCAATTGGCACATTTAGCATTCAGTTAAAAAAAAGTCCAAGTTAACTTCTAAGCCTCATAAGCTGAGGTCCAAATTGAAGCTAGAGTTATAAAAAACAGGCCAAGTCATGTAAATAGTGACAGTTGAATTCTGTCCACGAGTAGCCTTTTGTTACTAATTTTGTTGAGCACTTGTGTTGTCCGCGCTAATCACCAATAATGAATGTATTGCATGTGTTGTCTTTACTTTGTATAATTAAATTGTTCTTAATAGTTTGCTTAACTTTTTGACCGGTCAGCACTGTTTGTTTAGATGGCCATGTGATTCAATTACATGGGGCTCACTTACCCTTAAATGCAGCCCATCACAAGCGCTTTCCTTGTAATGAGATTAATCTGGATCATTCATGGGTAATATAGAACCTTACACTAAAAGCTTGCGAGGAACTAAACAGGACCAAGCAGGTATGTTTATTAAAGGAATAATTGGAGAAAATTAGATTTGACCGCTATTGAAAGGGGTGCATCACATAATAGTCATTAATCTATTGTCTGTGAAATACAAGGCCATTTAAAAATCCACTAAAAGGAACTATACAGGAACTTAAAAGGAACTGTAAGGATCTGTAACGCAATGTGTAGTGTTTATACTAATCATTTATATGTCACCTGTTCAGTTAACTCAGATGGATGATCGACTTATGTCATCAGGAAAAATCATATTGTTCTTAGAACAAATAACAACCATCAAAAAGAATTTGCTCTAACAAAAAGTCTGGACAGTTTAATAACATTTGCATTAGTCGTGATAAATGTAAATAATACAAACAAATTGATGATAAAAGATTATTTGATAGATGGTGTTTTTTCAGGGTGTTCAAAAATCAGTTTATTTAAAAATTAAGTGGGTTTACATTTTTTATTTTGCATGATTAAATTAAAAAGCAGAATATATTGTAATTAAACAAACTGAATTCATTGGGTCTGTTTTTCTATTTTGTGCTATGTTTATATTATTTGTCTTTGTTTTATGCTGTTTCATCCCTCTAATTTATAGGATGAAGAAAGACTCTGAAATGAAATGAAAACAAGATAAGATTGAAGACAGCTCTTGTGGCTTACTTGACTGAATGTAGGATGCAAATGGTTTCAATTGATTTTTTTTTTCCAGTGGTGTTTTTTTCCATGGTGGACAGAGTACACATCATATTAAGCTAATGCTTAATAGAAAAACAGTATGTGTATGCTTTTAGTTTATCAGGATAAACATTTTACTTCTTACATTTATTAATGTATTGTATAACTTCCTTAGGCTTTGCGTATAGTAGGTTCTCCTAGTTTGACATAAGGTTTAACAGGTTGAACAGTGTGACAGATGTTGAAACTGTAATATCTGACATATCTGAAAAACTTCTGTATACTTTTTCACAGCTCCAGCATCCCTGGTTTGATCTCGACCTCGGACTCTAAAGTAATTTCTATAAATCATCTTTAATTTACGCAAATTCATATTTTCTTCTTGTGTGGATTTCTCTGTGTTGTTTTTGTCATGTTCTTGACACGTCTGTCTGCAGCTTGGTCTTCAGGACAGTGGATTCTGAAGCATTTAGTACTCGCCAGTCCTTGCTCGTAACAAAATCTTGAGAAATCATAAAAAATTCACAAGGTCTTTATGCAATTTGAGCAGTGTGTTAGAGACTGAGATCTGACTGCCAAGTGTTTGTAATTGTTAATGTATTTTGATGACACCAAATACTGAAATCCTGTTAAAATATTGAATATTTATCTTTCAGAGGGGTATATTGTTGAAAAGTAGTAAATAACTTGAAAATCTGGTCTACTAGTGTGAGTAGGAAAGAGCCGAGTGTCTTTCTCTATGAAGATCCAAGTGTTTTGGAAATTGTTAGGTCTACAGGCATTTTCAGGTTGTGAAGAATTCTACAGGGAGCCAGGGTGGAGTAAGATCAAGTGCACATAACATCAGCATGTTTTCACCGATTGCAAACCAGATGGGATGCATCACCCATAGTGGTTTGAAATACTAATGGTAGGCTAGCAAAGAAAGGGTTGCATTATATGATGTGTGCCGAGATACTGGAAATGGAATCTGTGCATTATGTACAGAAGTAAAAATAAAATGGTCAACGGTTTCCAATGTTGGTATTCATATTGAGCCCAGTGAGACTATAGAGTGCTACCTTTCAATGAAAGACTTGCATGTAGGAGCTCATGGGTTTAACCCTGGAAGTAACTGAGCATAAAATCCATAAAAGTGAGTAAACCCCACAGAAAGGAAAAGGAGCTCATGCTTACCCGTCCTATAATACCCCTACAGCTTCTAGATTTAGACCAGGATGCATGACTTGGGTCACTGGGGCCGGAGTCTGGAGTCATGTCTGGCCTGCCTGCCTTGTCCGTTAGCCGGGAGTGTCGAGTGGGCGGTCTGGCTGAACTGGGCTTCGGTCCTCGTGATCTTGACTCGTCCATCCTTGCCTTAGAATAAGGGCAGAGCTGGGGGTTCATAGTCAAAGGAGTTTATGGTGATCAGAGACGTTGGGTTGCTGTCCTTCTGCCCCCCCGTGGGGTTGCCAATGTCTCATGTGATCCCTCTTGGCTGTGTTTCCTACCATTTCTCCTCTTTTCTAGCTATGCTGCTTATAGCTAATGCTGCCGGGGGGGTCTCATGCTACACTTGGCATCAGTGATTGTTAATAGACACTGTGCTCTTAATCAATAACTAATTACATTTTCTGTTTTCTCTCCGAGCTGTGGTCCGGCAGTTTTCCAGCCCCACACATGATGTTCATCTGCTGGAGCTCTCACTCAAGCTGCTTCCGTCATCAGCTCCCAGCCCCATCATACCCGGCCACTTAATGTCGATGTGCATACTTCTTCACATTTTATTTGAAACTTTGACTCCCATGACTTTAGTTTTGCTCTTAGATTTTATCATCTACACCGCCCAACGGAGGTCGGGTCCCTTTTTGCAGTCTTGGTCCTCTCAAGGTTTCTTCCAAGAACGCAGGGAGTTTTTCCTTGCCACTGTAGCCCTAGGCCTTGCTCAATTGGGATTGGACGTAGTTATTAGGAGAATAAATTAAACTTGTAAAGTTGCTATGAGGACGATGCTCCATTGTAAGAATAGCGCGAGATAAATAGATTCTGACTGGAACTTGACGTGATTGTTTTTTTGTTTTTTTTTTTTTTTTTTTTTTCCCTAGGCTTGCTCAATTTGGGATTGGACGTAGTTATTAGGAGATAATGTAAACTTGTAAAGTTGCTATGAGACAATGCTCCATTGTAAAAAGCGCTATATAAATAGATCTGACTTGACTTGACGTGATTGTTCCTCCCATTGTGTTGGGAGCTACTTTACTGGCAGGCTTGTTTTCTCTGCATTATTTCTGGATGTTTTGTGTGTTAATACCCCCCCCCCCCCTTTTTTTTTTTTTTTTTTGAACAATCATCTTGTGAATTATAATGCCATCAGTTTCTCATATGGCTGCTCCTTGTTTAGCTCTAGCTATAGGTTTGCTCTTGAGCTTCATTCTTGCCTGAGTATTGACAGCTGGGGCATATTTCTGCATCATGAGAGAACACAATTTAAGCCAGATCTGTTTGATCTTGCCGTGTCTGACGATGACAGTTAAGTGTGTCTCTCGTCATGTTTTCTCAGCTTTGTCCTTATGCCTCATAGTCTGATCTTTGTGCTTTTGATATATGTATCTCCATTTTGTAGTTTGAGCTTATTGCTTTGTGCTCTGTGATTGTGACTAGAGTTTCATATTGGAGAGCTTTGCAATTGTTTTTATTGTTATTATTGCGATCCTCTCGGACGCATGTTTTGTTATTATTCCCATTACTGTCTGTTGCCATACTGTGGGACTTTTTTGCTGTTTTCCATGCAAGTTCTTGGATGTTTGTGTTCCATTTCTGGTGTTAGTTTGCAGACAGTGTAGCCCACATTACATTTATGGTTAGTTGATGGCCCTAGTATTGCATTGTGCCACATTCATAATAATAATCAGCTCCACAATTATTGGTACCTCTATCATAGAACGTTCAAACAAACAAACAGCAACAAAAACTAATAGTTTACATAAAGTACCTGTGTTCATGCATTTTTGATCATCATCCTTAGCTTCCTGTTTCACTGAGATATAAATATGAGCATACACAGAGACCAGATTCATTTACTCATTTTTCAACATGGAGAAAACGAGGTAATACACAAATGAAACTTTCTAAAATTTGAGACAAATGAAAAATGTGAGATTTTGATAGACAGTGTCAATCTGAACACAGAATATTTTTACAGTTGTTGTATCATGTAGGATTTTGGAGAAACATTACAGTTATTAATTTGATAAATGTATTAATTTATTGAATCTAATCACAATCATTTATCCGCTTTAGCTTATGACAAATGTTTGACAGACATTTTAGGTTTCTTTAGTTTCGGTGTAAGAAGGACTTCATGCATGAAATTTTATTCTCATGTTTTCAGAAGATGTTAATTCTGAAAGTATTCATCACTTTCAATTAAAAAAAAAAATGTCTGGACAATGACGACATGCAAAGTGAAATGTAAGTCTCTATGATAAACAACTAAATAAGTGTAGTGGATGATCTGGAAGCAGCTTTACAATAAGATGCACTAAGATCCTTGCGTCATCAAAGTATCCTAAAAGCTTTGAGCAGCTAGCTCTTAATTGCGGATTTTCATAAATGGCCTTCAATAATGCAGATCATGATGGGTACCATTTGCATCTGGAGGTTAACAGGACATCGTAAATGTTTTACGTATGTTGGAGAAGATGATTAGAGACGGGAAGAATCAGACAAATCTTGTGTTCTCTTTAAAGGAAATGTTTGACATCTGTTGATGGATCAGAGGTATATTTGAAGTTAGCTTGTATTATTTTTCACTGTGTGTGCATTTAAAGTGGTGCTCGAAGTTTGTGGACCTTTTACAATTGTCTGTATATCTGCATAAAAATGACCTAAAACATACTTTTCATCGAATCTTAAAAGTAGATCTAGAGAACCAATGAAACAAATGAGGAAACTATTACATTTGATCATTTATTTATTGAGGAAAATGTTGTGGAAGGACCTGAAGCTAGCAATTTACCGTATTTTTCGGACCATAAGGCGCACTTAAAATCCTTTACCAACTTCAGATACTGAAAGCAAAGGTTCACGTACTTTTGCCATTGTATCAAAGTATCATTGTATAGCTGAAGAGGTTTGATTTATAGATTTTACAATCTAAATCTTACAGAATCTGGAAAATATTAATCTCAAGAGTAGACTTGCTGAACATTAGAATGCTTTTGCTCTTTATACATGATAATGCCATCACTGTAATTATCAAAATAATATTTAGTATGATCATATTGCGTTTTGCTTTGTGACCAGTCCTTTACAGTCGATGTCCTGGGTGTCTTGTGATCAGCCATCTTGATATTTTTAGGCGATGTATAATCAGAAAGTCCAAAAGCCAGAGAAAAGCAGGGGTAGAGACCGTGAAAGTCATTTATTGCCGAGCTTAACATCTACTGAATTATGGATAAAATATGATTCCTGCTGTTTGTTAGTCAAAGAGACTAGGCCTTTGGAGAATAGTCTTAAAAACTATCATCATCAATAGCTGCCACTTTGCTCTGCATTGATTGACTTTATTCCACTCAAGCAACATTGCTGATCATTTGCTTCCTGAAGAGAACTGAGTGCATAAAGTAACAGGGAGGAAATGAGATCCTGACTTATTTGATATTATTTAGGCATGTGTTGAGCTCCTTCAGACTTCGAGGTTAGAGTATTGTGTTGGGAGCTGCGATAAATGGCTTTTAGTGGCATTTTATAATTGCATGTAATTATATATGTAAACCCATTACCCAAATCATTAGGCAACAAATAAAAATAGACTGAGGAATGCAAATAAAATATTGGATTGGTTTTCTGTGGCTATGGATTCGAACCCCTTGCTGGGATTGAAATGTGAAGGACTGCTGGTACAGCTACAGAACCCTTCAATAGTCCTGTGTCCGGGGTGTACCTATGCCTGCACCTGGATAAGTGGGGGTTAAACAGGATGCATCAATTTGTTTATTATAGAAATATAAGCAACGCAAATTACAAAGTGCTTTGCTCTAACTACACCTGTTTTAAGCTGGGTTCCTTTCCTGTGTGTCACACAGTTTTTTCTACTACTTTCTTTTTTAAAATGGGAAGTAAGGACTGTAGCCTAGCAGTTAAGGTACTGGACTGTAGAGCAGAAGGTCCAGGGTTCACACAATTGCTAGGATTGTAACAGTTGTAATTGCTAAGATTGTATTTTTACTAAGAAGTATTTTTTCCCAAGTATCTGTCAATAAATAATGTTTCATATACATATCAAGTGAATATCACTGAACTACTTCTGTCAACAATAGAATCTGCAGTCGCAATCTAATGGGCAAAGCTGAATAAGGTAGTATTTAAAATCGTTTACAATTCCGCCCCCTGTAAGCTAATAGTGCTATATATGGTCCTGCATAGTGCTATATAGGGAACATTGATTGGGTGACCATTTCAAACACAGCCATAACTATGGGCGCCTCATATATTGAAGTAACAAAAAGTGATTAATGATTGTGATTAAAAAGTGACTGCCATTACCATGTTATCGCGTTGGAATGTTATTAGTGCATTCATTTTGACAGCCGTAAATTATACCTATAAGTAAACACTCACCAGCCACATTATTTGGTGCACATGCCTTGTACATGGCCACTTAAGCAGTACACCAAACATGTAGGGTGCACAGAGTAGGTATAAAATTGCTGACTGTAGCCTTATAGCCTATTTTGGTGGGACGTTCTCAGCCATTTTTTATATACTGATGAAATCCTTTATTTGGGGTATGAAAATCTTTTTATGGAGAACTGTTCTATCACATTTGGCACAGTAAAGTGCTTTTCTCAGCTAGCTAACTCTTTTGTTTAACTAAACACAATCATTGCTGTCTACAATTAACTGGTAATCTAGTTGCTGGGATAACTATATCCTGCAGGAAACACATAAATGGCGTTATCTCCATCAAAGCAACAGCTGCTGTGTAGTTAACGAGCACACTGAGTAAATATTGAATCAATTGATTCACTGACATAAAAGTGTAATCAGGTAATCCATATAAAATAACTAATGAGAACACATTTTCAAATGCATTCTAGTTTGCGCCGCACAGCTTGTTCATTACTGCCTAACACATCAATACCTGGTCATAAACATTAAATGCTTTCAAGCAACATAAAATAGTTGCAAAATAAATCGAAAAATAACTCAGATTTGTGCAACAGTTGACTGTTGTTGGTATTATTCTCTCTAGTTGTGGTGTCTGGATTTGCATAATTTAGACTTAATTTTTGGCCAAACCTTAAAATATAGATCCAAATAACTCCTTTGTTAATGTTTGTTACGTTGAAGGTTTTGTTGATGTTGGTGATTAATTGTTTGTGTTGTTTGAATAATCTCCTTAAGGTTGTAGACCAAGTACTTACACTGTCTGTATAGAAATATATTGAGTATTAGAATTGCTCTGTTTAACGATGGGTTGTCAGGTATCTTTTTGTTTTAGGTAATGAGAGAGGTCTTTCCACTCCAATGGTACTTACGTACATGGTGCACGTACCTCTGCTATAGATACTTTCAAGAACACATTTGTGTAACTCCTAGAATTAACTGGATTTCTGTAGTAACTGTGGTCTAATCTTCAGCTAAGCCATTATAGACTTATTTATTATAAACTTGTTAATACTTATGGCTTGGGTTTTTAATTCTATAGCAGTTGATACAAAACGTCAGGTGGAAATATGCACTCAATGGCTTAATTCTTTGTGGCATAGATTCAACAAGGTGCTGGAAACATTCCTCAGAGATTTTGGTCCATATTGGCATGATGGCATCACATAGTTGCTGAGGATTTGTCGGCTGCACATCCATGATGGAAATCTCCTGTTCCAAAACATCCCAACGGTGCTCAGTTGGATTGGGATCTGGTGACTGTAGAGGCCATTTCAGTACAGTGAACTCATTGTCATGTGCAAGAAACCAATATCAGATGATTTAAGCTTTGTGACATGACATGTTACCCTGCTGGAAGTAGCCATCAGAAGATGAAACACTGGTCATAAAGGATGGACATGGTCAGCTACAATACTCAGGTAGGGTGTGGCTTTTAAATGATGTTTGATAGGTATTAAGTGGCCCGAAGTATACCAAGAAAATATCTCATACATACCGGTAATTACATCACCACCACTTTGATGATGTTTACGCCAAACCATCTGAACGTCGCAGCAGAAACCAAGGCAACGTTTTTCCAGTCTTCTATTGTCCAGTTTTGGTGAGCCCGTGTGAATTGTAGCTTTACTTGCCTGTTCTTAGTTGACAGAAGTGGAAGCCGGTGTGGTCCTCAACTGGTGTAGTGCATCTGCTTCAACGTTTGATATGGTGTGCATTCGTATATGCTCTACTGCATACCTCGGTTGTAACTCAAGTTATTTGAGTTACTGTTGCCTTTCTATCAGCTTGAACCAAACTGGTCATTCTCCTCTGACATCATCAAGTCATTTTTACCCAGTGAACTGCCCTCCCTAGATATTGTCACTTTTTCAGACCATTCTCTGTAAACCCTAGAGATGGCTTTGGTTGAATATCCCAGTAGATCAGCAGACCAGGTCATCTAGCACCAACAACCATGCCATGTTCAAAGTCACTTAAATCAACTTTCTTCCCCATTATGATGCTTGGTTTGAACATCAGCAGGTTGTCTTGACCTTGTCTACATTCCTTAAATGCACCGAGTTTGTGTCATGTGATTAGCTGATTAGATATTTGCATGAACAAGCTTTTCAACATGTGTACCTAATATAGTGGTGTGTGTGAGAGAGAGAGAGAGAGAAAGTTGACCCATGTAACACCACATACAGCTATACCAGACACACACTAACACATCATTGCCATCTTACAATGATCCACTGCTCAAATAATATGTCTGGAGTGGTCTGATGATCTCCTTCCATTGATTGACTGTGCATATAGTAGATGGGCTGAGCAACTTTATGTCTACTAAATGTGTAGATACAAGGTAAGTGCACCTAATAAATTGGTGACGGAGTGTGTATCTGATATCTAAATCAGGTGAAGATCTTCATTAAATTCATTTTGAAAAGTTTGAATTTAATTGATCAGCTGGGACTGACTACGGCCGTACCCATGAGGTGTTAGATTCACATTCAAATCAGTGTTCTGAGTAAATGAATAGAGTAAAGTCACTCAAGTGGAATGCAGTGCATCACTGTATCTATTATTAGTTGTGAGGAAGTTGTTAAGCTCTGAAAGCTACACAAGGATGTAGGTACAGTGGGCTAATTGCTTTTTAAAACAGAGGGGATGTAATTCTGTACCTAAAAGTGATCATTAAGTAGGTCTTCGCATTAGATGAAACATAACATAGTATCAAGCAAACCATTAGTAGTGGACCTTGCATGAATCAAATTTATTATTGATGAATTTTTAACAAACTATGCATTACATAGTCTGTTTGGATAACTTTTATCCTTAATGAGGGGAAAAAAATCATAACACATACGATAATGTAAGGAAATTATTGTTAAAAACAGACATTGTTTTAGCATAGTTAAAGTTTATGACATTTGTTTGAGGAAACTTACCTGTGTATCTGGGAGAGCATCCCTGAGCATCACTGTAACTGTTAACACTTAACCTCTCCACTTTTAAACATGACTAACTTTTTACATATTTCTGCAAATCCAGTTCTGAGATCAAACCAAAACTTTTATACACAAGCTTTGTTTTTTCTTCCACTAGGTTTTAAAATTTAAGCGTTACTATTTTGAAGGAACGTTCTATTTTAAGTATGTTTCCTGCAAAGGCTGCATTAACTTATTTTTGTTTAATAGAATTAACAAAACATTTTTCATAAAATGGTACATTAGTGTTTTTATGTAGAAATGGCCAATAATATTTTAATAAATTAAAAAAAATACACATTTCCACTATATACAGTGAGGGCCAACGGTCTTAGATAGTCAGGACTTCAATATCTTATTCAGGGTTCAAGTTGGTGCAAAGCTTTGAGGTGTGTTGTGGGTCATTATCCAGCTGAATCTATGAATCTTTCTTCACAAACAAGTTTTTTCACTAGTTCTCTGTGTTTTGGCCCCAACTGTAGATATTTTATTATTATTAGAATTGTTATCATTTTCACTCTCACATAAATGTGTTATTTTCTAGACTACTTGTCGTACTGGGGTGCACACAGAGTTTAAAGGGGCACAATTGTACCCCTCTGCTTGCCAATCAGTCACAGGGGCACAACTGTGCATAAAAAATGAAACCGTAACAAATAGCTATGAGCTATCGTTACCTTGTCTGCAGTGTGACTTTCTTTTAAATATTTGCAGATGTCCATTGCTCCATGCAAAAAAATGGAAAGAAACGGACTAAAAGTGTTAGTCGCTGAAGCTTTTGGAAAGATGCTGGGACATTATGGGTAATGTAGTGCCTGTAGTGAATTTGTGCAGTGTATCTTGCAGTTCTGCTCAGCAATCCAGGATAAAATTGTCTTATTACTTTTGTGATTTTAGTGGGGCACAGCAACAATGTACTGGGACATGGGGCCCAGTAACATGGGATCTGATGATGCCCCTGAATGTTTGTTTATGATGTGTATGTGTGGCCCTCAAAAAGTCAAATTCCTCATATGTTTAACATAGTAAAATGAAGTGATTCTGACATTATAGATCCTTTAATGTGGGCAGGCTTGAGCCTAAACACTGTACAGTAGTCACTGATGTGATTGCTGTAGGATAGTAAAAAGATAAGATCATTGTTTGTCTACATTCTTGGTGAAGTGGTTTCCCGCTTTCACTGTTTTTAGATTCGGAATGAATCTGAATAATCTAGCCACTAAATTGGAAACAAGTGAAGTCTAAGTGGAAAAACAAGCTTACCTACAATAAGACAGGCTGCAGTCCTTTCCTACAAGCCTCAGTTATTTTAAAGGGCTATTTTAATAAACTGCTCTGTCAGTAGCCCTGTATTCCCGCCTTCCAACTCTTCTCATTGGTCTTCTCGTTCCGCTCGTTTGAAGGCTTTGGCTTGTGATTGGTCAACGTTGCTGTCAGCTCATCTTTCAGGACTTTTGATTGAGATGTGAAGAGCAATGAGCTGTTTAGTTCATCAAACGCTGATGGGTTGGAAACTTATGCCGGTACAGGACATGTACAGTTTGCTTTGACAGTAAGTCTTATTCCAAATGGCTTCTACTGATGTTAGTATACATCTAATGACTTTTGCTGTTGTCCGGTTTATTCAAATGGCTGATGGATAACTTGATCCCGGTGCGCCGAAGGACGGAAATTTGCGCGTCAGATTCCTGCGAATTGTTCTCGAAGAATGTGATTAGAGGATTGACCAAACGCGTCCCTCATGACATGAAACTGCTAAACCTGGGAAGTCGGATCGCCTGAGCTGACCAGCACTGGAAAAATTAAGAAAGTCGGACTGAGAACTTTACTCCTTTACGGGCGGATTGCGCGCGGCGGCACTCGTGCGGCTCCAGTCGGATTCCCGCATGATGCTGACTGGTGCGGACTGGAGAAGAAAGCGCAGGACCGACAGTTCTGAACAGGACACAGCAAGTTTGGGTTCGATCCCATCACATTTGCACTGAAAGCTGGATAAGACATTTGACGGGCCATGGCGTCTGAGGTCGTGTGTGGGCTGATCTTCAGACTGCTGCTGCCCTTCTGCTTGGCGGCAGGTGAGTATGCGCTAACTGATGAAGATTGAGCGGAGGAGTTCATTTACCTCCTCCACCGACTGTCCTTGTACTGGTGTATGCTTGATTTCTGATGAACAGAGAGAATAGGCTACCTTCAAATGTAGATGACAGGATGAGTCTTTTGGGTCCGGTTATGTAACTGAAATAAGTTCTGAAGGTTAGGTTAAATTCTCTGCATCCTCAGGACCTGTCCTGGTGGCTACCACGATAGTGGCGGAATGATCTAAAAGGTTATATTGCATATACCTTCTGTTGAATCATCGACCTCAGTCAGTAACTGAAGACAGGTCAAGTACTATTAAAGTATATTTAGATGTTCTTCCCAAATAAGTTCCTTAATTTTACTTTCCTACACTATAAGTGAAATATCAGTCTCTCCACTTTTTCCTCCAGAATGGAATAATGACGTTATATGTGCAATACACAACGAAATCTGCAAACAGAAGTAGTAACAATTGTAAGCTGCCATTACTGTGTTATCTTGTTATTAATAATCATTCATTTTAATGCTGTGCATGATTAGGCTGTTAAAGCAGGCCAGATAGGCAAAACGTTTACTGATAGGGAAGAAACTAAAATAGGGGACTTATAAATATGCCTACTTTATATATAATTTCCACAATTTAAACATGTCCATGAATATATTTGACAGTTACACTCCTCCTTAAGGTCCAGTTATTCGCTTTAAATGAACATTAGTGTTTTACCTCTAAAACTTTAAAAGGCATATATTATATTATATTATTTTATATTATATTATATCAAAAAGCCATACCATTCCCGAATGGTACCACCCAAACGTACCTCATTGTGCCAACTAACTGCCTGTTTTTGTTTTGCTCTTACCTCTAATTGCATTTAAGCTAACCTCTAGCTAGTTCCAAAACATTAATCGAGGTTTTTATTCACAATAAAATTGCATCCCTGCAAAACTCTACATGCTTTCATAAAGAGTGCTGTATACGCAGAGGTTGGTTTTCCAATGTACAGCAATGTAAAAGTTTACCAGTGTTAATATTTTGGTGTTGTGTAGGCAATGCCTTGCTTTTTGGTTATGGGCCCGGAGACTGATGCTGTACAGTCAGAATTACTGGGTTGTTTGTTTTTTCAAACCTTCTGCTAACAAGTATGTTATGTTCAATGACCGAAAGGTTATAACATAACAAGAAAAAAAACAAAAAAACAATATATATATATATATCCCAAAACCAGTGCATAATTTAACTATCAGTGCTGTGTCAGTTACTAGTAATTGAACTATTACAGTTACATGAGTTTATATTTCTTTTAAACATGCTCTGTTACAGAGAATATGATGATTAAGCTTTGGAGTTAGTGTTAAATCACTTTCTTTGGGGGAAGATAAATATTGCATATAATACAGATACATAACCCTTTTTCCTGAGAGGGTAACGACAGGTTGGGATTAGTGGGCTGCTTGTGAGAGTCTACACTGTGTGAAAGAAAGAACCACTGAATTGAAATGTTGAAAGTGGCTAATGAACTATTTCAGTACAGAGTTAACATCTGTAGCGTTGAATGAACACTTACTATGTTGCATTAACTCTTATTCCTGTAGCGCAGTGCTCATGTGTGTCCAGCTGCACTTATGTACACACTCTAGGTGTTTATGCAGCATCGGCGATGTTGCCGTGTATCTATTGCCATTCCTCTATTTCAGACTTTCTGTTTCGACTAAATTCTGAAGACGATTCGGGTGATTTGGGCTGTAAACACTTTAGGTCGGTGCGTATGTTCTTATGGGATGGTGGATGTTATTGTCAGAGTGCTCCAGATGGTTATAGAGCTGATAGGGTTCACATTACAAATGCTTGCTCTGAAGGGTAATAGGCATAAAAGAGCAAAACCATTTTTAAAATACGCTTGTAAAAAGGTATTTTAATGATTGCAAGGTATGTTTCACTGATTCCTTAATTGTTTGGCAATGCTCCAGTCTGCATTATTGATATGTGTTATAGACAGAATAAATGAGATGTTGTGTGTTGATTTGTGGGGTGTAACATTTATTAAACAACTTATAGTAATAACAAAATAGAATATTTATGCTTTCATGATGTGTTACGTGACAGTGTTTATTGCCAGCTGGTGTAGTACTGAACTGGAACAACGTAAACACACGACACGTCCGTGCCACTTTGAAAAAGAGATCCTAGTGATAAGACAGAAGCTTAAACTGGACAAAAGAGAAACTAAGTTGGATTTTTTTAATAACATGATGGTGTTTGTGGATAATAACTGGAAATAGTCATTATACATCAATTATAAGCGTATGTATTGAGACGTACTACAACAACAGATGGTTACAATGTTAGATGCATTGATTATATCTGGGTATTGTACAGGGTCGTGTGTATCCAGCTGGACTTATTTACACTGTAAGTGTTAGCTGTGCTGTTCATTTACTGGTTGGCCTTTATGATTTGGTGGCTTGTGGTCTTGTATTTTGGATCAAAGTCATGGAATTTAGACTCCAGGTTCATATCTTGATTATTATATTCATCGTGTGTCTAATACACCCAAGTTGCAAAAGACATTCAGAGTTTAGCTGTCGCTTAAGCTATTGACATGTTGATGTGTCAGAAACTTCACTGAGTGTACAGTCTCCAGTCTTAATTGCAGTGAGGTTTGATTGCTGTCTGTGTTCGGCTTGGTCAAATGGGAGATCTCTAATGTTTTGGCTAATAGTGCAAAGCCGACACATTTATTGAACTGGACCCTGCATGATTCAATATTGCGGCATTGTGTGTTCCTGTAAACCATCAGACGTCAAACATCCAGCTCTTAATTTTTATAGTAAATGTAATCAAGACGATGATCTCCCCTTAATTTCTACATTTGCCGGCATTCAACTGATGTATGGTTGACCACAATGGATATGAATTAACACACTGTCATCCATAACAGACATCCACTTTTTTCAGCCTGCCCATGTTGGCTAGAGAAAATCCATGTCCATCTGTAGATAAAATCCACTCAACGCAACATGTGCAGACTGAAAGATGTTGATGTCTGTTATAGATGACCGTGTGTGACAGCTGAGAAAATCTGCTCTTTTTTTTTCTCAGAAAGCAATCTCGCTGAACCATGGAGCGCGTACCATTAATCGCTGGAAAGTCGTTTTAACCGCATGAATTAATAATGTGGCATCAGAGGAGAGAAAAACTGGCTGGCCATTATCGTAAACACACCTTTAATATTTGATGATTAGCTTTTTTTTTAAGTGCAGATGAACAGGGGTCAGTCACCGGAATTCGTAGTAACAGGAAAAAACATGTCAGAGATGACAGGAACTTGTACATGGCTACCGATGGGCAGTTGTAAAGTGTAAAAATGGGGGCATTAGTGTGTTTTTATGAGCAGCGTGAGCTGGCTAATGATTTAAAAGTTATTTTTAGAATCCATATGAAGGCACAATTTGTTGTAGACTAAAAAAGGATCAAGGCCAAGTTTTCCAAAAGCATGAGTGGAAAGATGATCTAAGTATTACACAGCTTCCCAAGTGATATTAATGATTAATATTTTTAAATATATGAGCGATTATCAGTAGGATAAGTCGATCGTTTTGAATACGCAAATATTAAAACATTACCTTCCGACTGGGTGGGCTGACAAGCTGATGGATAAATTAGTTGTGTTTAATATTATATGCAGAAATAGATATCACATTAATTTCGCCCAAGGAGGTTAGGTCCCTTTTTGAGTCTTGGTCCTCCTAAGGTTTCTTCCTATAACACTCAGGGAGTTTTTCCTTGCCACTGTCGCCCTAGGCTTGCTCAATTTGGGAATGGACGTAGTTATTAGGAGATAATCTAAACTTGTAAAGTTGCTTTGAGACATGCTCCATTGTAAAAAGCGCTATATAAATAGATCTGACTTGACTTGACTTTTACTCTTACACTGAATATCTGAAAGAAATCTTACTTTTGGGGTTAATTTATTTAAAAAAAAATAACAAACAACAAAAGCATTGTCACAGTTATTGTCATGCATGTATTCTGAGCACTCCTGGTCAGTTAATGTCGTTGATTTTCTAAATTGAAACAAACATGAACTCTACAGGTAAGCTGATTTTCACAAAATGTAATGCATATATTTTATATATGCACATGAAAAAATAAACATAGAACTTGGTGTACAAATATTTGGTCACCTTCCAAATAAGCCGCTATTGTAATAAGCTTAATACGGTGGCTATTATGCCATGTCTATGCAGATTTGGACATTTACTTTGACCATAATCCTGCTGGAAGATCTAACCATGGCCCAGTTGTCCATTTGTGTCAACTTTGACCAACTTTGTGTAAATGGCCAACTTCAGAATAGCGTATTATGCACAATATTTATACTAAACATCACCCAGTATGTAGGACTGTGCTAAAAAATCGATACAGCAATACATGTCTGTATTTATTTTCGTGATATTCTACACCGTTTTCAGTTCAAAATATTGATTATTTTGAAGGAAGAAAAGACACATTTTAAATGGGGTGTAAACTACAATCTCCACTTCTGTAGGTGTGGCAGTACAGTGTTTTGACTCAGTTTGTTCACTGAATTATCATTGTGATGTGTTAAGACAACACAGATTGTACATCCTAAATTGTATTTCAGCTGTTTTTATATTTTCAGTGAACTATGTGGAATATTGCAATATGTTCCATGACCCATGTATCATGATGCATATCGTATCAAGTCCTTTCCAATACCCACCCCTACCAGTATGTATTACACATTACATCAACGACATGCTTGGACTATGTGCCCCTAACTTTCAGCGCACACTGCTAGAAAACTCTATAAGGCAGCCTGCATTCAAATCATATCAGAATTTTTAAGATAAACTACAAAACTACCAAATATCAAGAGGAGTTTTCTGTACTTTTTTGACATTTTTATGAATTAATAAGCGTTAATCAATACATAATTGGTTAAAAATGCAGTAGTGGTATTTTGTGTTGGCTGGGTGAGATTAACATTATTTGATTACTATTTTTGCAAATGCCTTGCAATATTTAAATAGTAATATTGCCTTAGATTCCTATTCCTGATGACCATGTTATGAAGGTGTTTGAGTTGCAGTGCTGTTAGGTGTGTTCGTTGTAATTTTGAAACGTGATAATTTATGTAATTCTGTTTGGTACTATAATAGTCTGTAGTGGTTGTTACTTCCTGAATATGTTTAATGTGTATGTTAATTGTGTATAGATATGCTGCCTGTGTCTGCTAAATGTTGTGAGATGATCATATCAAACAGGTCTAAATTCTGTTTTTACTTAAATGCTAGGCTTCCAGAGCTTTTCTCTTACAAAAGTTCAATGTAATTAAGATTGATCCAGCACCATGGATGTAGTGTGGATATTAGATCTTGAAGTGTTTTTAAACACAACACATTTGCTGTGGCTTTCCCTTTTCAAAAGGCATCAATTATTCCTGAGCTGGTTAGCTGGTTAGCCAAGCCCAAGAGTGTCATATTCCAAAACCAGGGCTATTTTATACATATTCCCTGGTATTGGTGCAGACACACTTCTGTTTCCGTCCCTCCCTTGCCAGCACCTATGTCCCACAAGTGACTCAAACTGATTTTTAAAAGTTCGTAATCATTTCTATCATTATTGAGCCAAATTATTGTTACATAATTTGTTGTTCTAATTAATGTGCTGGGGCAGAGAAGCAGCACTTTCTCGACTACTACAGCCTTGGTTGAGTCTCAGCTATCATATGAGTGAAGGCTCTCATCCCCAAACCAAGTGGCACTGCTCAGTGCTCAGCAAATGGAAATGCTTGTTGGCGGCATTTGTTGCTTCAGTGGAAGTGAGAAAGTCTGATGAACACTTGGAAAGTAGAAATAGAAAGTAATTAGAAATGCTACTTGTTTCCGTCACTATCCTGTGCCAGTCAGTGCAGACAAGTGAGTTGTAATTAATGTTCATTATTATTTTGTTTTGGTTTCTGTAAGAATTTTATTTATTATATATGACTTTTATAGAAGTCAAAAGGAAAATATCCTATTGATGTATTCTCTGAAACCCTGGCTATCATTCTTTCAAAACTGGAAATGTTTATGTGGTTATATCTTTCACATTGTCTATTTAGTCATAAGTATTGAGTTTAGTCTATAGTAAGACGAGCTTTTAGAGTTGCATGCCCATGGATTCATATTAAGTCTTCCAGTCAGAGTGGTCTCATTAACAAGCAGAAATTAGAAATCCATTATCTTTCATGTGCTGTGAAACAAAAATATAGATATATGACATGAATTTCTGGCAATTTAACTCGACTTATTTTATTGCCCAGAACAAAATCTGCTGGCTAAACTAATTTGGTTGATACATGTGGGATCAGCTATTCTCCAACTGCTCCCATCTATATGAAAACTCTTCAGAGCCAGGATACCTCTTGAAGACTAGAAGATCCTCCACTTTTCTACATGTTGAAATACCGACCACATAATAAGCATTGAGTTTTTCTTAGGGCTGCAATGAATAGTTGATCAGTTCAATAATTCATTTTAAAATGGTAAAAGCATTTCAATAATTAACGCTTTTCTGTGATATTGAGAGCACAGACAGTATTCATTCATTCATTCACTTTCTTTTCTGCTTGATCTCAGACTTAATACTTACTGAGTGTGCACTAGGGGGAGGTGTAAAGGATCTCATATGAGGTAGAGCCTCTGTATAAATGGGTAAAACAGCAACATGAAGCAGCTGCATTAGTAAAGGTATGTGGTTTAGTGAATGACATGGAATTTGTGGGTTATGTCTAAGTATACTCAATTCACAGCTGGTCCACTACACACATAAAGCAACTTTTATTTCAGTTCAAAACACCCAAAACCATAAAATACCAGGAGAAACTAGAGTTACTGGGCTAACTAGATAATGTCTGTTTCACAGTGTAGACTATATTTCTCTCAACGGACTGTCATAAATATAATTAAATGCCTGCTGCACAGCACATTTCTTTATTCTCATTCATCTTACTCTCTGGAAGTATGAGTGAAGTCCCTCAGCTCAGACACCCTTACTATCAAAAAGAATCCATCTACACTCATTTGATGAAGGTCAGCCTAGTGTTAAATTTGGATACATTTGAATGCGGTACAGGACTAATCTTGGAAAAGTGGTGGGAAACTGTGGTAGCCTAGCAATTAAGATACTGGTCTGTAGACCAGAAGGTCCAGGGTTCAAATTATCCTCCTTCAAGCTGCTACTGTTGGGTCCTTGAGCAAGACCCTTAATCCACAATACTTGGATTGGAACAAGCTGTAATTGCTAAGTGTGTATCAGTTGTAAATCGCACTGGATAAGTGTGTCTTCTAAATGCATAAATGTAGATGTATGTAGATGCACGTTTAATGCTGCTTAATGCCGAAGAATATGCTAACCCACTACTAAAAGGGAGCTGCAAAGATTCTTGGGTATGGCAAGATACTGTCTTTGTTTCTATAAATATCTCCCTGTTCTTGCAAGTCCCCTCATGAATTTGCTACATGCTAATAACCCATTGGTATGGTTCTCGGATGCCCAAAGTGCTTTCTTCGCTGTTAAGACCGTCTGTAGTGAGTCTCCGGTATTAGTTACACCGCTTTTTCTTTAAAGTTAGAGATCGATGAGTGTGATACAGGTGTCCTCCTCCAAAAAGATGATCTGAAAGTTGACCATCAGGTTTGCTACTTTTCTTAGAAATTCCTTAAATGTCAGCTTACATACATAAATACAGGACTGTAGAAAATGAAGCCCTAGCATTGTTACTTGCACTGGATTGTTAACATCTAAATGGTTCTCTTGATCCTTTTGGTTGAACCTAAAATATTACCACTCTGGCATGTTGTCATCCTGTTGAACAAGCTAGTCCATTTTACTCTCTACAGGAAAGTACATCTCACATACCATGTTTATTTTATTTGCATATATAGTGGTGTGAAAAAGTGTTTGCCCCCTTCCTGATGTCCTATTTTTTTGCATGTTTGTCACACTTAAGTGTTTCGGAACATCAAACCAATTTAAGTATTCGTCAAAGACAACACAAGTAAACACAAAATGCAGTTTTTAAATGATCGTGTTTATTATTAAGGGAGAAAAAAATCCAAACCTACATGGCCCTGTGTGAAAAAGTGATTGCCCCCCTGGTTAAAACATAACTATGGTTTATCACACCTGAGTTCACTGTCCACACCCACTAGCCACGCCCAGGCCTGATTATTGCCACACCTGTTCTCAATCAGGACATCACTTAAATAGGACCTGCCTGACAAAGTGAAGTACACCAAAAGATCCTTAAAAGCTACACATCATGCCGAGATGCAAAGCAATTCAGAAACAATTAAGGAAGAAAGTAATTGAGATCTTTCAATCTGGAAAGGGTTATAAAGCCATTTCTAAAGCTTTGTGACTCCAGCGAACCACGGTGAGATCCATTATCCACAAATGGCAAAGACATGGAACAGTGGTGAACCTTCCCAGGAGTGGCCGGCCGACCAAAATTACCCCAAGAGCGCAGCGATGACTCATCCAAGAGGTCACAAAAGACCCCACAACAACATCCAAAGAACTGCAAGCCTCACTTAAGGTCAGTGTTCATGCCTCCACCATAAGAAAGAGACTGGACCAAAATGGTCTGCATGGCAGAGTTCCAAGACGAAAACCACTGCTGAGCAAAAAAAAACATTAAAGCTCGTCTCAGTTTTTCCTGGACACATCTTGATCATCTCCAAGACTTATGCAAACATGTTCTGTGGACTGACGAGACAAAAGTTGAAGGTGTGTTTCCCATTATATCTGGCATAAAAGTAACACAGCATTTCAGAAAAAGAACTTTATACCAACAGTAAAATATGGTGGTGGTAGTGTGATGGTCTGGGACTGTTTTGCTGCTTTAGGACCTGGAAGACTTGCTGTGATAAATGGAACTATGAATTCTGCTGTCTACCAAAAAATCCTGAAGGAGAATGTCCGGCCATCTTTTCGTGATCTCAAGCTGAAACAAACTTGGGTTCTGCAGCAAGACAATGATCCAAAACACACCAGCAAGTCCACCTCTGAATGGCTGAAGAAAAACAAAATGAAGACTTTGGAGTGGACTAGTCAAAGTCCTGACCTGAATCCTATTGAGATGCTGTAGCATGACCTTAAAAAGACCGTCCATGCTCTAAAACTCTCCAATGTGGCTGAATTACAACAATTCTGCAAAGATGAGTGGCCAAAATTTCTCCACAATCCTGTAAACAACTCAATGCAAGTTATCACAAACGCTTGGTTGCAGTTGTTGCTGCTAAGGGTGGCCCAACCAGTTATTAGGTTTAGGGGGCAATCACTTTTTCACACAGGGCCGTGTAGATTTGGATTTTTTAAAATAATAAACACCTTCATTTAAAAACTGCATTTTGCGTTTACTTGTGTTGTCTTTGACTAATATTTAAATTGGTTTGATGTTCTGAAACACTTAAGTGTGACAAACATGCAAACAAATAGGAAATCAGGAAGAGGGCAAACACTTTTTCACACCACTGTATCCGAGATTTGTTATATTCTATAACTTTCATTCCTTGTGTTGGTTAAAGGTTGTATAAGGGTATTTAATATTTTTATGTCGTGTTTGTGTAGTGTATGATTAAGTGCAATCATTTCTATTGAATTAAATATTTAAAAATTGACTAATATCATAGTAATAATATCATATACTAATCATAGACTAGAATGATTGTTGAAGAGCTATGGTTCAATAAAGCTTTTATCGACCCAAATCTAGCAGACACGTTCAAAATGTGCAGCCGCATAGATAAACACTGCTCATCATATTACATACAGTATTGCACTGTAATATGATCTAATCTGTTTGTTTGTTGTGTGTCATTTCTAATTAGGGTTTAATTTCCTTTAAAATATCTCTAATCGTGGCAGCCTAAATAATCTAAAGTTTATTCTCGTAACTGTAGTGGATGGAAACACGACTTAATTTGTGCCGAAATTTCGTGAATGTGCATTTCCGTAACCTTTGAATGGAAACCCAGAGTCATACTCTGAAGACATTGACAGTTTGTGGGTAAAAAATTAACATTGTGGGTAAATAAATCAATACAAAAATCTATTAAAATCACTGGTTTACTTTAATAGACAGGGTTTAGGAGGTTTTACATTGTGTTTGTATATTAATTGTGTATTGATAAACCATTGTTCAGACAGTAGTCATTGGAAAATGGTTACTTTAACTGACTGAGAAGCATGTACTTTTTATTTAATTAATGAATTTATCTATGATTTGTCTCAGCATCCTGAGAGTATATATTTTTAATTAATATTTGAGCACAAATGAATGGTAACGTATTACATATGTCTATGACATAGGGTTATATAGGTTTCAACTCTACTTATCTTTGTCAGGCTTAGATTTTTGCTTAACTCAATTGATTTTTTATTTGATTTATTATTATACATATACATAAAACAGTAGAGAGTACTGTAGAGCAGGGATGAAATTCTGTCCGCACCTCTGACTGTGCCTGGCATCCTTACAACTAGATAGAGCCAGCAAATGCTTTTTATTTACAAACACAAAACTCTTAAATGAAGGAATCCCTCAAAATGTGTCTGTCAGTTTTGATTAAAGTGATTTGCACTGTTCTGAAAGTCTACTGAATCTACAAATCTACTGAAAATCTGCAAGTCACTTTTCTCATTGATTGAATAGCTGTCTTAATCGTCTTGGTTATTGCAGCGGGTTAGTGAATCATTTAGAAGGACTGAAGTATGACTACTTTAATCCCTGCTTTACCACTCTGCTAAGTCATGGATTTGGATTTATTGATTTAAAAAACACCAAGACTTTCATCATTGTTACAGTGGTCTTAACCCAATTTATTTCCGTAATACCATAATGCTAATTCCCCTTTCATCTAGACATGTCAATTACACAACAGGGCCAAGATATATAATAGCTGATCAAAAGTATGTGGACACTCCTAAATATTGGATTAAACTATTTCAGCCACATCCACTGCTTTCAGGTACATAAAATCAAGCGCATGTTCAAAAAGTCCACATAGACAAGCAGTAGAATGGGTTGTACTGAAGAACTCTGTGACCTTTATTGTAGTGCTGTCTTGTCACATTTCAAACCATACAGTTTGTCTAATTTCGTCTATAAACAAGTAGAACATCACACATCTGAATATAAATGAATGTAAAGATAACACAGGATGATTTGCTAGCCTAGCAGAATGACCAACTCAAGATGAATACGTAATTGTACTTGTGCTGAACCCTGCCCATTGAACCCCTAAGTATCTCAGCACATATCAGCATGGGTCCATACAGAAAGTGTTGATGTAACCGCACATTATTGGTATATACACTTACTGAGCACTTTTTTACTTTTTACTGATTGTGCAAGACAGGGTGGAATTACTGTCTACAGATTTGGGATTTCCACACAAAACAGTCTCTAGAATTTACTCAGAATGGTGCGGTTATGAAAGAAATGTTCAGTTGGAGGATAAGAAAAAAAGCATCTCAGAATACACAACACATGGAACCTTGAGGTGGAGTGGCTACAACAGCATAAGACCTCATTGGATTCCACTTCTGTCTGCCAAGAACAGAAGCTGTTTTTGCAGTGGGCGTAGATTCACTCAAACAAGCAGGGATCTACATGAATCTTTTTACCAAGGAGCGCTAGTGCTCCTGATTTGAAAGTAACAGGAGCACACTAAAAAATTCATGAGCACACTTTTCCTCCAGATTAGGCATGAATAAAAATTTTGTTCAGCAAAGCAGGACTACAAAAATTGAATGTTCCTTTTTGACAAGGCAGGGTGAGGGAATTAATCCAACTTTGCTCATTGCACATGTCACAAGTAGCTTTAATGTATGACAAAGGTAGATTGAGGGAACAGTTTCTATGCTGTTTTTATGGGGAAAACAACACAATTGTTTAAACATAAAACATAACACAAAGTTCATTTGTAATCATTGAAACGTATTTTTTATTTTAAAAGTTTGTACATACATATACATAAAAGTTAATCGCAGGAATATTTGGAAGACTTAATGATGAAATAAAATGGCTGAGTTACATTGCACCTGTTGTTCCTAGCATTGGTAACTCAGTAGACTGTCTCATTAACTAGTCTTTGGGTTCCACTGTCGTTAGGAAGCTCTTCATAAAAAACACCCTACATAGGAAGTAGGCAGCAAGGGCACTCACTAGGTATTGAGACAGACCTCAATAACAGCGCTTGCGCACACAGATCAAAATCTCATCTCGCTCAAGTGAGGTACAAAAACTAATTAATAAAAAAACAAAAACACACATTTTCAAAAAATGATTGCATTAATGTACAGCACTCATACTGGGAAAGTTCTATTGTGGCACACAGATGGTAGGGTCAGAATTTGGCACCAATAGCATGAATCCATGGACCCAGTCTGCATTTTGTCAACATTCCTGGCTGGTAGAAGTGGTGAGGGGAATGTTGTTGTTTGGGACAGTTAATACCAATCAGTCATTGCCTGGAAGCTGCAGTCTTTTTGAAGAATGTTGCTGACCATGTGCATCCCTTCATGGCCAAAATTTACCCATCTTCTAATGGATACTTCCAGCCTGATAATGTACAATGTCACAAGGAAAAGTCGTCTCAAAGTGGTTTCACGAACAAGACAGTGAGTTCAGTCTTCTTCAGTCGAATTTCCAGTCACTGGATCTGCATCCAGTCGGACACTCTTGGGATGTGGTCGAACTGAAGATTAGCAGCAGGAAACATCTTGTGGAATCCATGCCACAAAGTTTTGAGGCTGTTTTAATAGCCAAGGCCCTACCCACTATTAGTATCTTCTTCTTCTTTCGGTTTCTCTCTTGATCAGGGGTCACCACAGCGAGTTAAACGTTTCCACCTCACCCTGTCCTCCACGTTCTCTACTCTCACCCCAACTCTCTGCATATCTTCATTTACCACAACCAAATAACTCCCTAATACAGTGTTAATTGATAGTATGTTGTATTGAAAAGTTGCAATTTTAATTACAAGTATGATTACTGAATACATAAACATACAGTACATGCTTATACATATTCTAGTATATTGTATATGACATTGTAAAGACATAAGCCTTATGCTTACAAAGCTATAATCCCTGCATTTATATGGGGTTCCTGGAGTAACTTACTCTAAATTACTGGGGTGCTGCTCTGATTTTATTTTAATCTGGATCAGCCATATTGGATATGCCATATGGTTTACAGGCAAAATTATGTACAGTGTTTCACAAAATTCAGTGGTGCTCTGATCATTTAGTCCCATCTGGTTTTTACAGGCAGATGGCTTGTCTTGCAAAGGCTTGTTTGGAATATATGTTTTTTGACCGCTGCTACTCACCATACGCCTTGTAGCACGAGTCCTGAAATAATAAACTAAGACTTTAAAAGTGTCATTGCACTATGAACTGGATTGGATATTGGGAGAACTGTATTCACCTAACCACTTTGAGAGCTGAGAAGATGAGAAATATATATATTTTGTATACATTTTAATGTCAGGCATTGAAAATATGTTTGAATAACAGAGGTTATGTAGAATATTGTGACGTGTGCAGTGTATTTTCTTACAGTTCATGGAAAATAGATGACTACGGCACAAAATTGAACACCATGTCATTATTTTACTTGTGCTTCTTGTTGATGGATTAAGTAGTTTGTTTCCATTAACCATTAAACTTTCTGCTTTTGCGTGTCCTTTCTCTTCGCAGCATGTCTGTTCAGGTACAACTGGCTTTCATTTGTCTACCTCATCTACCTCCTCCTCATCCCGCTGTTTCCTGAGCCCTCCAGCACAACCATGCAGGGTAAGAGCCACTCTAAATCATTGAGTACTGTCACAAATCCAATAGTGGGACACAATCCATCTCAAACCTGCTAAAGTCTACATCTAGTAGCGAGAAACCGATTGGTTTAAGAACATTAATGAAATTGGCCTAATCTGTCAAGTAAAGTGGTGTCTCTGTGTTTAATGTAGAGGTTTTACGAATTGCAGGATTGGCTTTGGATTGTTTCAGATTGCTTCATCAGAATAAAGCTCTTAGAAAAGGCATGCTATATTTGTTTCAGCGTAACACTATATGTATTTAAGTGTTTTTAGATGGAAGACATGTACGACACTAAAACATTTCCCACTTCCTTTTCATGACTATAACTCGTTAACAGTGTTTGTACTTTATTAATCATTCATGAACATACTTTTCAGGCAGATTAATAATTTCAGGCTCATTAACGTGTGTTATTGCCCAGCAACTATAAAACATAGCAAAAAATGTGCTTGCCATGTTAACGCCAGTGATTAAAATTTTAAATCACTGGGAGTGCGAGGTGCACTCACGATGCATCATATCATTAAACCTTTATGGGAAGTTCAGGAGCAGAGACCATGATGTAGATCTCCACTAACTTCCTCTCTCAAAATCTGATTGTCTTTCTAAAGATTGGTCTAAAATACACACTGAATCAGACAAAAGGACATTAACCCTAACTTAGTTACTATTGCAAGCTTTTGATAATAAATATAAGTGACTAGAGTCTATAGCTGTATTAGAGGCATCTTATGGCAGCCTTGGAGGACAGTGGGTCTTACTGATATTGTTGTGGCCAGATAGGTCAGAGGAAGGGCAGGGACAGCATCGGATTCAGTATGAAGAGGAGAATGAGTTTCTAAAGTGGACCACTTAGACCCTCATCAATAGTTAAAGAGACCTGCCGTTATTGTAAAGGAAATGTGCTTCCTGCATAGTGTCTCATAGATTTTGAGTCTCATGTAGTTGTGCAATGCCTGCAGATATACAACTGCAGAAAGGATAGATAAGTATATAGACAGACTGACAGACATGCAGACTATTGATCCCTCAGATTTGAGAGGTTTGATAAATACACCAAGCACTCATTTTGTGTGGTTAAGTATAACATTGAAATAGAACTCAGGGCTTGGACTTAAGCTTATTGGAATCTAAAGTAGTTCTGAACCTAAAACAAAGATAATTTGGGTTACATTCATATACTGTACCCCCAAACCTCTCTGAGCTACATGTAAGTACTGTACTAAAGTATTAGGGCAACATTAGATTAGATTAGACAAACCACGTTTTACTAATGGTATAATGGCCATATATGCTGAAATGCATATATTTGTTATTTTATTCAATATTTTATTTATCTGTTAATATTTACTTAATTTCTGTTTTTGAACTATGATTACAGACATATCTGGGTAGATAATTTTAATAAGTTTTTATAATTACTTTCATTCTTACATTTATCATCTAAGCCACCCTAAGAGGATGGGTCCCTTTTTGGGTCTTGGTCTTCCCAAAGTTTCTTCCTTATAACGTTTAGGGAGTTTTTCCTTTCCACTGTCACCCTAGGCTTGCTCAATTTGGGATTGGCTTTAGAATACAAGATAATCTAAAATTATAAAGCTGCTTTGAGACAATGCTCCATTGTAAAAAAGCACTACAGAAATAAATCTGACTTTATTATTTTTATATTAATATTATTTCTTCTTCTTCTTCTTCTTCTTCTTTTTCTTATTTCTTACAGTACTATTATACTTGAGATATATATATATATATATATTATTTTTAAAAAACCCTGAAAAAAGCTTATAAAGGCTACAGTGGCAAGTAGTTAGTGTGACCTCACCTTACACTTGAGCAACAACAGCATCTGGCAGCTTTATCGGGATGCCGAGTTGACCCCTCTATAGTCTGCACAAGAAGTCAAGAAATCACTTTTTTGGATGGGAACATGGCGGAAAGGCTAAGACATGCTAAAGCTCACAAAGATTGGGACGAAGATCAGTGGAAACAAGTATTATTGAGTGACAAATCCAAGTTTTACACTTTTTGGGATCAGGTGACGACATGTTATATATGGTCATCATGCCATTGCTAAAGCAACAAATCTAATGGTGGCCTAAGACTTTTGCTCAGTACTGTACATACCTGAAAATGTGTGGTCACAGTGTGTGTGTGAAATTAGCATTCAATTTCCTAAGGCTGTAGCTAATCACACAAGCTGTGAGACACCTTCGTACTGGTTGCAATTTGCTTAAACCGCACTAGCACAGGTGGTGGAAAAAAACTGTAACAGGACTAAACGGGAATGAGAGTTCATTAAATTTGTTTGCAAAATAAGTTCTTTTAAATTAAGACACACCTGTCAGAACAAATGCAGTTTGTGGAAGGCTTGTACAACATTTATGGAATTATTTTATCAGGATGGAAATGGTTTGATGCCAAACACTAGTCAAAAGAGTACAGTGTAAACAATGTCTTTCTCTAAACAGTTATTGTCTGTTACACACTGTGGTTTAGTATAGGATATAATTATACAATACAGTTGTTCTTACATGCTTACTTAATATAGTATTTCTATTAGAGATGCACCAAAATTCCAGCCATTGAAAATTGACTCCCATACTAGCAAGCTTTTCCAGTTCAAATTTTTTGGTATTTCTTCTCTGTCAACTAAAAAACAACAGAGCTGGGGTTTTTTTCTTGAAATTTGTGACTGAAAATGTTAATGTTCAGAGAAGAGGTGAATGCAGATGGCACACAAACAAACCTTGGGGAATACTCTGAACTACTTAGTGGTGAAATTATTTTAGTATTTTACCCATCTTAAATAGTAAAAAACAGAAAATCAGTTTGCGATGCTGAATGTTAAATGTAAATAAATCACAAAATCATATTCATTAGCACATGAAAGTATAGATAGCAAGTTCACTATTAGACTAGACATAAATCGGCCAATGAAAAAACTACAATGTGCAAGCAGCAGAGTCTTCAATAATCTTTACTAAGTTCAAATGGAGAGTTATATATTTATTGAGAGTTAGATATCAATGTTTATATAGACAGCCAGGGCCAAAAAGTGCATTAACTTCAAGGATTTAACTAGACTTGAGCACCAAATGACAGGTAACACTAAATAACAGAGCAACAGGCAACCAGAACAGAAAACATTTAAGGAGCCTACTGATGCAAGAGGGATGAAATTGGGTAGAGAGAGTCAGAACATGGTAATCTGATCAGGGTCAGAACCGGGGCACACTTAAGAAACCCTATTTCTTCAGTGACTCTATTGTAGTGGTGCTATATTACATTTCCCTTAAACTCTGCTAGAAGAATGAACCATTAGAGGACCTGCTGTAATACTCTACTGTGATGGGATTTTGTTTTTTGCCGTTGCTATGCTGCCTGCTGTACCCATTACAAAATGTCAACTGTCTGGAAATATTTCGGTATACGAGAAGACTACAGCAAAAGTCGAGTCTGTAATGTCTGCATCAAAGTCATCAGAGGAGGAGCTTTACGTAAGACTGTTAGTAGGACTAATATGATACGTCACTTGAAAATCCATCACCTCTTCCAACACAACGAATATATCAAATTTAAAAAACAGAACAGAGACAAAAAAAGAAAAAGGAACTCAACCATTATTAGTGGCGCTGTGTCACAAAACTATAGGATGCAAAAAGCCGTTTTTGGTTGTAGCTGATACAGGATTCTGTATGACTTGGTTGGATCAGCGAAATACACTGCCAAGCAGACATTACTTTCATATTTTCATGATATGGGGCTATACTGCACATCATCCTGTTACATAAAGGTAGTATATGCACTTACTTATCACTTTATTAGGTACACCTCCATGGTTCTACACTCACTGTCCATTTGATTAGTTCCACGTACCTATAGAAGCACTTTGTAGTTCTGCAATTATAGACTGTAGTCCATCTGATTCTCTACATACTTTGCTAGTCCCATTTACTCTCATGGTCAGGACCCCACAGATAATTGAGGAGCGATCCACTCGTACCAGCCAAACACACACTGACACACCACCTCCACCACGTCAGTGTCACTACAGTGCTGAGAATGATCCACCACCTAAAGAGTACCTGATCTGTGCTGATCCTGACAATTAGAGAACAGAGCAAAGTAGGGCTGTGGTAAAAAATTGATACATCAATATATAGCGATACTTATTTTCGTGATATACTACATCGATTTTGAAATCATAATAACGATTTTTTTGAAGGAACCAAAAACACATTTTAAATGGTGTATAAACTACAATGTCCGCTCCTGTAGATGTCGCAGTACGGAGTTTTGCCTAAATTTGTCTGCGGAATTATCAATGTGATGTGATGTACTAAGACGACTCAGATTCTGCAGGGTAACTTGTATTTCAGCTGTTTTTATATTTTCAGTGAACTATATGCATCGTATCGTAATGTATCGTGATCTAATCATATCGTGACCCAGGTATCAGGATACGTATTGTATCGTGAAGTCCTTTCCAATACCCCCCCTAAAGTAAGGCTAACAAATTATGCAGAGAAACAGCAGGACTACAGTCAGTAATTGTAAAACTACAAAGTGATTTTATATGGTAAGGTGGAACTGATAAAATGGACATTGAGTGTAGAAACATGGAGGTGTATCTAATAAAGTGATTGATAGGTGTATGGAGCTCTGTTGTGTATCCACTGTCGATGCTCTGTTTAACTGCCCGGTTTAATCTTAGTGTCCATAAAGTTGTTCTACAGGCTCAAGAGTTTTCTGACTCGTTGGCTTACGGTAAACATCGACTTTCAATTGTCCCCCATCTCCCATCACAACCTCAGAATCCAAGAAGGCTAACCTGCCGTACTTCACATCCTCCCTGGTGAACTTAATGTGTTTGTCCACTGAGTTGATGTGGTCGGTGAAATGTGGTACTTCCTGAGATTTACTTTTAACCCAGGTGTCATCCACATATCTGAACCAATGTCTGGGTGGTGTTCCTGAATAGGATCTTAGTGCCTTCTTTTCCACTTCTTGCATATACAGGTTGGCCACAATAGGTGAAACTGGGGAGCCCATGGCGCACCCATGTTTCTGCCTATAGTACTACTCTCTGTATGTGAAATAGGTGGATTGAAGACACAGCTCCAGAAGCAAACACACCTGGTCCGAGTTAAGGGTTGTCCTATTGCTGAGAGTGGGGTCATCCTGTAGTTTCATTCGGACTACCTAAACTGCCTCAGCAACTGGAACGCACGTGAAGAGAGATGCGACATCAAACGAGACCATTGTTTCATCCGTCTCCATAATGATGTCCCTCACCTTATCCACGAAATCTATGGTGTTCTGAATGTGATGATCTGTGCTTCCTACCAACGGGTTGAGGATCGATGCCAGAAACTTAGCGATGTTGTAGGTCAGTGAGTTGATCATACACACAATGGGCCGCAATGGCACATCCTGTTTATGTATCTTAGGTAAACCATACAGACTAGGTGTAATCTGTGGTACAGAGGCCAGTCAATAGCTTTGTCCTGTTCTAAAAACTTCACACAATCTATCACCTTCTTCTTGTACCCACTACCAGGATCTCATTTCAGGGGCTCATAAGTGTTAGTGTCTCTAAGGAGTGTCATAACGTTCTCATGATAGTCTGTCTGGTTTAATAAAACAGTGCACCTGCCTTTGTCTGCTGGAAGGATGATGATGTCATTGTCCTTACTGAGAGTTGTGAGTGCATTTCTCTCCTCTCTGCTGATGTTGGACAGTGTTGGCTTTGCATTGCTAAGGCAGGCTGAAACTTTCATTCGCAGTTGTTCTGCTTCCATGTCTGCTACGTTGTTGTTGCGGATTGCTGTTTCCGTGGCTGTAATCAGTTCCACTAGTGGTATTTGCCTCGTTGTCACAGCAAAATTCAGCCCCTTAGCCAAGATGTCTTTTTCACCTGGGTGAGTTGTCTGTCAGACAAGTTCTTCGCCCACTTGTCCACATCCACAGGTTTTGTCTGTCCTCCATCTCTCTTCCAACCTTTGAGAGTGTCATCCGTCCGTCGGTGTCTCTGGCGTGCAGCAAGAAGGTCGAACTTCTTCTGCTGCCTAATTTTAGACTTTTAATGTTGTGCTAGCCGAGCCTTTTCTGTGAAGTTGATCACACGGTGAAAAGTGGTCTCGTCTAGACATGATGTAAGTCTCAGTCGGATGTGTTCCTCTCTGACTTTCAAGGCATCAATGGTAAAGTTGGTTTGCCTCACTCGTTCATTCAGCAGCTGGTTCTGTGCCTTCTGGAGGATCTTGTTAACCTGGTAGCCCTTTACTGAAGATTTCATTTGCAGACTCTTAGGAGTGATCCCATTCTGTCTACATCTAAGGTTGAATCTCAGGTGGTTCCTGTAGTCTGCCATCTTACACGCCGTTTGTTCGTACTCTCGTCCGAGTTTAAGGCAAGCTTTGCCAAATTGAGTCAAAATGTCTTGATGCATGCTGAATAATACAGGTAAGAAAATCCCAGAAGTTGAATCTGTTCATCTGGACATAAGGTTTTGTCGGAGAAACGTTTTGTCACTCATCTGAGTGACTTCTTCCGTCTCAGCTAGTTGGAAAACTTCCCCAATCTTATATACAGCACATTGCATAACGACTGGTACCAGCACCATTACATAACAATGGGACCGGTGATCAGTTTAATATGCAGATTGCCATACCCATTAATGACAATGGCCACGTGTGCCATTCACACAGGATTGGGGAAGGGCTGTGATGGCTCCATTGTAAGATGGTGAGTTGTGTACTCTTCCCCAATTGCTTTGATATTATTATATGCAAGAAAAAACACCTCCGCTTTCATCCATAAACTATCTAGCACTTATTACATACCTAGTTTTCCTCATTTCTGCATTTGCGACAGGTGTATTTGTTGCAAACTCCACACTGTTTTGTGCTGTGGATTCTATTGCAGAGCATCCGCACGGGGCGCTGTCCACACGTGACGTTGCTTTTTCGTCATTTTCAAACTGAATGCCAGTAATTGTGTTCTTCTCCCTCTGGTGAAGTTATTCTCTGTCTCTATCTCTGTTTGCGATTGGCACAATAACATCAGTTCCTCAGTTTTGTCCTGGGCATCAAAAGGGACAGGTCGAGAGATTACTTGGGGGTGAGTGAAGGTGATTGGGTTAGCTGCAAACTGAAAGCATATGCATGACAAAAAAAAGACTGATGGTCCTCTAATGGTTATGCAGAAGGAGGGGGTATGTCCTCAGAATCTAAAAAAGCCAGCCATCCTAGTGCTAGGCCAACCCCTGGAAAACAACCCCACAGCTTTATCCCTCCTCTACCAAACTTTACAGTTGGCACAATGCAGTCAGGCAGGTAGCATTCTCCTGGCATTCACCAGTCTCGTCCATCAGACTACCACATGAGTCCAATGGCAGCATGATTTACACCACTCCGTCCAATGCTAGGCATTGTGCTTAGTGATGTAAAGCTTGCATGTAGCTGCTCGGTCATGGAAAGCCATACTGTGAAGCTTCTGGTGTAGAGTTTTTGTGCTGATGTTAATGCCAGAGGAGGTTTGGAACTCTGCAGTTAACTGACGTTATTGTGCTCTGTCATTTCATGACTGAGTTGGTGTGGTTCCTAAATGCTTCCATTTTTCAGTAATACCACTCACAGTTGATTGTGGAATATCCAGGAGGGAAGAAATTTTGTTAGGAGGCAAAAAGCTCAGTGAGCTCTTTAGAACAACCCATTCATTCACTAATGCCCTGGTGCTTGATTTTATACACCTAATACTGTCAAAAAACCACAAATCTGCTAAACATCTGAAAAAAATCCCAGAACAAATGATTCAAAACTCATGTTTAATTAAACAAACAAACAAGTAAACCCTTAAGTTTTGGAAGGTTTAATGCAGGTCATATGTCAATACACATGCATGTAGCATAGGTTATGAGGCTGTCAGACTTGCTTATTTAACTGTCTCATAATACCCCTACTAGTTAAAACCCCCAAAATGACTGTAACATTTTAATGGATTTTTTAAATGTTCTATATCCTATTTGTAGCCCAGTATTACCCTTGGTTTTACTTGGAATCGGATCGGTTTGTGTTGCTGGTGACAGATTCCAGTTGTCGTATGAAAATGCTGGCAGTGACCATGTTTCACTTTTCAGAGTTTAATTTTATAGAGCAAATGTGGAAATAGGAACTACAGTCTCTGCAGAGAGAAAACCTAATATGGCCTAGCTTTCTAATTTTAATGAACCAATAAGAAGGTAGTTCTGAGGCCTTTAACGATTCTATAGCATTAATGTTTTTCTACATTAGTGAATAACTAGTGTTTTCATTTAGCAAATCATTAAAACATTTAATTTGGTCACATAAAACTAGAACACATTTTATGTTCAATAGGAACACCCAGTTTGAGGTAAAAGCCAGAGGAAAAGGAAACTGGCCCAAGTTTTAGAGGTACAGGCTGTTACACAACATTGTCATTGAAATTATTTGAAATCATTGATAGAAGATTGTATTCTTTATAGTGCCGCCAAAGTATTCCAAACTTTAATTGTTAACTGCGGCAGTTTCGCATTAGTCAGGATTAATTGAATTTGCTTGATAGTACTTAACATTAAAGATTGCAATCTTTCACTGGAAAGCGCTACACACAGCCTTGAATGCAGCTTTAGCAGGAATGAGTCCATGCTAAAAGCTTTTGATAGGTGGCAGATTCAGCTGTTGCTGTCTAAGGTTGGTGATGACACAGTTTGCCTCGGGAGGTGTAAGTGAATAGATACACTGTCTGTGTTTTATGCAGGTCAAAGAATGAAACCAGTCTTGCATATGGTTTACTGACATGGCATCCATGTCATTGCTGTCAAAGCTTCCTTCTAAATAATTTAATGAATGCATGACGTGTGTCAGCTGCAAAGGTTTTAATGCATCTAAATATATATGCATTTATTCATGTTTAGTTCCAGAGTGTTAAGGAGGTTTCAACCAGTAATGCCTTCCTGTTTCACTGGGGTATGCAATGCATTCGGAAAGTTTTCACCTTTTCCACGTTTTATGTTGTTAAGATTAAAAAAATACAAATTTGCCTCATCATTCTGCACTCAATACCCCAGATGTCAAAGTGAAAACAGAATTTTCAAACTTTTTGCAAATGTATTGAAATGTAAAAAATAAAATATTGCACTGCCATAATATTCAGACCCTTTACTCAGTACTTAGCACTTTGGCAAAAGGTTTGCACACCTGGATTTGGGGATTTTCTGCCATTCTTCTCTGCAGATCCTCTCAGGCTGTCAGGTTGGATGGGGGCTGTCGCTGGACAGCCATTTTTAGATCTCTCCATGATGTTTAATTGGTTTCAAGTCAGGGCTCTGGATGGGCCACTCTAGGACATTCACAGAGTTGTCCCTAAACCACTCCTGTGTTGTCTTGGCTGTGTGCTTAAAGTCATCGTTTTGTTGCAAGGTGAAGGCCCAGTCTGAGGTCCTGAGTGCTTTGGATCAGGTTTTCATTAAGAATATATCTCTACGTTGCTCCATTCAGCTTTCCCTCAATTCTGATCAGTCTCCCTGTGCCAGCGACTGAAAAATATCCAAATAGCATGATGCTGCCACCACCATGCTTCACTGTGGGGATGGTTTGGGGCAGGTAATGAGCAGTGCCTGGTTTCCTCTAGACATGATGCTTAGAATTGAATCCAAACAGAGGCCACTGTGCTCTTGGGAACTTTCAGTGCAGCAGTATTTTTTGTATCCTTCTCCAGATCTGTGCCTCTAAACAATCCTGTCTCTGAGCTCTATAGGCAGTTCTTTCCTCCTCATGACTTGGTTTTTGCTCTGATATGCATTATTAGCTGTGAAACTTTATATAGTCAGGTGTCTGTTTATCCAAATCATGTCCAACCAACTGAATTTATCACAGATGGACTACAGTCAAGATATAGAAACATCTCAAAGATGATCAAGAGAAATTGGTGGCCCTAGAGCTAAATTTCAAGTGTCATAGCAAAGGGTCTGAATACTTATGTCCATGCAAATTTTTAGTTTTTTGTTTTTATAGTAAGGAAAACAATTTTTTTATAATTTGCAAAACTTTCTAAAATTCTGTTTTCACTTTGTCATTATGGGGTATTGAGTGCAGATTGATGTGGGAAAATTTGATTTTCTTTCATTTTGCCCAGGGCTCCAACATAAAAAAAAAAAGGTGAAAAGAAAGGTGTGAAGACTTTCTGGATGCATTGTATATACGAGATGAAATGAGGTTAGATTCTCTTAGTTATTCTTCTACATGAGACAAGAGAAAGTGGAATTCAAATAAGAGAAAAGTGTGTTAACCTTCATAAGTCAGGGAATGTCTATAGAAAATAGCTACATGCCTAAAAAGGTTAATAATTAAAAAGTTCCAAACAACTGGAACTGTGAAAAATTCCCTGGACTAAGACACGAGTTTATTTTGTCTCCATGGACAGTGAAGAGGATGGTAAGAGAGGATCACTGTTGGAGACTTACAGAAAAAAGTAGCATAGTTGGGTCAACATATCTCCAAAACTTCCAACAGGTACCACCTCCATGCCAACAGATTATTTGAAAGCCTTTCCTGTCTTCTAACCACAAACATAAACACCTGGAGTTTGCTAAACACTACTAAGACCTTGTTCTATGGTTAGATGAAATGAACATTGAGCTTGTTGGCTATAAACATTCAAGGTGGGTTTGGCATAAAAAGAAGAATAGCTACACTGAAAGATGCTGATGCCCAATGTTGAGTATGGTGCAAAGGAAACCTCATTAGGGTTACAGAGCACTGCATTTTAATCAAAGTTTGTCTACCTCTGTCTCTTTATCGGCTCTATCAGCAGGAAAATAATCCAAACAACACTGAGATACCAAATTGCTGAACTTAAATGAACATTTATTTAAGCTATAAATGCACTGCCTCTATTTGTTTTTTTATTAATTAAAAATTAGTTTTATTGCTCTTAAGTACAACATTTATTACCAGATAACAGTATTACATTCTTTCTGGGGAAAAAAAATGAATGTGTAATAAACAATGTTAGAGTAGTGCACATGGTAGCAGGTTCTTTTTGTTTTGAAATCCAGTCCCAGTTAAGAGCAGCAAGTTGTAATACTGGTAACAAAGTTTTCACCTTCTCATACATGGCCTCACCCTCACTGTTTTCTCAGCATCTATGTTTTAGTCACTCAGTAGTCCCAGTTTATGAGCTGTAAGTTGCAATGCAGGAAACAAAGTTTGTCAGCTTTTTGCTGTATGTCAAGATCAACACAAAAGCTTCTGAAATGGCCATCTCAGTCCTCTGATATAAATCTCATAGAAAGCCTGTGGGGTGACCTAAAAAGGAGAGTGCACAAGATGGGATCTAGGACCCTGGATGATCTGGAGAAATTCTGTAAAGAGGAATGGTCACAGATTCAGGACGGGAGTTTAACCTGGAATTCAGTAGATGCAGGATAAACTGCCCTGCAAATGCACCACCTGATCTTCACATTGCCATCCCATTCTATGGTTTAAACTCAGATCCTCGGGAAGCTCTGTCTCCAGGAGCTTACATTCCAAGCCACAGTGGCAGCAGGAGTAATTCAGTTATATGAAGATCCTTTAAAATTGTTGGAGAGGCTTTGCATAAGTGACATTCTTGGTGCAGTTTTTCTACTCAAGGTGCTTTTCTGTTGTAAGTGTCTACACTTACTTGAAATAAATCTCCCATAGAGAAAGAGCTTCAGTGGATGCTGTGGGAACTACACAGCCATAGTCAGTTATGCAACCAATCCTCTACAATATAATAACATTAATTCTAAAATAGTAACATATCATTTTACATTAAATTACATTGTATTGGACTTAATAACCCTAACCCTTTCACAAGTATTGATAAAATGTCTTTCTGAGTCTAATGTAATATATTACCTGCAACCACACACTCAGATAGAAATACACAATTGTCTCATGAAAGCAATTTGTTTTAGAGCTTAGAGTTATAGATATACACAATTGAAAATGATACAAACGTGTCTGGATGGTGGACAGCAAACTGTGGGAACTAACGATCCTCTGTACTGATGGTCAGTCTGGGCCATGTGGAGCCTGTTCATTGTTTGTGTGCTCTCAAGGAACCACTGCTCCCAACACCTCCTAACAGCTAGGTCAGAAGGGCCTAGATGGCGGACAGTTTGTCAAAATGACCATCCTGTTCTCTCAGTCCAGTGATGAGACTGAGAGCCTTTTTATAGACAGCAGGGGAAGTACTTTTGCATTCTTTGTGACTCTAAACTGACTCTTTACTGTGACTGTAAACTGTTCTAATCAGACCACACCTGTAGTCATTTACATACCTGCCCAAGACTGCATGCTGAGTTTGGCAGCATTCTGACATTTCCATCTGGGTTCTTTATTTTTATATATTTTACCTCCTTTCAAATTGGCCAGCTCTGGAAATTTCACCAAAGTCAATACTAAAAAGACAATTAAAATGGTAAAAAATAGTTTTCATATGTAAATACTTGGCTTGAGTCTGTTGATTTAGACAAAAGGGTATATTGTGGAAAGTTTCTGGAACAGTGTGAGGGGGTTGAAAGTGTTAGCAGGGAATTTGGAATGTGAGCTCCAGGTTATCTCCCTTCCATCAGTGTCAAATTTCCCCAAATCATAAATCAGATAATGAATTTGATATTTTTTTAACATTTACTAACATGAGTAGTTTTTATTTGTAACACATAGACCATAACATTAAGTATTCAACAGCTGTGTTGTATCCTAAATGAAGGTTGTGACAGGTGGCGGATTCAGCTGTTACAGTTTAATGTTGATGATGACACAGTTTGCCTTAGGAGATGTTAATGAATAGGTACAGCTTCTATATTTTATGCAGGGCAAAGAATGAGCCTAATCCTGCATATGGTTCAGTGACATGACAGGCATGTTTTCTGTCGAAGACCATTGTTTTCCGTTTTTAAAAAATTAATATATACATGAAACATATCAACTAATGCACGCAGTGCAAGCCAACTATGCAGTAACACCTCTGACCAGTAGAGGCATAGCTTGAACCATGCTTGCAGTACCGCCACTGTGCAGCAGAGCACAAGCTGTACCATCGCCTCTGAACAGAGGGGGCAGTAATTCTGTAACAGGATGCTGTGAGGCCAGACCGAAATGCAGAACAAGACTTCTTTCAGCTGTGGGGAGTACTGAGTTAAAACCAGTTTGTTGGAGGACAGGCCCTAAAGAACAAAGACCTTTAACAAACTGGTTTTCCACCACTCTGCCTGGTGGAAACCAGTACTGCTCTACATTTGGGTTACAGAAAAGCTGTCCCATTACAGAAAGGCACGACCTTCGCTGGTCAGAGGCAACTGTGATCTTAGCCAGGGAAACTGTGGTGGCCTAACGGTTAGGGTACTGGACTGTGGACCAGAAGGTCCAAGGTTCAAATCCCAAATCTGCTCTGCTGCCACTGTTGAATCCTTGAGCTAGGCCCTTAACCCACAATTCCTTGGATTGTGAGACTCTACCAATTACATTACCATTTACATGTAGCAATGTACTGCAGGATTGGCTTGAGCTATACCTCTGCGGGTGAGAGGTGGTACTGCAGGGCTGGCCCTTTACAGTTACTGAAGTAAAATGACGATGGAATGACAAATTATTATTACTATTTTCTCATTTAATTAGACATATTTTCAATCCATCAAATCAGTTCTAGGTCTTGTTTGATTTAACGTGGCTGGCATATTCATGCTCATGTTTTGTGTGTGGTTATCTTTGGTCTTGGTCTGTATATGTGCTGTGTTACAGAATGCTTAGTCTTGTGTTGTACATCTTTTCATTGGTGCTTTCCTCTTATGCTGTTAATAAATCTGTCACACACTTCCTGACTGGCTAAAGTAAGGATGTAGAAGTCAAACACCTGTTGTCTGTTGTAAGGCTCATCTGGGGATGAGTATCTGGTCTCTGAGCTCAGGTGTGAATATTAGCCTCCCCTAACTCTGGTCCTCCTCGCACTGCATCTGACCATCTCCAGCCCAGATAATGTTGCTTTCTTACCTCAGACGTTGAATTTGCCACGATGGATGCCTTTTCCATCATCACTGCTTGGAACAGGGTATACAGCAAGGTGGTTTCTCCTGAAGGCCAATTGGTGGATTCCTGAGTTCCTGAGTTGCATTGTGGTCCCTGAATTGGCCCTTGCAGTCCATGCAGCTTCACAAACGTCACTCGTGGCACCAGAGACTGCATCCAAGGTTGATGTAGCTTCAGAGATGGAACTTGCCATTTCCCCACCTTTCTTCCTTCTTATGTTTATTATGCTCCCCTCCTTGTGTATTTTCTTTCTTCTTCTGTTTGTTCTCTCAGAGGGTGCTTTAGAGCTGGGTCCTTAGAAGGGAGACTATGTCATGAGGAGGCATGCTTAGTGTACACTCATCTAACAAACAATAGGTCGCTTTTAAAGAGATTTTTTCTATTTGGAAGGTTGTATAATTTATTTGTATTGCACAACATACTTTGTAAATTGTACAACGTCAATGGGCTTTTTGTTCAAAGACTCTACACTCCGTACACACGCCAGTTTTGTATGATAGTGGGAATGTTAATGTTAATTTCTTTACTCGAAATCTGAACAGATGCATGAAAAAATAATTTTTTTCCATGCGTTCCATATATTGTGTATTATACAGTGGCATGAAAAAGTTTGGACACCCCTGGTCAAAGTTATTCTTACTGTAAACAGTTAAGCTAGTTGAAGATGAAATGATCTCCAAGAGGCATAAAGTTAAAGATGACACATTCCCTTTGTATTTTAAGCTAAAACAATTTTTTATTTTCATCTTTTACATTTTCAAAATAACAAAAAAGGACAAGGGCCCGAAGCAAAACTTTGGGCACCCTGCATGGTTAGTATCTAATAGCACCCCCTTTGGCAAGTATCACAGCTTGTAAGTGCTTTTTGTAGCCAGCAAAAAGTCTTTCTTCTTTGAGAATTTTTGTTTGAGGGATTTTCATCCATTCTTCCTTGCAGAAGCCTTCCAGTTTTGTGAGATTTCTGGGCTGTCTATCCACAGATTTTCAATGATGTTCAGATCAGGGGACTGTGAGGGCCATGGTAAAACCTTCAGCACAAGCTATTGTGGATTAATAGACAGATTTTTTACAGACGGTGTTATGTCTGCTTCTGGAATTTTATTGAATCCATTCTTCCCTCTACCCATGAAATATTCCCCGTGCCACTGGCTGCAACACAACCCCAAAGCATGATTGATCCATCTCCATGCTTAATGGTTGGAGAGGTGTTCTTTTCATGAAATTCTGTGCCCTTTGTTCTCCAAAACATACCTTTGTCCATTGCGGCCAAAGAGTTCTATTTCAACCTCATCGGTCCACAGGACTTGTTTCCAAAATGCATCAGGCTTAATTAGATGTTCTTTTGCAAACTTCTGGTGCTGAATTTTGTTGTGAGGACGAAATAGAGGTTTTCTTCTGATGACTCTTCCATGAAGGCCACATTTGTGCAGGTATCGCTGAACAGTAGAACAATGTAAAAATGTCTCCAGAGTCTGCTAAATCTACCTGAAGCTCTTTTGCAGTCAAGCCGGAGTTCTGATTTGCCTTTCTAGCAATCCTACGAGCAGCTGTCTCTGAAATTTTTCTTGGTCTTCCAGTACTTATCTTGACCTCCACTGTTCCTGGTAACGTAATTACATTTAAAACTGAGGAAATGACAACCTTAAAACCCTTTGCTATCTTATAGCCTTCTCCTGCTTTGTGGGCCTAAACCATTTTCATTTACAGAGAGCTAGACAGCTGCTTAGAAGAACCCATGGCTACTGTTTTTGAGACAAGGTTAGAGGATTCTGGGTATTTATGAAGCTTTGAAAATTGCATCACCTGGCCTTTCCTAATGATGACTGTTAAGTAAGGTCTGAGACCTCAGTCAAAGTTATCTGAGTGCTCAAATCTCATAGGGTTTCCATAGTTTTGCAAGGTACTCCTTTCTGTTTTTCACTCTGTACAAAACCAAAACAATAGACTGATATTGCTTAAAATGTTGAAAAGTGTGTTTCATTTTTAACTTTATGGCTTTTGGAGATCATGTCATCTTCAACTTGCTTAACTGTTCACAGTAACAGTAATTTTGACCAGGGGTGGGATTTTAACAAAAATTGGATTGATCTTATTCAGTCACAAAAAGCTAATTAAAACTGTAAACTGAAGACATTCTTCTGATTCTATTTTAAAATGTAGTTCTGTAGTAAACGCCTAAAGATTAGCCAAGATTGTTTAGTGACTGCCTTCTATTTTAGACGGTGTTCCTCCCTGTATTATTTCTTACGATCTAAACAAGTCTGTCACACCATCATTTATTTATTTTCATTTACTACCCCATTTGAATTGTTATCCATTGTACTTATAAGAGCACTGACACATCTGTAGTACTTAAAAATAAATATTGTAATAGTTATTGCTGACATGTGCTCAAAAACTAAAGACCAAAGATCCCCCAAAGTTTAGATTATATATCATTTTACTTACCTGTGTGTCTTGCAAACATGGTTTTGGTACATGTCCACAGAAGTATTTTGTTGTACTCTACTCTTTATTTATTATCTATCTGATCTTGCTTAAACTTTGATGGTGACTTTGTCTCCCACAGGCCACACAGGGCGCTTGCTGAAATCTCTGTGCTTTACCAGTGTCACCTTCCTCGTGTTCCACATCATCTACCAGATCACTATCCACAGTCTGCTGGCCAGGAACAATATCGAACCCACGTTCAACTGTGAGTGCATGTTTTTTCTGTAATCCAAAATCACATGTTCAGCATTATCCTTGCATTTGCCAATTATTCACCATGAAGGGTTGATAGTTAAAGTATTTCAAATGCAGAAGAAGTATTGGTAACGCATTCTACTGAGCATGTATTTCCCATTATGTCCCAACACCAAATCATTGGTCAGCAAATTTGCATGAGCTAAGAAAATGCACTCCTGCAACCTGTCATTTGCTCATGACTGCTCATTTCTGCACTGTTGATGGGGGAAAAAAGCTGGAAAGAGGAACTTCTCTTACAATGAATTCACAACTAGATCTGAGGTACCACTTTTGGCTCCATTCTATGGAGCATCTATTCATTATGTCCTCATTCATATTTGGAAGTTTCATACAGCATGAAAATGAATAAAATGGTACCATGACCTCCCTACTATTCATTATCCTTCATGCTGTCATCACATCACCAAACCTTTAATCAAAAGCATATTCCAGAGTTGGTTTAAAAGTAAAGTGTCCAGTAGAATGAGATCACAGATCCAATAACTCCAATGTCTCTCATTGGCTGTTGTTTCATAACGCACCTCCTCACTCCCCTGCTTATTGGTTCGTGTGTTTCACAGTTTCCAGCTCGCACCTTGAGTTCCACCTGTTCCTTGTCTGCTTTGATACCCTGGGATTTCCATAGACTATTTAAACAACTTGTGAGCATTTGTCTCCCTCCCTGTCTGAGCCTGTGTTGTATGATTTATGGATATGCACCCATAGACAATAGCAACAATAAAGGATGCATTTGAAACTTGATATGCTACATGTTATTCTATATGTGCGAGTTTATAAAATATTCAGTAAGCATTATTACAACATTAAAAGACATCATAAGTGCAGATAGGTGTAATGAATGAAAATGTGAGTAGTACTTTTTGTTGCAGGAAAGAAATGCTTAGTCTGATACACTTGCAATCAGTGAAGCAGCAGTTTAGTCAGAAAGTGCATAAAAGAGTGTTTATTAAAAGAGGTTATAGCTGTTATAATGGTTATAACTCTGTTGTTAAATGATGGGCTCCAACTTATCATCAGGGTCTTCATAGACAGTGACATCTGCTCATAACATCTGTTCATAAATTTATTGATACATAAAACATGCTAGATAATAGCAAGAGATATCAAGGGAAGGTCTTGGGCAGTATTATTTCATACTCTTTTTCCAGGGTGGTCATGTGTGTGTCAGAGAACCATGTCCATCTAGGTTAGAGGAAATAGCCTTGTTGTCACACAATGTACAGTGTATTTAGATATTTTCACGTTGATTACAGGTGTGCTCTGTTTAAATACCCCATTACATTCTGTGTGACAGGATGTCGGCCGAAATGGACCGGACATTACCGTAGTCACATAGTCTTTTATTGCTATTATAATGTAAATATAAAGGGTATCTTCACAATAAAACCATGTGCAAATGATAGACCTGTTATACACATGCTGTTTTTAATATATGGAAAATCACAGTAATTATAGAAAAGGCATTAATGTACTGTTACGACCCTGTCTTGGTTAAAGCCATAACCCTTAAGAGGATAGTATGATGGACCTGATCCTTTTGTTTGATAGAATCCATAAATGCATTGATAGACAGTATAACGAACAACACTGAAGATCAGCCAGACGAATCAAATATCAAATGGTACTAGTCATTTAATCAAGTCATAGTTCATTGTTTAAAAATTTTGAAGCAGCCATTTTAAATGTAGATAATCTATATCCAAGCAAAGTCTGTATTCTCACATTCCAGATCCAAAAAGTTTGAAATAGTAGTTATTTGGAAGAGGAAAGCATTCGTAACAGTGCTATTGCACTCTTAAACTATTAAACTCACATTGAGACTAGACAGGCCTGGATGCCTGAGTCTGACGATGGAGAGAATTCCCAGTATTCAGATTTGGCTGAATATTTACATACCAATTTGTGAAGATTAACATGACTTCTGCAATTATACAGGTAGTCCCTGATTTACTAGTTTAAGAGTTTAATATATACTGTGTATATCATAGAGCGGTCTCAGTCTATTTCCCAGCACTCATCACTCTCGCCATGTGACTCCCTATCTCATGCACTTCCAAGTGCTGGAGAGTATCGTAGTAAGTAGTGTACCTTAAACATGCTTAAAACACTTGCATTAAACTACAGTTGGACGAAGTCGATAAAATAAAGCTTGGTACTCGCCACACTTGCTTAAACTTGTATGAGTCGAGCTGTGTGACTCATTTCAAATGAAAACTTGATTCGTGATTCACGGGTCCCAATTCAGTACACAGCGATTAAGGTTCACAATAGCTCCAAGAGCTATTGCTCCAAAAGCTCTGCTTTTTTTCTTTATTTTTCCATCTACAGAACAATATTTAAAGTGCAAATAAGTCTCCATGGGTCAGAAAAAGGTTAATTATTAGAGCCAGGAATAGAATGCTCCAGAACAAAGGCTGCAATTAGCTTAGCAGCTATGCTAGCATCTGGAGTCCATCCATAGAGTAAGCAAGCAAAACGCTTTTACTTTTCACTTTCAATCCATTGCTCACTAAGTTATATAACATTTTTTCAACACTTTATTATGAAATACGCTTTGTGTTAGCGATTTTGGCCAACTCTAAGTCAATAGAAGTGTTTTAAACATTAACTTACTTATCATAGTATTCTTTCCATATCTCTTCTCTGATACAATATAGACTGCTTTACCAAACAGGGAGCACCTGTACAATACAACTCCATTAATGCATATAATAATAATAATAATAACAACAATAACTTATATATATTTATATATTTATAGTGTGGATATTCTGGGGGTCTAGAACAGAAGTATTCAATTTACATGATTCCTTATGGAAAAATTTGCTTGATACTTGTCATTTTCAGTTCTTGACAAGCCTTCTGGAACAAATGAACAATGAGAACCGATGAACCATTGTATTTAATATCTCATGTAGGTTATTGAATAATGAAACTTTTTTTGGGGGGAAAAACAAAAACCGATTATTGCGCAGTCACTGCTTTTCCTCACTACGCTCATCACTCCTGCCACGTGACCCCCTACGTTACTCACTGCTGACTTCATCATCAGAGAACAGGGGAGTATCGTTCTGTTTATCATTTACCCAGGAAAAATACAGTTATAAGTACAGTTTCTGTTGAATGTGTATTTATGTTTATTATCGAATTCCAGTCATAGAGTCGAAATATTGTAAGTCGGGTCATCGTACCTGAGAGTACCTGTTCGAATTCTTTGTATCCACAAGCGTCATGATAGGTGAAGTCCACATAATATTAGCATTGCATTTCAGTGTTCTTTATTCATTCACACTTCATTGATTCCAGGCTATATCAGGAATAGCTCTCCACACTGTATCATCTGTCTCTGTGTGGTGCTATAACATGACACCCTTTCCTCCTGCCATTCTTTTCACCATGTATCTGTCCTCGGCGTGCCAAGTAAGCCATTAGTGCATTAAGCAGGAAACATTCACAAAAACATAGCAGAAGTATAGAGTAGTTTTTGTCTTTACAAAGGGACTGACAAAATCATTTTGCAGACTCCAAATTCAGCTCTCGCTTATTTCAACCTGCTCAGGAGCACTGAGCCATTTTCTCTGAACCAGTAGTGTGGCTCCTGTTCTATCTCAGGCTCGAGTGCATTGTGCTGACCACAGTCATTTTTGTCACTTCCTTATACTCACTATTTACTGCCAGATGCAAAATATATGCTGCCATGCAGGCAAATAATAGGCATAATAGAGCACATGATGGAGCACCATTTGAAGATGTATATATAAAGGTAGATGATAGTAGACTGGTGACAGATTATTAGCCAGAAAGAAAAGTTTATTGAATATTTCAGCATGCAAAAATTCTCATAAACATTTGCCATATACACCCTTGTAAACTTTTCTTGGAAAGTTCTTTCCCTCTCGTGATTTGGACCTCTAGTAATGTGGGATTCCCATGCTCTGATGTGTACGCTTTGAATTTTTAACACTACTAGTATTTTAATAGAACTTGGCCTGGGTGAAAACCAAGTGCATATGTAACTTTGTCTCAGAACATTTGGGCATGTTTGGGCAAATTACACGTTTTTTGATTATATAAATAAAGAGAAGTTAACACAACCATTGGGAACAAATTGAAACGACACATTTCTGCAGAATTCTGCAGAACCCTAAACATGTCAGTTCAGTTCTGAGATCATTTGGAAAGATGCTCCAAAGTTTTGTAGTATGATTAAAAAGATATAGAAATTGACAAGGATTCTGTAACATTTAAGTAGAAAATGAGGCAAATGGATGATTTAATTGGGAATGCCTAAACTCTTGCATAGGGCTGTGGTACAACCCCATGGACAGGAGTCCTTCACTCTCACTCACACCTAGGTACAATTTACAGTAGCCAGTCCACCTGCTGGTTATTTTAGGAGCAAAGCGATAATGCCATCCCTATGTACAGTATATACAGCTGTATGCAATTTGGATAAGCAAATTCTGCCTAAAGATATTATATATAAATAATAAATAAACATATGAACTTGGTACACAAATACAGAACAAATCATTCACTAACATTCGTAACTGTTCTAGAACAATAGAGTTTATTTAACCTTTTCTTGCAATTGTAGCAATAACATCAATAGCAATGCCTGAGGGAACTGCAGGTGTGTCTACTTAGACACATTTTACTTTGTTACATTTCCTTACACGTGTATGGATATTGCTTTTAAGGGAAAAGTCATTTTACTTTATATTTTTCAGCTTTTTAACTGAGTTTGTAATGTAATTGTATACAATGCATCACAGACCCAGCTCCCCAGACCTGAACACTCAGGAACAGTTGTAACTGGAACTTAATTCTGCCTTGGAACAGAACCCAGGGAGTAGCCAGCAACCCTTCTAACAGTCTCCTCAACAACTTGAAATTCGACTTGGAATGCAACTCAAGCCTCACCTTGCCAGATGTTTAATGTAAGCCAGAGATACCCCGAGTGTTGACCTGGCAAGGAATCTTAACCCAGGGTTCTGTCCCAGGCCTGAGCTCTGCTTCCATCTGTTCCTGTGCCTCCACCTCACCAGGTGGCTTCTGTGTCTCCAAGTTCATCAGTTTGACACGTTGTACTACCCTGCTACCCTACCTTTTTTAGTTATAATGAGTGTTTTTGATTTAATCACCATTATCAAAGTTTGGTTAGAAATGTAATTTAGATTTTGAATGATTTTTGCAAATTTATAAAAAAAAAAAAAAAAAACTAAACGTACGTAAGTATTCAGATCCTTTGTTATGACATTTGAAATTTAGCTCTGGTTTCCTCTCACTTCTCTTGATCATCTTTGAGGTGTTACTACACCTTGACTGAAGTCCATCTATGGTAAATTTAGTTGAGAGAAACTTTCAGAAGGTCAACCATCACTGCAGTACTCCACCAATTTGGCCTTCAATGTGGTCATTGTGGGCATTTGTGTCTTTTACTGAGGAGAGGCTCCTGTCTGGCCATTCTGTCACAAAGCCCAGATTGCTGGAGTGCTGCAGTGTTCCTCCACACAGTTCTGTCTCTGAGCTCTGCAGGCAGAACTTTGTTAAACCTCATGGCTTGGTTATTGCTCTGATATGGTTTGTTGGCTGTTATATAGACAGATATGTGTCTTTCCAAATGATGTCCAGTCAACTGAATTCACAACAGGTGGACTCCAATCAAGGTGTAGAAACATCTCAAAGATGATCCAAAGAAGTTGGAGGCCCCCAGAGCTAAATCTCTAGTGTCATAGCAAAGGGTCTGAATACTTAAAATTCTGTTTCCACTTTCTCATTACGGGGTATTGAATGCAGAATCTTGGGGGACAACTTAAATTTAGTTTTTTTCTAGCACAAGTCCACAACATAACAAAATGTGATAGAAGTGAAAGGCTTTGAGGACTTTCCGAATGCATTGTATATCCAATATATGATCATTATTCTTGGAACATGATAAAAAAATAACAGTGAGTTATGATCATAGATGGTAGAAGATGGTTGAACATGCATACTCAGAACACTTACAGACAAGAAGCTAGGAGGGTTTCACGAAACTAGGTGTTGATGAACTGGCTGTGGTGATGGAACTGAGACGACTTTAGTGCTATATTATAATTGTGCTCCGGCTGCAAATGATGCTATGTGCCCGTTGCTTTAGCCACCTGTTGGGTTTGGACTGGAGATTTTGTATTTTGAATGCCAAAAAACATTGTTAATGGTTTCTGTGCTGCTATTTACAGCCTGTCCAGACACGTTCTACTTAGAGCTACTTTCCAGAACTGTGCTTTAGGCCAAACTTACCGCTCAATATAAGCAAATCCCCAGATACACCTGATAGAGAGAATTTTTATTACAGTAATTGGTGAAAGGGATGTTGGCAAACTTTTGCTAGCATCCAATTTTTAAAGCTTCTGAATAACAAACTACACCAGAAACTGCCAAGAAAAATGGTTTTAATTTTTTACTTTTTAAATTATTGCCATAACTGTATGCCATTTTATGGGCATTTTCAGGCAAGTACCTATTTTTATAGCTGTTCAGTGACTTAAGAAGTAACACATTTTCTCTTTAGAGTTCCTACACAGTCTGATCAACGACATTATAAAAAGTGCATAATAAATAGAAAAATGCTTTGCTTGTTGCTTTCTTTATTTCCAATTATTTTTAGGGGTGCCATTTAATTGTGATTTTAATTAAAAAATAATTATTCCTTGATGAGTAGTTAGTATTGGTTGTATAACACAAGAACCCTGTGTTTAGTATTAGTTGAGTGCACATACCTAACCCTTCAGGCTCTTGATTCTTTGAAGGTGCTCTGTCTCCCCAGAGTACTGACAGCTGCAGCAGACTTTCACATTGTCAAAGGCCTGTAAGGCTTGTAAGCCAGCCTGTTGAATTTTTGAATGTGACATTCACACTCAATCTTTTTTGTTGTTTTTTTTTTTACTTTGAGCTTTTTAGCTTGGTGCTTGTGCTTCATGCCTTGAGCCATGGGCTTTGATCTTTAGACTGCATGTTCATGCTTTGTGCGTTGAGCTTTGTAATGTGAACTTCTTATGTGTAGTGCCTTGTGTTTGAGCTTCACAATTATTTTTATTTCCTTGTGCATTCCTACCTGAGTCGATGTCAACCATTTAAGTCTTTTCATGATTTTATCTTTCTATACAAGAAGATAGTGTAGGTAAATTTCCTACTTTCCAGCGTTTTCCCCCCAGCAGTTCCCCAGCAATGAGCAGTATGAGAAGTTCACTAGTGTTTCGGGTTACTGAGAGTGCATTCTACAGGAGCTGCAGTCTTAATTTATCATAATGACAACATATGGTCATTGAATAAGAAGATGACAAATCCTTTTCAATAATTAGTTATAGATGTAAAACAATTTTAAATATTACTAATATGAAAACCAGGACTAAACTAAAACATTAGTTTTTCACTGAAAACCACAAAGTTGACAGAATTGCATAGAATTAAATAGTATAAACAGTTTTTGATACAAATGCAGACACTTTTGATGCAATCTGTTGTGTTGTTTTTTTGTCTAATGAAACATTTTACCAGGTTGTAAAGTATTTTATTTTTATTTCACTAGGTACAGTTTGGGAGACATCTATACGACAAATTGGATTTGAAAGGTAAGACACTCATGATTTTAAGTCTTTTGTTTGTTGCAAGTTTTGTCACATCTCACTTCTAAGCAGTTACATGAAATAAATTGTGAAACAATTTTCATTGCAGTACCTGAATTTCTGCGTGAGTTAAGTGTAAGACATCATTTTACTTTTAGTTGTGTCCTAGTTGTGTCTTTATTAAACACACTGGTTGTTTAGCATCAGTCCGGGCTAGAAAATGTATGCAAACCCTTGTACCGTGCAAAAGACTGAGGCATTCTATATTTTTCAGTTTATATTCTGCTTATTCTTCATTTAAGTTTTAGTGGTCACTGCACTTTGTTGTTCTACAATTGGACTGTAGTCCATCTGTTTCTCTACGTACTTTGTTAGTCCCCTTTACTCTGTTCTCTAATGGTCAGGACCCCCACAGATCAGATACTATTTGTGGTGGTGGATCATTCTCAGCACTGCACGACACTGATGTGGTGGTGCCGTGGTGAAGTACGTGTTGAGCTGGTATGATCAGATCAGACACAGCAGTGCTGCTGGAGTTTTAAAATACTGTTTATTACAGTATCCACTTTATTAGAGACATTCAACTCAGCTCCACATTGTAGATGTAAAGTCAGAGACAGTAGCACGCCTGTTGTTGCACAGTTTGTGTTAGTCATCCTCTAATCCTTCATCAGTGCTCACAGGATGATACCTACAGGATGCTGAGGGCTGGACATTTTTGGCTGGTGGACTATTTTCATCCGTATTGACACTGAGGTTGTTTGAAACTCCAGCAGCACTGCTGTGTCTGATCCACTTGTATCAGTGCAGCCCACACTAACACACCAGCACCACATCAGTGTCACTGCAGTGCTGAGAATGGTCCACCAGTGAAGGGGACTAACACAATGTGGAGATGGACTTCCGTCTGTAATTTTAGTAGAAAGTGCAGTGACCCCTAACACTTAAACAAAGAATGAGCACAATCTAAACTGAAACATATAGAATGCCTAAGACTCCTGGACAGTACTGTATATGTTGCGATTTTGATGCAAATCAGAAACGCAAATCAGCCTATTTAATAACACTATTGTGGTTTGTCTAAAGCTTCTGCTGTTTGAAGAGTATTTTGTTGCAATTGTTCTATGTACTATTAGTTTAGACAGAATGTGCTTGCCTGTAATTACGACTTGGCTGAAAACTATTTTATGATTAATTGATACAGGAATCCTAGTCATTTGTGAATGGTTCAGAAAATGTCCTTGCAACACCAGATCCATAGTGAATGTTGAGCCTGTCACAGCTTCAGTCTGTTACAATTTATGAATGAACTCCAGACACTTACAGTCTTATGGCCATGTTAAGTTCAAGCTGTATCAATTCAGAGCATCAGACAATTGTAGAACTGCTATAGTGGCTAATTTGGTTAGAACATCTGTGACTGACATTTATGGTCTGTGACGTACGTCACTCAGATAATTGTGTGCTTTGCAACCTTAGGCAAGTTTCGCATGCCAAGTGTGGTTTTGGAGTGAATGAGAGGAAAGTCTTGCACCCACAGTGTGTGCTGTGCAGCTGATGATTGATAGTGGTAGAAAGTAGGTGGTAGAAATGTAATGTACGCATCGCCACTTGGTTGTTGACGGAGAGACGAAGAACGATGAATGTTTTTAAATGATTCGGTCGCTTGCCTTTCTAATCATCGACTTGCTGATATCAAGAAACAGACTAACAGCATTACAGCCCACTTAACGTGTGTGTCAGGCAATCTACATGCCACTCCATACGGCTCCAAACGATGACGGCTAAACCCAATTACACCTGCTTTTGACAGCCCTTATATTTCAGAGCTGAACCTGAAGTGCGGATGCGCTCGTGAGACCCTGATCCTATTAGCCGTGGTTTTTCGTAAGTGCGGGAATGTCCGAAGGACGTCTGGATATTTAGCCACAGCATTGAGACCGGGGAGCGAGAAGCCTGGGAAAGTGGCAGGAAGCTGAACTGTAAACGGTTTATACCTCTAATCGACCTGTTACTCCAACGAAGGCATTTAGCCATGATATTATAGCACAGTGATGTCTCACTCCTCTTAAATCTGCAGTGGATATACACGAGAGGGAGGAAACGGAGCCGCCAAATTGACTTGCATCCACCAAGGAGTGATGAGTCTAAAGTGGCTGCTTATGACCTGTAACTGTACATACATTATTTTGCGATTTTGTCTGGAGGTGTTGGAGCACGCTGTTTAATGGGCCATTGTTCTTAAGATCAACGGAGTGGAAACAAGACCATTATAGTTGTAGGGACATTTTCCATTCACTCAGGTATAGTTCCATTGCACGTGCTGAACTTGGGGTCTGCTAGAATGGAAACACCAGAGGATCCTAATTAGACTAAAATCAGACTAGAAGGCTTTACAGGTGTTGATTAGCTGTTACTGTAATAATTTCAAGCTTTTATGAGGAGAATACCCCCTGCTTGTTTTGGGCTCCATGTTTTGTTTTTACTGCAAACAAGTACAGTGTGTTTTGGGGCATTTTCCCACTGCACACAATAAAAATGCTTCTTGGCTCAAGCTGGAACACCGGCTTCCATGTGTAGTTTATTTTTTCACTGACTTTTAACTTTCTTGATTAGAAATTAAATGGCAGTGTACTGTATACCAAAGCATGTTAAGCATGCATGCATCAGAAATGCAAAAATACAATTCTCATATTTTATGACATACATGTTTCTGGTGGCTGGATAATGCCATATCCTGAAAGTGAAAAAATTTAAGAACATCTAGTGGATAACTTTTAAAACTCCACAAATTCCTGATCAGGAACTTTTTGGGCACCCATGGGCAAGTCACGTTTATGGTCCTGGACAGCTAGAAAACAGTCTGAGAGAGGAAAGCTATTGGCAGCTGAATCTGGAAGCTTTGCAGCAGATTAAAACCTGGATATGTTTCCAGTTATTGATATCTACAAGAGCCACAGACAAACAGCTGTAAATGACTTTGAATGTAGTATTTAGCAGAGTTTATAGATTCAGAAGGATAAAGTAGTGGTGTTTTTAAAAATGCTGTGCCTTCTGGTTATACAGCTCTCAAATTACTGGTATCTGAACCCAATCAGTTGTGGGTTAAGGGTCTTGCTTCAGGACCCAACAATGGTAGCTTGGCAGAGGATGGATTTGAACCCTAGACCTTCGCACAGTTCCAGATTTCAGAAGTCAGTGCTCCACATGAAAATAAAAGTATTTCTGTTCATTTGTCTGCATCTGTACATTAGACCATTTTGTGTGTTTTAATATGATTTGTCTTTATGTATGGGCTCACATGTTACCAGGCAACCACGGACAGTTTCGTTATCGCCACCCCAATTAAATAGTACTGCTTGGTTTCTTGAACAGTTCTTATAGTCAACTCGCTTTGTTTTTAGTTGGTCAATATTTGTTCGGGGTTTTCAATGGCTGCAGATTTCACGACCCTTATTTCTTCTTTAATCCAGAGGCTGTGGCCCAAACAGTGTACTCAATATTATACCACAGTTAGTTGAGACCCCACAATTTGACTGGCTGAGAGATGTTCTAGGAGTGCCAATATTGCACTTTGACTGAAGATCTTTAAGTATTACTCTGCCAGATACACATGTAAATGGAAAGTGTTGTTGGTTCGATCACCTTCGTTCTTTCTTATTTTCTTCAAGATGTTGTTTGCTGGTGTTAACTCTGCATCTTTTATTAAACACCTGATTGGCAGTTCATTCATCTCTCTGTTAGGTTCATTGCTTAACCCAACGAAGCTGCTCATGCTCTATAACTCCCCCTTTACATTTCTGACTGATAAGATTAACACTAATCTTCCAATTTTATAATCACTAATCAAGTAACGGAAATATAACCGGATCCTAGACTGTCGTTAACACCAGGATCTGACTCAGCTTTTCCTCTGTTGGTAAATAGTAACATCTTGCCAAGTTGCACCCATTTTATTTGCTGAATGTAAATAAACTTTTTTTTATTTTATTTAACTTATCAATCAATACATTACATTACATGTACAGCATTTAGCAGACGCCCTTATCCAGAGCGACTTACAATTGGTACAGTCTTACAATCCAAGCAATTGTGGGTTAAGGGTCTTGATCAAGGACCCAACAGTGACAGCTTGGCAGAGGTGGGATTTGAACCCTGGACCTTGTGGTCCAGAGTCCAGTACCTTAACCGCTAGGCTACCACAGATGAACATCGTTTTGTCTGTCCTTAAAATCTAACGATAAACGTTGAGAATCGGACAGTGGTATAATCGCAATAATACACTCTTGGTTCATGCTATAATGTGAGATGTTATCTCTTATGTATTATTTCTTCAATAAAAACATGTAAATGTAGTAACATCCTAATCGGGGATGTATTAAGTTTACATACTCTTTATGATACTGTGCAGTTTGATTCACACGCTGCAATGTCATTACTAAATAGCCTGATTAATACATTTTCTGAATGTTCTTTGTGATCTTTATGTGGGTAATATTCTGCATATTTATATATGATTACTATATTTAGTGTTCTAGTACTATTTTTCTGGTCATCCCCAAAATGGTTCTCAAAGAAAAGTTACTTTTACAGAACTATGAAAATAAAACTTGTTTAGGAATCATTTCTTTAAAGGGGTTTAGTTTGTTTTTATTAAGATCTTTCTATCCCTATAATATGGGGAAATTCAGATTTTATAGAACTGGGTGGAGAAACATATAAAAGCCAAGCATTGTAGCTCGTACCAGATGTGTAAGAAGCTGGAAAATCCTGCTTGGGGGGGCTGCATTCCCTTCTTACCTTTTTTCCATCATCAAGAATGGGATTCAGTGGTATGCAATGGATCTCCCTGGGTGAAAAGGTTGTTTGGCAAAAAACACGTTAACGTAAGGCATCATTATGATTCTCATTTATCCATTCTCCATTATCCTGCAGTTCTCCTAACATTAAATTAACATTTAAAGCTGAAATATGTCATTTTTTCCCAACAAGATGCACACAAGCTAATACACAGTCCACTGGCCTTACATTAGAATATGGCCTTGAGGCAACCATAAAACTGTGTACGTTGATGTCAACTGTGGACCTTGATGTCAAGGTCATCATTTTGGTATAGATCAGTCAGTGGTTCTCCTGCTGGAGCTGAAATGGAGGATGTTGTTGTCTTGCTTATGATATCTGCGATTAGTAGTGCAACAAACAGTAACACTAAGATATGCACTGTGTCGTGCACACCCAGCTTCAACTCCAACAAGCACTTGGCAGGGTGGAATCTTTCTGAAGACACAAATTGAACATTAGATAACAGCACCAGGAAGCTGTACATTGGAATTTCCACTATAGTTCCTGGGAACCATTCTGAACATTACAGTGCCAAAAAACTGAGCGCAAATCGAAACAAAACTGAAATCCTACCTTGCCAGAGATGGGGTACAAACTACGATTGTTCAGCACTGTTAATCAGCACATGTCCTGAATTCCTCTTACTAAAAATACTTGGAAAGAATTTATTTAGAAAATCAAAACACGAAATTTGTACTTTGAATATTTAGGACTGTGACGCCTCATGCTGATTGCATAGTTTGGGAAGGAAAACGCATGTTGGAGATGTGGAAGTAAATTGAACAGCTTGTTAAGTAGCTTTTATGTTAATAATGTTTATATGTGATGGACTATAAATAGGTTGAAAAAAGCAGTTCATCAGAAATATAAATTATGCACCTTAGTGAGTTCAGAATAAGGGAATAGTCAGTGCAACCCAGTTAATTTCCTCACATGGTTTACAATTAAATTCTCACAATTAAATTCCTTGTCAAAATGGTAGTGTTATACATTTAAGATGTGTGTATTTTCACCCAACTTAATGTAGGTACAACATAGTGGAATCTAGATAAAAACTTTCTTAAGCCTTTACCAGATGTATTAGAAGTTTAACCCACTTTTGCGCTTTATTGGATCAATGTAATGTTATCACAATATTTTAAAAATACTATTTTCTGAGAATCATATTTTAGATATTGTCCAACTCTAGATGCTGTAGACGCTGGTTATCCAGGCTGCAACTCCAATGGACTAACCATTTTGTTTTTGTTTTACATTATCAGTAAAATATTAAATATGTTAAATGAAATATTCAACACTTTTATTAAATAAGCTTTGTCTTAATGATTTTGCCCAACTGTAAATTAATGCAAGTGTTTAAGCATGTTTAAGGTGGGTTATATTATGACATATACAGTATATGTATTGTAACCCCATTGTAAATAGGGGAGCACCTGTATATAAAATTTACAAGACATTTTGGAACGTGGCTGTGGGGTCTAACGTGCATTCTTTTGGGCACCATGACCTTGCTTGCAGTTAGCTTTCCAGTTCATGGATAGGTTGATGTTAGGGATTTATGGAGTTTACTTTTTGCACAGGGGCACTGCTGTGCCAAAACAGTCAAGAACCTCTGCTGAATGTGTTAAAAACACGTTTGGAAAATCCCTGTATGCTGTGACACCGTAGTTTCCCTTCACTGGCATCCCTAAACATGAAAAGATTCCTCCTCCATCAGCTCTACAGCTAGCACTGTGGATTATTATCAGACATGCTATCTTTTGGCAGGGGTGTTTTTCCATCCCTTTTTACAGTTTCATTCCTTTCGTGTTTTTTAGGGCATACTGACATTTTTGTCAAATAAATTATAGAAGGCTGTGTTGGATCAACTGCTTTTAAGTTTTGGCTTCATGCTAAGGTATACATGTGGATTCAGTTACAATTACTGTTGGACAAAGACTACTTGGAATGTTATCCTGTTGTCTGGTCTCATCCGGAGAAAGGCAGATTTCTATTTTAGCCTGGTTGTTTTTAATGTTGTGTTGTGTTTAAGGTTGTGTCTTCCTTGTGCATCTTGGGGAGCTCTTCCCTGTCAATGTTACCTCAGGTTTGTTCAGTTGGGGATTGTATAGTTGCTGTGTGAATGTTCGAAACATAACATATATAACATATATATATATATATATATATATATATATATATATATATGTATGTGTATATGTGTGTATATATATATATATATATATGTTACTGTTACTCAGTCCGCTTTATATGAGTAACAGAACTGAGTCTTCAGCACAGAATTAGCAAATGTGTAAGATGTATCCAACATAGCGTCCATACTAATGGCATTAGGACACTGAGCACATTCTAATGATTTAGCAAATCTTTGTATCTTTACAATAAATAAATAACATCTAAGATAATTTAGGTAACAGAATAGTAAGTTGAGATTGACCTTCTCAGTCATAGTTACAATATTATCAAATAATACACAGGAAACCATGAGAGAATTTACTTTTGATCTTCCCTTGGTCTTCGGATGATCCAGATGATACAACTTCCTATTGAATAATTTCCAGAGGTGGGAATATGTTAGCGTAACAGGGTTGTGTGAAAACAGGGGGACATGACTAAAATATGTATTTTAAAGTGAAAGATTATAGATTTCTTATGAAAAAATATTTAAGGCATGAATGGGATATGGAGAGACAGAACAATGCAAAAAAAAAAAAAAAGATTTCTGAAGGATTTCAATCATTTTATATGATTATAAAGTGTAATGTTAGAGACCAGGGACAACTAACAAATGCTCTTTTTCATTATTCTGTGTAGTTTTATTAATGTTTTAAATTATATACCTTAAATTTGCCACTGCATCACAGTGCAGGACACTTTGCATAATAATAAAATGTTTTTAGTTATTTATATATTTTGTAGGGATACATGTAATACATGTATCTAGGTCTGAACTCCACTAGAGCTCTGGAGGTGTTTTGTGGTATTTGGCACCAAGACGTTAGCAGCAGATCCTTTAAGTCCTTTAAAGCCTTCATGGATCAGACTTGCCTGTCCAGCACATCCCATAGATGCTCGATCGGATTAAGTTGTGTGGAACTTGGAGGCCAAGTCATCACCTTTTAACACTTTCTCATGTTCCTCAAACAATTTCTGTACATTTTTGCAGTGTGGCAGGGAGGACTGTTAATGCTGAAAGAGACCGCTGACATTAGGCAGTTTATGTAGGTGTTACATGTCAAAGTAAGATCCACATGAATGTCAGGAGCCAAGGTTTCCCTGCAGAACATTGCCCAGAGCATCACAGTGTTAGTGCTATTCACTTCACTCTTCGGTGGGTTTAATGTTATGCCACCAATTTGCCATAACATTGTTTCTGTTTCTGTACTCCTTGTTCATTTTATCTGCTTCACTTATGAAAGCTTGTAAAATGAACAATGTGTTACAGACCCCCAGAAAATCCACAATGTATAAGGCATTATATGCTTTAATGGAGTTGTATTGTACAGGTGCTCCAAAATTTATGATGGGGATATGTTCTGACAAATCCATCATAATTATAAATGTATCATGAACTGAGGAGTTTAATGAGTGTTTGGTAGAGAGGTCTATACTGTATCATAGCAGAGATTATTGATAAGTAGTGATAAGTAAGTTTAAGTGTTTAAAACACTTACATTAATTTACAGTTGGCCAAAATCATTAGCACAAAGCTTATGTTATAATAAAGTGTTGGAAAATCTCATGTAATTTAGAGAGTAATGGATTGAAAGTGAAAAGTAAAAGTAAAACTTAATCTATTTATGAACTCAGGGCGCTAGCATAGCTGCTAAGCTAACTGCAGCCTATGTTCTGGAGCATTCGTCTCTTGTTTTGCTTTTTCGCTGTTGCGAATCGGAATCACTGTGTACTGAATCGTGAATCATAAATCGAGTTTTAGCTGAAACCAGTCATGCGGCTCGACACATCACACAAGTTTAAACAATTGTGTAGAGTACCGAGCAAACGACGAAAACCGAGACACATTTTTCAAGTCAAAATGCATTGAGAACTGAATTCGACAAGTTCCGAGGTGGTCGAGAACCGAGGCACCACTGTATATAAGAGATGAAGAGTCTCAGAAGAACGTAAGATGCAACAGGTTGTATGTCTCATTTTACTCTGGTCTTTCTGTGTTCAGTGTTATAGGAGCAGATGCTGGAAATGGGATTCGGGTGTTTATGCCAGACATTGGGATGTTCATGGCAGGACTGGGCACCTGGCTGCTGTGCAGAAGTCTGGAGCAGAAGAGACCGGTGGAGGAGATGGCACGGTACAACGAGGAGTTCGAGGCAGAAGAACAGGTAAGATTGTCACACACACACAAATTTGTCTTGCTATCTTTCTGAGGACTATCCGTTGACATGAATGACCACTGCAGCTAATTAATGCTACACCTACTCCTAACCCTAGTCTTAACCTCAGCACCTAAAGCAAGTCTGTTGGCCCTTTTGGTTTTTCAAAAAGTGGCCATTTTTGTGAAACAGCAGTTAAAAACGGTCCTCACTAGTCAAAACTCCAGGTTTTCCTATCATCGGAGGGACAGTTGGTCCTCACAAGTATAGCATGATAAGGTACACACACAAAACATAAACACACACACAGTTTGTCTTTCTGTGATTGTGACGACTTTGTAATTAGCTACTGTAATGATATTGATGTAGCTAATTAATGCTACTCCTCCCTACCTACACCTGTCCTTAACCTCAGTTTGCCTAAAGCAAATCTTTTGGCTTTTCAAAGAAGGTTTCCTAATAAAAAGTGATTTTCCTTGTGGGAACCAGAAAAATTTCTCCACACAATAAAAATGCTAGCTTTTTATATGCTTCTGGGCACATTTGGTCCCTTTAATGGTATATAAATCCCTCTCTCTCTCTCTCTCTCTCTCTCTCTCTCTTTCTTTCTCTCACTCTCTCTCTCTCACACACACACAGACACACACACACACACTGCACCCTTTTTTTTTTGTTAATTTGAAAGTGACAGAGTTAAAAGTGCTGTTATTCTTTAACCCCTTTAAACATTAGCTAAACTGGACATGACGATGCACATGTACGAACTTCCAATTGCTTAGTGAACGTTTGTCATTCATTGGCTATATTCATAAAAGTGGACTTGTACCATTATGTTATCACATTTTATGGGTCAAACTGTATTCAGTACTGTATTCAGTCAAACCCCATTATCCAAATATCCCTCGATTCTTGAAAATGTCTCGATAGTGAATATTCAGATAATGCAAGGTTTATATTTTTGACATTTACATTTACAGCATTTAGCAGACGCCCTTATCCCAGAGCGACTTACAATTGATACAGTCTTACAATCCAAGCAATTGTGGGTTAAGGGCCTTGCTCAAGGACCCAACATTGGCTTGGGATTTGGGTCAGTGTGAGATTTGAACCCTGGACCTTCTGGTCCATAGTCCAGTACCTTAACCACTAGGCTACCCTTTATTTCTTATGAGTTATGATAAAACCTGTGATAAAACAAAGACTGGAATAGGTCGGAACCTTAAATGACTCTACTGTACACCTTATACACTACATGCAGATGGATTAATGGTGTTTACACACTCTATAGTGTATAGGAATCCATTTCAGCTTAACCATAGGGTGATTTTAAATATTTTCGATTGATATAATGATGCCTTCAGTTATGATTAGAATATAAAAAGACAAGTAGCAACTTGAATCTACACTTAACTGGCATCAGGTCCATTTTGGCAGCCTAGTACACAGTACAGAAAGTACTTTAAAAGAGATAAAAATAGGACAGGACAGGCTATGAATGTACTTTTTAACTCTTCTTGATGAAAACAAGTGGAAAGGTAAGTCAGCAAATGTGCTTTCCTTGTAAAGCTTGGTACTGCAGATAAATAAATCACTGTCATGCTCTGTTTTCATTCAGCTTTTACTGGTGCATGTCGAGTATGAATAAGATAATAAATCTGCCTGGGTAATTACTAACATCACCCATCTGGATAGTAAATGTTTTTTGCTGTACATATATGAGCAGCATCCTGTGTTATCCTGGTCAGGGGAGGCCCTGGAACATAACCTGGAATTCACTGGGTACATCCTGGACAGTACAGGTACCTGTTGGAAAAATTTGATTCCACAAATGGGTTGCTACATGGCTGAGGTTAGTGCAAAAAATACGTCTGTAATTTAAGCAGGCATGTATCTTCCAGAACCAGTGGGTCATGTGATCACATACTTCATCACATGACTTTGTTTTGATACTTTCCTCTAGAGCATGAGCAGCACATGGATGCTGAAAAGCGATCAAAATTTGGCTCCTCTTTAAGAGAAACTTGAAAAAGGCTTTGAAAATTGAAAAATTGAACATGTAAAAAGGTTATTCTTTATACATAAACATTTGGCACATTTTGGAATCAAAACTGTAAGCAGACTGTAATTGATAAGCAGAAACAGTATCAGAATCAGAATCGATAAAATGCAAATGGTACCCAACCCTACCAGTGAGCCACTAGAGCTTAAGTGAATGAGCATAAATACACTCATTGACAAAAAACCCTGCACCCAGATAGAAATGTTGGATTGCTGCAAACTTGGGATGCAATCCAATCCATGCGTCTCAGGCAGATATGTAAATGATTAGACGTGTGGTCTGATTAGATACCGGGTCTTGTCACAAGATGGTGTAAATATGTTTCCAATACTTCCCTATAAAAAGTCTCTCAGAACCTACTTTTGGGTAGTGTACCTCTTGGTGAGAGGTCAGCTAGACATGCCTCTACGATACGCTCAAAGACATATTGCCCAGTTGACAGACTTTGAGACTGGGCACATCATTGGACTGAGAGAAGCAGGATTTGCCTGATTTGTGAATGGCCTGAGTTTCATTTTCAGATCTTCCATTTTCTATAGGAGTTCGGCTAATGGGGTTTAATTGTATTAAGGGGACCATTTGCTTAGTTTTTTTCCTATCAGCCTGTGTTGATTTTCAGCCTTTAGTAAAAAAAAAAAATCAGATTACATGCAATAAAGATTTAGTTCAGGAAGCTATCCAGGAAAGCAGCCCATAATGTTTAATCAGTAGGCTAAGCAATAACACATGGTTTAAAGAAGACCTTTGCTGAGCAGCGCAAGTGCTGTGCCATAATTAGCAGAGTACTGGTTCCTGTGCCCTGGGCCACACATGTGGAACTAGTAGCCTGTTTAGTTTATTGGGTGTTGTTGCTGAGAGATTCTGAGTGGTGGCCTAATCTATAGCAGGTTTGATTTTTCAAAATCCCTGTGTAGGCCTGAATTTACTAAGGGTTTGTGTGTCTAAATAAAATTGCACCAGCTGATTTACTGACAGGGTCTGCAAAGGTTTTCTGCTGTAGAAAAGAGATATCCACTTTGCAGGTTTACCGTAAGTTATTTGTAAATTGTAGTGTTCCCAGTAAAGCGTGCCAAATACAGTATGACGTCAATGCAGATCAAGTTATTTATCACTCACAGTAAAGCTAATCAGTTGTGCAAGTCATTTTAATAATGGAGAAAGTAGAGAATTGAGATTTCAGCAGCTCTAAAGAACTAGCCCTCATGGTTACCCCTTGGCTATCTGGGCACTGCACAGGGACAGATGATCGAGTCTGAGTGAGGGAGCATTGGATGAGGAATCATTTCCTTGCCACTGCAATGGCAGTCCCTGTTGGCTTTTTTCCATTTACTTATTGTTGCTTCTATCTTCTTTATCACTAAATCTTAAGCATGAGCATGTGCAGAGAAAGGGGAGATTGTCCACTAGTTAATAGATCACAGATGGTGTCATTCTCTCAGAAGGATCAAAAATTATAAGAAAAAAAATGCTACCATGGGTCGCCAATATACTTTGGTGGCCGTTGATATACCTAGGCATCCTGCCCAAGTAAAGTCTGTGTGTGGGGGAATACTGGTTTAATTATCTCTGTTGGATGGTTCTCAGGCCCACTGGAGGGAAAAAAAAACAGTCCCAGAATGTCCCAAATCCTCCATCATATTTAACCCTTTTGTTGTGTTTGTTTTAGTGCCCCTTTCCTGATTTCTGGGAGAAACTTTTGCCGGGCCCCCATAAAATCCCGTAAAATGAAAACTCGCTTCATTTCCTTCTGCCCTGACATGAAAAGCTCATCTTTTTAATCCCATTAAATGAGTCACATTGTTATGAAACATCATACCTGCCAGATTACAGAAACCATACTTATGGTAGACGAAAATACCTAATCGTCTTTTTGCCTCTCTTACAGCCTCCCTTCTAGGCATGTTCATTGGAGCTTGTGTTAAATTGATTAATTATTGCTCTAACATTGAAGGTGTTTACATGCACATAATAATTTGATCATAATTGGATTCCAGTGGTCATGTAAAACAGCATACTCCAATTTTTTAGATCAGATTAGAAATAGAAATCAGATTAAGAAATCGGAGAGAGAGCTGGATATTAGCTCAATAATTGGATTTCTGAGTGCATGTACACAATCAAACACAGTGATTGGGCTTATTTTTCTCTAAAGTCGTTTGCAAATATTGGTAGCTACAGGTTCCAGGTTTTTGGGGCTGGTGTCTAAAGTGTAGCTGCTTATTTTTTTGCTCCCTTATCCTGTCCAATATTCTTGAAAGTAGTTTTTTTCTGCCTATAAAGTTAAAAGGGAAATATACATTATTAGTATTGCTTTACTCACTCTCACTTTTTTTAGTCACATCCCTTCTTTTGGGTTTGTTTCCAAAGGCACAGTTTCATGGTTCTCTCAGGGGATCTGGCAACCATGGAATTAAATGCAGCAGCCACAAAATGGCTACCAAACACTGTTGGAGAGTCTTTGAAACGCAGTATATGCTCGAGGAAATGAAGAATTTGAACATTCTTCATCTTTGATATTGCAGGAAACATCAAGACAGAGACCATTTTAAAAAGGTGTCATAAAATGTCGTTTACGTCACACATTTACATTTACAGCATTTAGCAGACGCCCTTATCCAGACCGACTTACAATTGATACAATCTTACAATCCAAGCAATTGTGGGTTAAGGGCCTTGCTCAAGGACCCAACAGTGGTAGCTTGGCAGAGCTGGGATTTGAACCCTGGACCTTTTGGTCCATAGTCCAGTACCTTAACCACTAGGCTACCACAGTGAGATTTTTTCTTTCTGTGAGATTATTGGCTGGTTGCAAAGTAGTCTGAATAATCTGATTATTGCCTTACATTGTCATGTAAACTCAGAACATTCCCATTATCTGACTACCCAAGTGGATGTAAATTCGATGACTGGATTACTGGCAAAATCTGATTTTCTGCAGTTATCAGATTATTAAGTGCATGTAAAACACTGAAGCTTATTGCTATTTTTTAAACAGTTACCTATGAGCCATATCGTAGGAGGGGTAAAATGTGTAAGAATGGCTGGAAGAGGCTTAATAGGGCATATCTTCTAATTCTGTATCAAGGGTCAAAAAATTAATGGGCAGGTTAACATTGGCAAATCCTAACTGAATTTAAAAAATCTCATAGGCGAGAGCCAGAAGATCAGCAAAACAAAGGGCAAAGAAAACAAGCACTGCAAACAAGACTTGGGAGTGCATGGCAACAACACAATTAGGAATTTCAGGTATTTAGTCAAGGACTAATAATGACAGGAAAAAACAATGTCAGGCTGCCTGTAGGAACACTGAGGGAATTACTGGTGAGCAAGTAAGCTAAAAATGGGAGAAAATCATTGCAGTCACGGGGAATCTGGGCTAGGATTCGAACCTGGTCTCTCTAAAACTGTGAAGCTGCAGCAGTAACATGGTCATTTTTTTGCCTTAGTGAAACATGAACTCATGGCTGACTGCTGAAGAGCTCCTGACACTCGGATAAGCATAAAACATACAAATATAAATAGGAACATGTTTCGGTTATGTTTGGTTTTAAGAATTTCTAATGATTCTAATAATTATCATACATGTTTCATATGTAGAGTACTTAATTCAAATAAAGAGTAGATTTGTCCCATACTTTCATATTGTACCATTTTCAGTTCGCCAACTTTTTTATATTTTGTCTTCATGTGCAGGAGGAGGACATTGAGGAGAAAATGAGCCCTGATTATGAAGATAGTGATGAGATGCTGTATGATGAGGATTTTGATGCTGAAGATGAGGCAGAGGACGACGAGGAGGAGGAGCAAGAGGATGGTCTGGAAGATGAGGAAGAGGAGGAAGACGAGGAGGAGGAGGAGGAGGTGAAGGAGAGTGCTAAGATGAAGGTCCTGCGCATCGTTGCTGGAGTGGCGGCTAAAGTAAAAGAGGTCATTGGTAATCTGATTACTACAGCAGGGAAGGTGGTGGTGACTATACTGCTGGGCCTGACAGGTGAGAACTGTGAGGTAGTAAGAGTCTTGGGTAATAAGATGCAGTGGTACCTCGGTTCTTGTCATTAATTTGTTCCAGAAGGCTTTTCGAGAACCAAAAATGACGAGTACTGAGCAAATTATTCCCATAAGGAATGATGTAAATTGAATGAATCAATTCCAGACCCTCAGAAAATCCACACTGTGTAAGGAATTATATGCATTAATGGAGCTGATGAGTTTAACAAGTGTTTGGTAGAGCGGTCTTGATAAGTAATGATAAGTAAGTTAAAGTTTAAAACAATTACATTAACTTACAGTTGGCAGAAATCATTAACACAAAGCTTATTTTATACAATAAGTGTTGAAAAATATCATGTAATGGATTGAAAGTGAGAAGTAAAAGTAAAACACTTACTGGATTGGTGAACTCGGGGTGCTAGCATAGCTGCTAATGCTAACTGCAGCCTGTTCCTGTTTCCCCTTTGGTTGGAAGTCAATACTAACCTTTTTAGGATCCATGGAGATATATTTGTACTAAGAATACAGGTCTGTAGATGTAAAAATAAAGACAAACACGATGAAAATAGTGGTGATCTGTACTGAGCAATGACTATTGTGAATCTGAATCACTGATACAGTTTCTATAGTTTACTGAATCATGAACCCTGAATCGAGAACCAAATTTGAGTCCTGAGATGGTCAAGAACCGAAATACCACTGTATATTATTATGACCTAGCAACAATGGTTACACACACACACACACACACACACACACACACACAAATGCATACACACTCACTGATAAAAATAACTCACCAGAAAGGAGTTGTTGTAATCGAATGAAACTTTACTTTTATGAATATAATGATGATATATGTAAGTGATTTTTACAGTACAATATTACAGGAAAAGGATAAGTTTATTGGGAAGAGCTGTACAATTGAAAGGAGGCTCTGGTACCCTGTTTGGCTGCCTCTAGCCTGAACACAAGATGAGATATGGATGGATATTGGAAGCAACAGGTTCAGTATGTTCTCCTGTGGCACTTTTGCTCACAGATGCTGCAGCTGGATCTGTAGATCCTGCAGACTCTACAGTTTCTATAGTTTGCTGAAGCTGGAGTCCCAGATGGTCCCATAAATGCTTGATTGGCGATAAATCTGGCTTGGATACCATTGCTGCGTGTGGGTGAGCATTATCCTGCGGAAAAATGCCAGTTAGAAGCCCTGCCATGAGAGGCAACACATTTGGTTGCAGGATGTCCTGCACATCTCGCTGACCTGTTAGTGCCCCTCATATCGCTGCTAGGGGGGACCGACTGTCATATGTGATGGGTTCCCACGCCAGCAGTTGGGGCAGTGTGTCGCTCCACAGCAAAGGCATTACTGAAGCACTCACCACGAGGCCTCCACAGTCAAACCCGAAAGCCAGATCCCAGACAAAACCTGGATTTGTCACTAAAGACGATACGGTTCCAGTCCAGGTTTCACATTCACAACACCACTGCAAATGAAAGTGATGGTGGCTGGCGGATGGTGGATGTAGTACCTGTTATCTGGAATATGTCCAGAATTTCTACCTTCTAGTACTGATTTGCCCATCATTGTATGTGTAAATAATTTGATTTGATAGATAATTTGATTAGATCTTGCAATTTTGATTTAGTATTGTCATAACACCCATCTAAATAAAAGTATTTTAGTGACAAAGCTCTCAGTTACCTTTTAGTCCTTTGACAGTGAATTCATTTAACATTTGTGGGGTTTTTTCACACCTTTAACTCATTCCACTTTGTTTGCCTCCTCCCTCACAGGCATGATGCTGCCCTCTCTGACCTCAGCAGTCTACTTCTTTGTCTTCCTGGCACTGTGCACATGGTGGTCCTTCTGCCAAACCTTTGACACACTCCTATTCAGTTGTCTGTGTGTGCTGATGGCCATCTTCTGTGCTGGTCACCTCATCGTTCTCTACCTCTACCAGTTCCAGTTTCTCCAGGACCACATCCTACCTGATGACAGCTACGTCAGGTTTGAGGCCGAACATACTGAAATCTTTTAGGAGTTATAGGCCTCTCATTTCTGTCTATTTCTGTCGTTTTTCCTTTAAACCACATCTATTTGAGATCAAAACATTACACACAGTTAGAGAATAAGCTGTTGTTTTTGTGTATATTTACCATGTTTACATGGTTAAGTGTATCAAACCAAATATATGGGACAGCCAGTTGTGTAAGTGCAACAGTGGGCACGTGCCTGGAGTGTCAAAAACATATTGGACCTTGGTGCCATAAAAGAAGGTCACCTGATACGTGATACAATATCATGTGGATGCTGGGAATGTGTAGCCTTTTATCTGGGGAAATGATGACACCAGGATGCACTGTGGGAAGAAGACAAGCCAGTAGAGTAACGTACCTTGACGCAGATGGGCTAAAACAGCAGAAGACCACACTGGGTACTACTCCTGTCAGCTAAGAACAGTCAATTGAAGCTACAATTTACCAGGGCTCACCAAAATTGAACAGACTGGAAAAACAATGCCTGGTCTGATGAGTCTTGATTTCTGCTGCAATTTTCAGACGGTAGGGTCAGACTTTGGCTTAAACAACATGAAAGCATGGATCCATCCTGCCTTGTATCGACGGGTCAGGCTGATGCTGGGGTTTAATGGTATGGGGGATATTTTCTTAATACCAGTTGAGCATTATTAAAATGCCACAGCCTACCTATTATTGCTGATAAATCTAAGAATGAAACTGAAGTCATGGAGTCATAGTTCAAATAAAATGTGAAATATGCGCATCGGCATTAAGTGGTCCGATACACAGAGTCACTCTAGGATCCTGAGTCTTCTTGCTTCCTCCACTTCCGTACCATTGATTCGTTAATGTTGAATTCTCTCGCAGCTGCTCTATGTCCATGTTGTACTGCGTGACTGATAGTGTTGAGTTTGATATTCGCTTCAAAAATAAATGAATGAATGCACGTACCCTAATGCTGAAGCACATACCGTATTACTCCGCTATGCCGCGCACTATGGTGGCCGTAAGCTTCGTAACTTACCAAGGCCGTGCTAAAACATTTTGACAGATTTATGAGCGCCGTGTACCATCTACAATCGGTTCTAGGTCAGAACGCACAACCAGAATTAATTCATACATTAGGCGCACCGCATTTAAAGGCGCACTGTCGATTTTTGAGAAAGTTAAAGGATTTTAAGTGCGCCTTATGGTCCGAAAAATACGGTACTTAAGGTGTCTCAAAAGATCGCTGAGTCTTCAATCTTGAATGCTGTTATTGACACTTAATGGTTCCTTTTGCACAAAGCAGATATACTGGTGACAAGATCACCTTGCTTTCGGCAAGTGTGTCGTTCATTTCCGTGTTGATAGTCTGTGCGGTGAGGCTGTTCCTTTAGATTCATGGTTTCCCTTTCATTATTCAGCATAATTACCTGTTTATTTATTTATTTATTTGTTGAAACCATGTTTCCAAAGGCATACATTGCAAACACACTATAAAACGGACTTCGGAGTGCACTGAGTGGTCCAAAGCTGACTCTAGACAGATTGTTATTAACCCTCCAAAGGACCCTGTTTAGCAGGAGCTCTGTGTAATTCTGAAGGCTTCCTAACAGTTGTGTTCTGTATTATGAGATCTGCTGTTATTTGAATCAATACTCATATTGTAAATAAAATATGTGTAATGCTTCCCTGCAGCATTACAGTGTTGTAGTCCAGTAGTGACTCTGCCGTAGCTGTTTGAAAGTAACAGAGCTAGTCTGTCATCAGCCTGTTTAAGGCACAAGTCAGAACCCGTTTAACACCTGCCCTCATTCACTGTTATAATAAGCTGCCTCAAATGGGCTTTGCATGTGAAGTACTCAGTTGAGTGGCTCATGACTATGAGTAATTGTCATAGTTTTAGCTGAATACTATTGAATTATAATCTAGATTAATACTTTATTATACATGTATTTATATAAATATATATAAAAAACAGTGGTGTGCAGTGCATACAGTGGGTACCCCTTCTGCTGAGTAGCATGTGCGAAAGAGCACAACAATGTCCTTCCCATAACATACACTCTAGCTAAGGCGGATGGTGATCATGTCTCCATATACACTTTCCCAGTACCTCGCTATTTTTGTCACTGACTTCATCATTAGAAATTGATCTAAGAGATTCTAATTCAGTTGCCTTGAACCAGTAAGGCTGTTTTTTCCAATAACATCATTGTCTTGGATGGTGCTCACTTCCCCCTATTCATTGCATTTAGTCTTAGGCCCCCATTAAGGCACTCTTACACTCTGCATATCTCATGTTGGGAGCAGTGGATTTAATTCACCTGAGACATATTTGTATGCTTGCTAAAGGTACCTGTGTAAATTGCTGATGTAAAATCAGTAAACACTGATTAACACTATAAAAATAAAAGCTGTTTTCTTCCCTGACTGTACTGACTCACTGTAGCAGCAATAATAACTAACACAGTAGGTGTGTCTGTGCACGGCCTGATTATGGCTGTTGACAGAGTCTTGGCCTTGGTCTGCACAACTGTTGAGAGAGCTTGTTGACAGAATCCATTTCCCGCATCCCGTCGCCTTCACAATAGAGTCATGTGACTCAACCATTCCTAGAAACAGGAAAAGTCCAAGCAGGAAGTAGCATACTGATACTATCCACCCAAAAGGAAGAGTCGGACGCCCACACGTCAGCTCTTTGGTGCCAACTGACTCTACTGAAGAATAGAGATGTCTTTTAAATCATGGGAAATGAAAATACTGTTTTAATAACAGGAATTTGTTAGGATATTATTTCTATTTGACCCATCGTTCAAAGCTCATTGAACAATAAATGGCTTAATAGCACTACGTTGGAATTTCCCGCCTTTTCTCACAATTTGCGTTTACAAATTCTACAGCATGTCTTTCTGCATAAAGATGTTTCTTTCTTTTTTTTTTTTATGTCTTTCCTGTGCCTGGCCAGGTCGAGACGGTGGCATCATCTAAAGTCTCGTAGATGGGTTTCTGCAGTGGTGGGCTGCTGTACCGCCCTACTCCATAATATAGCATTTTTGACTGAAACAAGTATAGTATTAATATGCAAGCTTCCTTAATTATATAATGGCACAGAAAATTAAAAGCACATCATCTGACATCACTGTGTCAAAGTCAAATTTATAAAGCAACAGTGGCTAGGAAAATTTCCCTAAATGTGATAAGGAAGAAACCTTCAGAGGATCAAGACTCAAATAGAGACCCAAACTGTATGTAAGAAATAAACTAAATAAAATCTAAATAACGTATTTATAATAGAATTTAAATACACATAAGCTAAAAAAGTGACTATAATAAAAAGAAAATACAATTAAATATAGACCATAATAAATAAAATAGAGAATACACTAATAAGAAGAATATGTTGAGCTAGAGAATGTAATAAATAAACTATAGTATTTACAATGCATTCATAAAGTCTTTAGATCCTTTCAGTTCTTTCAGATTTTGTTATGTTGAGGCCTTGGGCTAAAAAAAAAAATCTAGTTTTTACCCATCAATTTGCACTGATAATGCGAAAGTGATAACAGAATTGTAGAAAGCTTCTCAAATGTATATAAAAAGGAAAACTGAAAATTTCATATGGACATAAATATTCAGACCCTTTGCTATGAGACTTGAAATTGTCTACAGTGAAACGTGGTGGTGGCAGCATCATGCTGTGGGGATGTTTTTCAGTGGCTGGGACAGGGAGACTGGTCAGGGCAGACAGAAAGCTGAATGGAGCAAAGTACAGATATATTCTTAATGATAACCTGATCCAGGGAGCTCAGGCTAGACTGAAGGTTCACCTTCCAACAAGACGATGAGCCTAAGCACACAGCCAAGACAACACAGGAGTGGTTTAGGGACAGTTCTGTGGATGTCCTAGAGTGGCCCAGCCAGAGCCCTGACTTGAAATCAAACATCTCTAGAGAGCCCTGAAAATGGCTGTCCACAGATGATCCCCATCCAACCTGACAGAGCTGGAGAGGATCTCCAGAGAGGAATGACAGAAAATCCCCAAATGCAGGTGTGCAAACCTTGTGGCATCATACCCAAGAAGACTCAAGGCTCAAAGTGTACTGAGTAAAGTGTCTGAATACTTATGTAATTGCAATATTTTAGGTTTTCCTTTTCAATAAATTTGCAAAATTTCAAAAATTCTGTTTTGTGCAGAATGATGGGACAAACCTGATTTTTTGAATTTTAGCACAAAGAATAGAATAGAATATCTATATGGTCATTGCACGAGTACAACGAGATTGTTTGCAGCTCTCATACTGGAATGCTATAAAGACGAAAGTCAATAGAATTACTGTTTAATGAATATCTAAGAATAACACAATGAATACAATAAAATAAAGCCTATGAAAGGGTCTCTTGGCATTACTTAATCAGTAAACATAAAATCACTGGAGGTTTTTGCTTTGGTTCTTTATGGATTCAATGCAGAAAACCTTAGCGTTTTTATAGTGATGGGAAGTTGTATACAAAAGATGCATGACAGAACATATAATCAGATGTATGTACTATAATTGCTCTCTGTATTATAAGATGCAGGACTCTTATTCTCTTTCTGTCTCTTTCTTTCCACAGCCTGTTCGGCATCACCCCTATAGTCAGGCCAAACTGCACCACCACATGGAAGTTAATTGTAAACTCACAACTGAAGTGGCACCATTTTGTCAATCCCATCATGCTCCTGGTGCTGTACTACACCCTGGCCACGCTGATCCGTCTCTGGCTGCAGGATCCAATGATCATGGTGAAGACTAATGTTTCATTTTTATGGTTCCGTATTCTGCACTTAATATAGTGGTTTTCTATTGTGCAGGACTCTTTGTCATTGCAGTACCCGGAATAAGTACTCACCCCAGACTTTTTCACATTTTGCAGTGTTACAACTTATTAATTATTAATTAAAAGGCCCTTATAGTCTCCCCCACAATTATTGGCACCCCTGCAAAAAAGGGAAAGTGAAATTTTTGTGAATTAGCTGTATCTCACACTGGAATAAAATGAGAGAAATCCAACCTGTTATTGAAGTAATCTGAGTAAAAAAAAATCCCTCATTACTATTTTTACCAAAACCAGATATGCCATCGTTAGTAGCATCCCTAGAACTGGAGCGTTATTCCATTTAAACTTTACTTGGAGTGTCCAGGAACGTCCATGCTAATCCCTGACTTCCTGTTTCACTGGAGAATCTATACCCATATATACACTAAGGGCAATAATGAACAGTTATGAACAATGAACAGTTCCAATCAGCTGGAACTGTGACAAACTTGCCTGGATGAGGACCCAAGTTTATATTTCCTCTCCACACAGTGAGGAGGATGGTAAGGGAGGCAAAAGAAATCCCCCAAGGATCACTGTTACAGAAAAAAGTAGCATTTTGTATCACCAAAACTACTATCAGATGCCTTCTCCACTGCTGCCAACAGATTATCTGGAAGTCTTTCCTGTCAACTAACTCATAAATATGAGTGCAGGTAGTTCGCTAAAATTGTCTGGGACCATGCTGTCTGGTCAGATGGGACAAAAATTGAGCTTTTGGCAACACTAAAGGTGAGTTTGGCATAAAATGAAGGGTGACTACACTGAAAAGAACCGGATGCCCATTTTTTGTGTGATTTGGGTTCTGTGAAGTTCTTAGGCAGTTTTTCCTCCAAACGCCCTGGCAACCACGTTAGGGTAGATGGCAACGTGGAATGAAATAAATGAAATACCAGGACATTTTAAAACCAAATCAGTCTGCTTCTGCCAAGAAAGTAAAATTGATAGTTATTGGATTGTCCTTCAGGACAGTGATTTAAACATACTGTATCTCTAGATCAACGCAAAAGTAGTCTACTGAACACAACATAAAGCTCCTGCCATGGCCATACCAGGCAGACCTAAGCTCCATAGAAAGCCTGTGGGTGAGTTGAGTAAAAGAGTGCGCAAGAGAGGCTCTTTTATTGGCAAAGGGAAGTTGTACAAAATATTCAGTGCAGGGGTAACATTAATTTTAGCACATGTGGTTTTGTTAAAAATAATTATTTCTTGATGAGTTTTTTTTCCTTATTTTTCCAGAGTGAGATTAGCTAATGCACCAAATGGTTATATATACGTTTCACTCATCTTTACCAACAATTGTGGTTGGGACTGTGTTTCTCTTTTGCATAGCCATTTTCTTGTAATGCTTATGTTAAAATAACAAGGATTGCATATATGTAGTGATGTTTGTCCATGTAAAATGTTTATGTAGGTGTGGTGAATGTAGGTGTCTCAGAATGTGTTAGAGTGACTGCATGGTGATCACATGTGCCAGAAGTACTAGATATTATTCTCAAATCCTTTCTTAGTCCTACAGCTGAAATAAATGCTTCTCGAGCTCAGTCAGCAAACACATATCAACATCACATAAAAGAAAAACAATCTCATATGTCCCCCACTTATCCTGATCAGGGTCATGGGGGAGGGTGTGAGCCTATCCCGGAATTCATTGGGTGTAGGTACATGTATGGTCGGGTGGTAGAAATCACCTTCACTTTGCAAGCCCTAGGCTCAGGTCCTCAGACACTACTGTTTCCAGCAGCTGGTTCTTACCACTATGCCACCAAAGCTAGTCAACATCAAGTGGGTGATTTGTATTATTTTTTGCCTCAGGGCCTTTTTTGCAACTGAAATTGCTAAAATAAAGAAAAAAACAGGTGTGTCCAAACGTTTGACAGGTACCGTACATACAGGCACTCACAAACCTACACACCTACACTTGCACATATACACAAACTCATACAGTGGTTCTTGGATGTGTGAGAACCATAGTCAAGTCAGATTTATTTATATAGTGCTTTTTACAATGGAGCATTGTCTCAAAGCAACTTTTAGATTATCTCCTAATATCTACGTCCAATCCCAAACTGAGCAAGCCTAGGGCGACAGTGGCAAGGAAAAACTCCCTAAGGAGTTATAAGGAAGAAACCTTGGGAGGACCAAGACTCAAAAAGGGACCCAACCTCCTTGGGCGGCATAGATGATAAATCTAAGAATGAAACTGAAGTCATGGAGTCATAGTTCAAATAAAATGTGAAATATGCACATCGGCATTAAGTGGTCCCATACACAGAGTCACTCTAGGATCCTGAGTCTAAGCAGGAAAGTCATCCCCAGATAACTGGAGGAGGTTGAGGGTTACTGCCCTCTGGTGTGGCCTGGGTATGGTGAGGCTGGAGCTTATGATGGAAGCAGCTTGAATGAAGCTGAAGCAGATGAACATCACGTGTGGGGCAGGAACTGGCACAGGAACACAGTTCAGAGAGAAAACAGAAAAATGCAATTAGTTATTGATTAAGAGCACAGTGTCTATTAACAATCACTGATGCCATGTGTAGCATGAGACCCCGGCAGCATTAGCTATAGCAGCATAGCTAGAAAGAGGAGAACTGGAAGGTAGCACAGCCAAGAGGGATCACATGAGACATCGGCAACCCCACGGGAGGCAGAAGACAGCAACCCAATGTCTCTGATCACCATTTGACTATGAACCCCCAGTATTTCCTGCATAAATATGACCTAAACATCATCACATTTTCAAGTTGTAAAAGTAAATAAAAAAGAGCCCAGTAAATCAAATGAGACAAACATATTTGCTCATTTACTTATTGAGGAAAGTGCTCAATGTTATATTACACATTTGTGAGTGGCAGAAGTATGTGAACCTCCAAGATGACCCAAATTCTCTTGATACTCAGTTCATAGACAGATGTCCTGACATTTTCCTTCAGAATTTGCTGATATCATTTATTATTCATTATTCCAGCCATGATGGCAAGCCGTTCTGGCCCAGATGCTGCACAACGAGCTCAAACCATGATACTACCACCACCATGTTTCACAGATGGGATAAGCTTCTTATGCTAGAATGCATAATGCTATTCACACACACATACGTACACATATACGTACATAAAATAGGAATAAAGGTTGAATGAATTGATTGATTACAAAATGTTATCAGAATAGCAAAAATGAAATTACGTTGACATTTTTTAGGGGGCACAACAGCAATTCACTAGCCTGCCGCTAACAGTGACCTGGGTTCACCTGAGCCCTCTGAATTTCGGAATGGACCCTGGAATGCCAGTCCATCACAGAACAATACACACTCACTTATCAATTGTGACTTACACCTGGTGCAGATCGGTATTCTGCCAGGGGTTTGGGATATGGGAGGTGTATCAGGAGGGGGAGAACGTACCAAATTCCACATAAAGATTCATATGATTGAGTATGTCCTAGGAAAGCAGCTCTTGCTTATTTTCTTTTGCAGGTCCAAGGTTCTGTTTTATGGAACCCGTTTGATGGCTATGAGTAAATCTATAGGTCACACCATAAACTCCAAATGACCAGTTCAGCATCTATATACATTAGCACTACCAAACCCTGTTCAATCATTAAGCTCACATGTAATGTTGTAATAAAATGTTTTACCGTGTTTATAGTTCATGAGACCAATTGACTCTACCATTTGTGTGTGCAGTGAAGCATATTATTATTTACACTAACAACATACAAAATGTTTTTCAGCAGTATATATATCTAATATCCATCACTTCTCAGTAGACAGGAAAAGATTCATGCAGCACTTTCTGTCCTGCCTGTGGCTACATGATTCCACAGCACACAGTTTTATAGAGTGGTCAATAGCCTGTGTCCTTTAAAAACCTGCCTGTCTGAGAACATATTGATCTGTGGGCTGAGTGTTTCCCTGTTTGCAGTTTAGAAAGCAAGCGAAGATCATCTCTGATTACAGTGTAAATCTGTAGGTGACAACATATGGAGCCCATTCCAGAAAACAGTCAATGTTAATAATAGTTATAACGTTATTACTACAGAATGTGGTCTAGGATCATCCTGCAAAATCTATGTATGGAGTTGAACTTTGATTAACATCGCCAAGTAATCATGTTGTTCTTAAAATTATAACAGGAAACAGTAATAGTGGTATCACTATTGAATGTCTTTAAGGCTGAACCAGCAAGATCAGTGGACTTTATCTTTTGCTTCTCATTTTCATTCATTGAGAACATTTGTTTCATCTTCCTTCTGTTGATTACCTTGTCTTTTAGGAGACTGAAGAAGAGGGAGAGAATGAAGGGATCATAGCTAATACAGCAGAAAGGAGGAGGCACTTATGGTGGAACTCGCGTCAAAAAACCGATGAGAAGAATGTAAGTACCACTCTAAATACCGGTGGATATTATGGATTAATAAAATATTTTAAATGCTTTAAAATGGCTTATGTGCAATGTTTAGATTGCAGACAGTCTAATCTTAATTTGTATTAACAGCAAGTGGAGTAATGTACAAGAGGTCAGACATGTAAGGACCAACAAATTAAGCATTTAAGGAGTCAGATCAGAATACAATCCAGGACTGACTTGGCCCAATAACCTAATACCAATTACGATATAGGACAGTTAAGTTTGGTCAGACTAACTAAATAAAGGACATTCATGTCTGTCTCTAGTCAGTGCATGCTCGCTGGGCATCATTGTAGTACCGTTGTACTGATCATACAGTACGCTGTAAGAAGCCATTTGGAGCTAGTCCCAAGACATTTTTGCGGGATGTATTTTTGTTCCATGTTTCTATTATTAAATTGGTGCTGTGACAAAGTCCCACTCCTATCTATAATAGATGCCTACAGCTTGATTAAATTCCAGCTGAAGACATAGATCAAACAGTGGTGCTTGAAAGTTTGTGAACCCTTTAGAATTTTCTATGTTTCTGCATAAATATGACCTAAAACATCATCAGATTTTCACGATATAGAGAACCCAGTTAAAAAAAATGAGACACAAATATTATATTTGGTCATTTATTTATTGAGGAAAATTGTCCAATATTACATATAAGTGAGTGGCAAAAGTATGTGAACCTCCAGGATTAGCAGTTCATTTGAAGTTGAAATTAGAGTCAGGTGTTTTCAATCAATGGGATGACAATCAGGTGTGAGGGGGCACCCTGTTTTATTTAAAGAACAGGAATCTATTAAAGTCTGCTCTTCACAACACATGTTTGTGGAAGTGTATCATGGCACGAACAAAGGAGCTGTCTGAGGACCTCAGAAAAAGAGTTGTTGATGCTCATCAGGCTGGAAAAGGTTACAAAACCATCTCTAAAGAGTTTGGGCTCATCCAATCCACAGTCAGACAGATTGTGTACAAATGGAGGAAATTCAAGACCATTGTTACCCTCCCCAGGAGTGGTCGGACCAACAAAGATCACTCCAAGAGCAAGGCATGTAATAGTTGGCGAGGTCACAAAGGACCCCAGGGTAACTTCTAAGCAACTGAAGGCCTCTCTCACATTTTCTAATGTTAATGTCCATGAGTCCACCATCAGAAGAACACTGAACAACAATGGTGTGCATGGCAGGGTTGCAAGGAGAAAGCCACTGCTCTCCAAAAAGAACATTGCTGCTCATCTGCAGTTTTCTAAAGATCACGTGGACAAGCCAGAAGGCTATTGGAGGAATGTTTTGTGGACGGATGAGCGTTATGTTTGGAGAAAGGAAAACACTGCATTCCAGCATAAGAACCTTATCCCCTCTGTGAAACATGGAGGTGGTAGTATTATGGTTTGGGTCTGTTGTGCTGCATCTGGGCCAGGACGGCTTGCCATCATTGATGGAACAATGAATTTTGAATTATATCAGAGAATTCTAAAGGAAAATGCCATGAACTGAATCTCAAGAGAAGGTGGGTCATGCAGCAAGACAACGACCCTAAGCACACAAGTCGTTCTACCAAAGAATGGTTAAAGAAGAATAAAGTAAATGGCCAAGTCAAAGTCCTGACCTTAATCCAATCAAAATGTTGTGGAAGGACCTGAAGCGAGCAGCTAATGTGAGGAAACCCACCAACATCCCAGAGTTGAAGCTGTTCTGTATGGAGGAATGGGCTAAAATTTTAGGACTTGTGTGGAAATCCGATGATGTTTTAGGTTATATTTATGCAGAAATATAGAAAAGGGTTCACAAACTTTCAAGCACCACTGTATATCAAGGCTGCATCCAAACTGACAATGAACGTAAATGCAGTCTGTCAATAGACGGTTCAGATAAAAAGTGAAAGGACCTTCTCAACAATCAGTACTCTTTGGTCTTAGTCCAGACGAAGGCAACCATGTTTCAGGGTTGCAGCACTGCGCTAAAAGCTTTTACCCATTGTGTGAGTGACGGCTCTTAATCTCTCACTATTGCTGCTCCTATTTGTTTCAGCTTTGCATTTGATGTTAGAGAACAGTAATGTCATCGACCTTCTGCTGGTCAATAATTTCAACTCACTCTTTTCTTCTCTCTCTCTCTCTCTCTCTCTCTCTCTCTCTTTTGCTCTCACACACTCTCACTCTCTCTTTAGCTTATATCCACTCAGGATGGTTACAGCACCACTGAGGTTAGAGCACATTTGTCATTTTCCACAGTCTTCTGTAAGCTTTCTGTAGAGATTTGTGTTTGGAGAAAATGTTTATACTTTGCTTTGGAATGATTTTTGGGTGGTTTTTGGAGCATTAAGCTGAAACACTTAAGTTATCAGAATCATGTATACTTGTCTAAGGCTTATGTTCACACTAAGATTCAGTGGTCAAATTTTATTCAGTCAGTTTACTTTACATCATACCTAAATCTATTTACTTATCATTCACTCACTTATCTTTTACTGACTTATCATTTATTTACATATTACCTTAATATTTTATTCTAATTTAGGTATCAAACTTATAGGCACTTATAGGGTAAAGCAGTGCTATCCCACCATTGCAGGGACATGGGTTCAAGTCCCGGAGGTGTGTTCTTGGTGGGTCAGGTGTCAAATGCAGACTCACTTGGGTGTGTCTGGGGGAGGATCATCCCCCAGCGCTGCATTTGTGACCCCTCCCCACCTCTGCAAAGGACTGGTTTCAATAAAAAAAACAAAATACAAAAATTAATAACAGCCCTGTAACAACATATAAGGAACATTACATCAGTTATTGCATGTCAAATTATTAAAATAGTTAATCTCTTTAATCACACCAATTTTATCGCATTAATCACAATTAATCACATTTTTACTTACCGTATTTTTTGGACCATAAAGCGCACCGGATTATAAGACGCAATATCAACGATCGGCTGCTAACGGGTATATTTTCATACATAAAGCGCACCGGGTTATAAGGCGCATGAAATGAAACAAAACTCTTACGTTCCCTCGGAAGCTCAGTTTGGTCTTTACCTGGCAGCCAGGGCGTCTTCTTGCTTCCTCCACTTCCGTACCATTGATTCGTTAATGTTGAATTCTCTCGCAGCTGCTCTATGTCCATGTTGTACTGCGTGACTGATAGCGCTGAGTTTGAAATCCGCTTTGAAAATGAATGAATGAATGCACGTACCCTAATGCTGAAGCACATACCGTATTACTCCGCGATGCTGCGCACTACGGTGGCCGTAAGCTTCGTAACTTACCAAGATTTATGAGTGCCGTGTACCATCTACAATCGGTTCTAGGTCAGGAAGCACAACCAGAATTAATTCATACATTAGACGCACCGCATTTAAATGCACACTGTCGATTTTTGAGAAAGTTAAAGGATTTTAAGTGCGCCTTATGGTCCGAAAAATACGGTACTTTTATTAGAGACAGGATGTGCAAACTCTTATCTCTTATGTGCTAGGAATGTTGTCAAACCGTACAGTTATACTCAACTTGTGTGATGTGTGTTAAGTGTCACATTTTACTCTCTATTTTTTACTAGTTGAAACGTTTCCTCATTGAGTTTTCTCATTGGCCTACATGTTTTAAAGCTGTATAATTGGGGGACAGTGTATTTACTGTAAACGTAGCAATAATGAAATCAAGATTGCATCAAGAAGAGTTAATTACTGTGAAAACTCTTTTCATCACTAGCACTAGCACGCTGTAGCCAAATTTTCATTGCACAGTTTATTGGTGTTTTCCCACAGTTCAAAACCATAAAATCCCATAATGCTAGAGTGCCACACCAGGTACTTTAGCGATCCATTCACCTAGCACTTTATATACAGAAGTGCTGTAATAAAAGTTAAAATAGACACAAGAATTTGGAGATATTGCCGTTTGCAGTAATAGCAATGTTTCTTTCAGGTTTTCATTAGTAAAGAATTTTTTTTAAACCATAATCTGTTTCTGACTCCTGTCCATCTGCATTATGTGTGTCTATCCTGTTTGTTTTGTTTCCACCTCTATGGTTTATTTCCTGTTCTCATTTCTGTTAGACATGGCTGTTAATTATTCACACCTGTTGCTTGTTGTCTTTGTGTCGTTAGTCTATTTAAACCTCTGTGTTTTTGCTTTTACAAAGTATATTATGTGAGAAACTGCATTGCCATAGTTGACAGTGGTTTATTTTTTTGTGTGCTGAACCTGTCTGCCTGTCTATATGTATTTTTGGATTTTTGAGTATGAATCACCCTGTACTCTTATTATCTGCTGGTGCATAAGCTCAGCCATAACTGCAGTTATTGGACATTTGACTAAACCCCTACATAAATGGCTGGATAAAATAAAAACACTTCCTATTTAGCTCACTGATGAATACACTAATCATTTTCTTGTATTCATTTTACCAAATTAATATAGTAATAGTTTATTGTTAATTGTTTGCTCTTAATTTACGCTAGCTTGCGACTAACATGTACATAGTATGTTTGAGAAGTATCCAGTGACTGCAGACATGGTGAGAATTGTGCTTCAAATTAGTACCTGGCCTTCAGCTCTATGTTCTTTCACAGCCAATCTCAGTCGGTAAGATGATTTTAAAGCTTGGGAAATCACAATGGGCATGCAAAATCAATGAACAATACACTGATCAGCCACAACATTAAAATCACCTGCTAATATTGTCTCACTCATGTTCTAACCCATGGAGGCATGGACTCCACCAAACCTCTGTGGGTGTCCTGAGCTATCTGGAGCCAAGACGTTTGCAGCAGATCCTTTAAGTCCTGTAACTTGTGAGGGTGGGCCTTCATTAATCTGACTTGCTTGTCTGGCACATCCCATGCTGCCCAATTAGACTGAGATCTGGGGAATTTGGAGGCCAAGTCAACACCTTGAATGCTTTGTCATGCTCCTCAAACCATTCCTGAACAATTTTTGGAGTGTGGCAGGACGTATTCTCCTGAGAAAAGAGGACATTTACCATTAATTGTTGTCATGAAGGGCTGTATTTGGTCTGCAACATTGTTTAAGTAGGTGGTACGTGTCCACATGAATGCCAAAGCCCAATGTTTCCCAGCATAATATTGACTCACACTGTCATTGTTATTCAAGTAGTTTTAATGTTAAGGCTGTTCCGTGTATTTTGCATCTGTTGGGTGTTACTAAGGGTATGGGTACCTATGACAAAGAATAAAATATAATTCATTTCATTTCTCAAATTGACCTGACAGGCAGTGGTAGTAAACTCTAATGGGACATCTGTTGGTTATGTCAACACTCTGAATTCTGAGAATGGACCCATCAGCCTGGACCTGTACTCCATTCCTAAGTATAAAGCGGATCAAACCAATAACATTGATGGTGAGACAAATTTTTGCACTCACTGTGAAAAAACACTTGTTTCTCCAATTGAAGTAATGCATGCAACAGTTGACAGATGCCAAGAAACAATTAATAACCACATTCAAATTATACATTTAATGACACACTCTGAGATTTCTCCACCTGCTGACACTGCGAATGCGTGTAATGATTGTCCCATGGCGCTTTGCACAGATCATAAGGATGGAGACGTGTATGAGGTGGTGGAGATGCCACCGGAGGAGGAAGAGGAGTTGAAGGAGGAAGAAGAGGAGCAGTCTGCTGCTCCCGCAGCTCTTGTTAATGTCTTCCGTTTTATCATGAAGCAGAGCTACGTCTGCGCTCTCATAGCTATGATGGTGAGCAGGTCAAAAAACAAAGTTTAAGCATTATGGATCATTTTTATGTAGACTGATACATTATTGTCCTGAATTGTATTTTATTTACTGTTTAATATTCAGCCAGCCATTTAGAAAATAAATCATAGTAGCACTTAAGACTTCAGTACAATTAGTACCTCATATTTAAAAAAGATACAGCGAGTATGGGACTGGCATCCCGTCCAGGATTTGCTTGCCCCTATGCACAGTGATCTGGCTGTTGTACCATAGAATGGCTGTTAGAGCCCCCACAGATTTGACCGGGAATTTATCAATCATTTTCAATGCATACTTTGCACGTTGGATTTAAAGTATGTAAAAACTGGCAGGTTTATAAAGCAATTTCAATGAGTAATAATGTACTACTGTATACACATACAGTAATAGCTGATACAGTGATACCTTGGTTCTCGTCGTTAATTCATTCCAGAAGCCTAGTCAAGAACCAAAAACATCGAGCACAGAGCACATTTTTCCCATAAGGAATGATGTAAATTGAATTAATCCTGTTCCAGACTCCCAGAAAATAAACACTGTATGAGGCATTATATGCATTAATGGAGTTGTGCTGTACAGGTGCTCCCTGATTTATGATGGGGATATGATCCGGCAAGTCCATCATAACTTAAATGTAACATGAACAGACCAGTTTAATGAGTGTTTGATAGAGCGATCTATACTGTATCATAGCGGAGATATGGAAAGGATACTATGACAAGTAATGATAAGTACGTTAATGCTTAAAACATTTACATTAACCTACAGATGGCCAAAATCATTAACACAAAGCTTATTTTACAATAAAGCGTTGAACAATCTCATTTAATTTAGTGAGTAATGGATTGAAAGTGAAAAGTTAAAGCAAACCACTTGATGAACTCTGGGCGCTAGCATAGCTGCTAAGATAACTGCAGCCTGTGTTCTGGAGCATTCAATTCTTGTTTTGCCTTCAGTTGACTATTATAAACTGACATTTTTAGGACCCATGGAGACTTATTTGCACTAAGAATGCAGTACTGTAAACGTTAAAAGTACTGTAGTACTGAAAAAAAAAGAAAACACCAATTCAAAAAATAGTGGAGATCTTCTTTGAGGGGTATTGTGAACCTGAATCGTGTACTGAATTGTGAATCTTTAATCGAAGAGCCGAGACACATTTTTGTAGTCAAAGGGTTAGCTCCTACTAGTTTTCTGTCATTCAGACATGAATTATGTTTATCTAAGACAGATTTTTATTTCCTATTACAAATTCTTAACATCTAGGCTGCTTAAGCGAACAGACACTGACTAGAAGGACTTTAAATGGTGCATATCTGTAGTGGCTAATCTGGAAATTACACGTGTATGATATCATAAGTGATAATAAGTAACATAATAGTGCTAAATATTATTAAGCTACATTGCGAAATGCATTTATGTCTGACTGAAAATAGTAGATAAGTATAGTGGGGGGTTTTTCACTTTTGAAAAGGGTGTACCAAGTAACTGATTAGAACAGATTAACCAGTGGGGCTTTGTAATAAGGACATTTAATATGGTACATAATTTATGCATATTTATGAGGTACCATCAAAATTCATTTGGACTTCCTGGACTTTTTCCTTATTGTTGTATAGGTAGACACATGAAGCAAACAATGAAATCACAGCATTCAGCACAACGATAATCATTTCACTCCATTTTACATACTCTGTGTAGTCCTTGTAGCCTGCATTTTCCCATTGCTTTCACAGTTTGTACTTTACTGGTTTTTATGTCAACAGTTTTTTTACATTGATTAAAAGTACATATGGCTTACTGTTTCCTTTCTTACTGTCTTAGGCCTGGAGCATTACATATGTGAGCTGGCTGACGTTTGTGTTCCTCTTGTGGTCATGCACTCTGTGGATGGTGCGGGACCGGAGAAAATATGCAATGCTGACTTCACCTTTCATGGTGGCCTATGGGAACCTGGTGATGGTGCTGCAGTACATCTGGAGCTTTGAGAGCCTGAATCCTGTACCTGGTCTCTTCCTCCAACCCACCATACCCTTTACTGAACTCTGCTCCAAGGTAAATCCCCCTTCCTGGCAGGTATTAAAAATACTGTCCCATATCTCGTATCGAGGGATAGAGATCTTAGCCAGTTCCACTTTGCATCTGTGTAAGCGCGATTACAGGACTGAATGAAAAATGTAGTCTTGTTTTCAATAAGAATGCAGATGGGTGATTTCATGAGGATCTTGTTTCCTGAACACTTTGGGTGTATTTTATGGACTTACATACATACATATTTACATTTACAGCATTTAGCAGACGTCCTTATCCAGAGTGACTTACAGTTGATGCAGTCTTACAGTCCAAGCAATTGTGGGGTTAAGGGTCTTGCTCAAGGACCCAACAGTGGCAGCTTGGCAGAGGTGGGATTTGAACCCTGGACCTTCTGGTCCAGAGTCCAGTACCTTAACCGCTAGGCCACCACAGACTTTGGACTGCTGATGACAAAAAACACTTTCAAAGTTTTATTGAGCAGCTTTTATAGCCTGCCAGCAGCTAACCTGACTAAGCATACCTAGACATGTGGTAGCCTAGTGGTTAAGGACTGGACTTTGGACCAGAAGGTCCAGGGTTCAAATCCCATCTCTGCCAAGCTGCCACTGTTGGGTCCTTGAGCAAGACCACAATTGCTTTGTAAGAATGTACCAATTGTAAGTCGCTCTGGATAAGGGCGTCTGCTAAATGCTGTAAATGTAAATGTAGACATGCCCAAGACGACATTTGCATACACATAGCACCTGAGTGCATTTGTGGGCAATATACTAGTAGACAAATTATGATGGGAAATAATGATGTACATGTATACAATTAGCTAATAGGTGCCCATTATTGATTAGTGTCACTCTTGATTGACAAGGAGGAGCCTACCAGAGGAGCATGGTTTGCTTATGCTCTGTTGCAGTCCTGGCATCAGATAGCATTGATGTCCTCAGACTTCAGCCAGTGTTCAACTCAGTCTTCACCTCACAATCCCCTAACGATAGCACAAGAGCCTTACTTTTGTGCCACACGGGAGCTGATTCAATTTTACCAAAATAACCCTAACCTCTATGTGTGTGTGTTATCTTTCCTGCTTGATTTTCCTAATTTTTTTTTTTTAATAAACATCTTAAAATTCCTATACAGCCGATGTAATTTGTCTGTTACAATAATTACAATTAGAAGATTGTTTGGTTTGTCAATGCAGATTTCTTTTGCCAGTTCATATTGGGAATATTCTATAATACTGTAATGTCTTCAACGGTACATGTGCTACTAAATCCTTGATAGGTGCTGTGTTTGCTGAGCTTTTGGCTACTGCTGCGTCAGACACTGACGGAACGACAGGACAAATTGAAAGAAGAAGCAGCACTTACTGAAGTTTCTGTGGAATCAGCAAAAAAGGGTGAGGTGGACACCATAGCTGACAATAGAAATGTAGAGGTGCTCAGGTGGAGCAGCAGTCCAGTATGCTAGCCCACAATGACATATTTCGAATCTCGGCGGAAACTATGCACAATTGACTGTGTCTGAGGGAGAGTGTAGAGCTGGGATCATCTCCCTGCTTCTACAACAGTGGCCCCATCAGGAGATTGAGGTGCTGGCAAAGATGGTGGCAAACTTAGTACGTTCCTCCATGTGAATTCCATCTCATCAAAGACGTTTGCTACCTGCCAGTGTAAAGAAGCAGTCAGGGGTCACAAGGAGATAAATAATGTTTTTTTATTGAACATACATAAACATTTTTTCATGTAACATTTTATAGCGTCTCCATTATTAGATATTTATACAAACTTTACAGGTTTTAAGCACTTTGCAGGCTATATTTAGATGTTTTTAATAAGACTAAAGAGACAAAAATACTGTACGTAAAACCAATTCTATATGTTGAATAGAACATATAGATCATTCTCAGCACTACATTTACACTGTGTTAGTGTGCTGGTATGAGTACCTCAGTACACTGCTACCTCAGTGTCACTGCTGGACTGAAAATATTCCACTTACCAAAAATGTTTAGCCACCAGCATCCTGTAGACAGCGTCCTGTGAGCACTGATGAAGGATTAGAGAATGACTAAGGCAAACTGTGCTACAACAGATGAGCTACTGTCTCTGACTTTACATCTACAAGGTGAAGCAATATGGTAGATGTATCTAATAGAGTCCACAGTAAGTGAGTGTTTTTAAACCTCCAGCAGCACTGTTGTGTCTTATCAAGGGGACTAACAAAGAATGTAGAAACAAGCAGGTTTATCTAATAAAGTGACTGGTGAATGTCATTGTGTTATTTAAAGCATACTCTGATGAGTGAGTAGAAATGCTTTGCGTTATAGAGGTGGAGAAGCCGGAGGAAGAGGAGGCTGAAGACAATGACCTGATGCAGGTTGTGGGAAAGCTGGTGATGGCCATGTTGGTGAAGTACTGGATTTATGTTTGTGGCGGCATGTTCTTCTTTGTGAGCTTTGAAGGACGCATCGTCATGTACAAGATCATTTACATGATGCTCTTCCTCTTCTGCGTGGCCCTGTATCAGGTACAGATGTCTGACAAATAAAGGCTTTCAGCTCAGCGCTTTACTGCATGTGTAGTATTGACATCAGTGTGTATTTGGTGGTACGGAGCTGTGACTGTGGGTGCTTCATTTCCCCAGGTGCACTATGAGTGGTGGAGAAGGATTCTGAAGTATTTCTGGATGTCAGTAGTGATGTACACCATGCTGGTGCTTATACTCATTTACACATGTCAGTTTGAGGCTTCAATTCCCATCTGGTCCAACATGACTGGCATGAGTGTGGACAAGTGAGTGTAGAACCTATATGGAAAATGTCCGATCAAACAGGACATCCTGGATATTGTAATTTCAAAGGCTAAATCATGTTTAGATATTCCACAGTACTCAGAGGTATTTTAAAGGCATACTCACTCTATGCTCGGTTGCCTTGTATCGTGCCTGAGCATGATTTTTTTTCTCCCTGTTGTATCACAAGTTTTGCTGGCTAGGGTCGCAGGGGAGTCCAGATACTATCCTGGTACTCACTGGGCACTGACAGAAGTACATACTGTCCAGTAGTGGCCCCTGACTATTTTTCCTTGGAGCCCCCCTATGAGTATCTAAGAAAAGCTGCGCTGCCCCCAGCCCACATACAGACAAACACACAGACCAAAAGAATAAACTTATTCATTTCAAATCTTTTTTGGCAAAAAATGAACTTAAATTACAGCTTTTTCCGTTTCTATTGGGTTCCTTTTATAGCTTTATTTTTCCTTTATTCTTTTCAAGACAGCTAAACATTTAGCTAAAAATCAAACATAAGCGTAATCTTTGTATAAGGGCATTTTCCTTTTAACATCCCAACAGAATAGACCTGTACACCCACATCCTTACAATGGAATAGTAATGATTTATGTGTAATAGGTGCCTAATCTATTGGAGTGAAAGTATTGTTAGTGTGTGGGTGGCACTGCTGCCTCACAGCAAGAAGATCCTCAGTTCGATCCCAGGTAGAGCAGTCTGGGTTTTTTCTGTGGGGAGATTACATGTCTTCCCCGTGTCTGTGTGAGTTTGCTCCAGTGCATAGACATGCATGTTAGGTTAATTGGTGTTTCTAAATTTCCGTGAGTGTGTACGTGCCCTACGATGGATTGGCGCCCTGTCTAGGGTTGTTCCTGCCTTGCGCCCTGAGTCGCCGGCTAGGCACCGGCTCTCCTGCTACACTGTCCAGGATTAAGCGGATAAGAAAATGAATGAATGAATGAAATACCCCTTGTATTTCTCTCACTGCTTGCTCTTTTTGTTGTTTGTCAGGTTGAGGGATCTGGGCCTGGAGAAGTTTTCCGTGCGTACTCTGTTCACACGCATTTTCATCCCCACTTCCTTCCTGCTAGTGTGCATTCTACATCTGCACTACTTCCACGAGCACTTTCTAGAGCTCACCGACCTCAACGCTGTTGTTGCCAAAGAGAATAGTGCCATCTACAGGTGAGGAAGTGCCTCACAATAGGTGGATGAATTATTGTTTACACAGGTGGCTGAGAAGTGTGGGTGATGTAGGTAAACTTGGAATGTGGCAGTGCTGTGCAAAAGTCTTAGGCCCCCATTAGATTTGTTGTTTTAGCAAAGGTATAATGACCATATATAACATATTGTTGACGATTGGACCCAAAAATTTCAAACTTCGTCACTCCATAATACTCTTTCCCATTGATAGACATTCCAGTCTTTGTGAGTTTTAGCATATCTTAGTGTTTTCACCCTGTTCCCCATCTGAAAAGTGCTTTCTTGGCTGCTACTCTTCCAAAAAGTAATTCCTCATCAAGCTTCTTCGGACTGTTGAAGGGTCTACTTGGCATTTCGATGAAGCTGCTGGATGCTGCTATTGCTGATGTGTAAGGGGAGGTCACTCTAAATACATGCCACTGTAGAAGCTGTTTTTTCTGCTTGTTTTCAGTTTTTAATACTACATATAAATGATCTGTATTTTCTGGTTGTTCTGGTTGTTCTGCCATTGCTAAAACAATGGTGTGTATCTAGTCTTTTTGCACAGTACTGTATATGCATGGACATACAAGGTCAGACAATTTATATGATCAAAAAAGTATTTGAATGTTTTGAATCATCATTCATTTAAATAGGCACTTTTTATATAGTATTAACAGCGAATAAATATAAAACAAAGCAGTACGGCAGCACTGGGGTAGAACCAAAGATATAACATTTTGTACTGCTTTCTCATTTAGGGATGAGTTCAACAGCTGACTGGTCATTTAATGAGTTTGGCTAGTGAGGTCTTTTTTCTATAGTGTTTCAACCGAAGTGCTAACATATTAATTACCATGATTACATCCAGTATTATTGATAACACTACATTATTTATAATAATGTTTACACACATGAATTTCAAATGCTACTAATCATATAGATATTGTATGCTCGTGTGTACTGATATTTTACTTTTCATATCATACTTTGTTATAATTATTATAGTAACTCATGTCTGGGAGTATGGTGGCATAGCATTTAAAATATATGACTATGGACTAGAAGGTCTACATTTCATGCCCCAGCGCTGCCATGCTGCTACTGAGCCCATGAGCAAGGCCCTTAAAGGCACAGTTGCTTGATTTGTGCCTTTTGAAGTTGCTCTGAATATGTGCGTCTGCTAAAGGACTAAATGTAAATATGTTTTAAAAGAAAGCTTAGACATATAGTTTAAAATGGCTGTGAAGCTTTGATTGCTTGATGACTTTTTTGGCCCAATAACTGTTTGAGAGCAAATTAGATTTACTTATTGATCTTTAAAGCAATTAAAGCAATACTTGGTACAATGTAATGAAAAGTGTCATGTGTAGAATCACCAGGTCTGTTCATACTGTGGGGTAAAACTTCAGTAGTTCATAATATTAATGGCTAAATCTAGGGATGTAGAAGATGAACATATCCAGAGTGAATTACATCTGATAGGACATTATCAAATACAGCTGTTACAATCCAAGCACTTGTGAGTTAAGGGTCTTACTCAAGGGCAACAGTGGCAGCTTGCCAGAGGTGGGATTTGAACCCAGTGCCTTCTGGTCCATAGTCCAGTAACTTAACTGCTAGGTTACAACAGACAGGCTAAATTTGTGTGCCTAAAGTAAATCCAAAATTTTGTTACGCGGCACTCGGGTCACCCTGACCAGGACAATTGGTAAAAAAAAAGCACAACAAATGGTACTTACCGATAACGAAAACGAAAGGAACATTACTGCGCTGTTTTCTGCCTTCAAGGCTGAGATTCTTTTTTCTGTCAGCAGGTTTCGCAAGGTTTCACTTGTACTAGTTTTCTGTCATTCAAGACGTGAAATAGATATATACAAGACAAAGATTTTTTTTTATTTCCAACGGCTGTTGGACAGCAAATGGACGTTAAACGACGCATAACCTAATTATTAATATACAGGACATGTTCTCAAGTCCCACGAGTCTAACCAGTCAGCTAGTAACTCCCCATTCGTTGTCTCATTTACATTAGTGTACCACCCACCTCCAGTGTGTACAGTTATTTTCCAGGTGTTTACCCATCCTTGAATACCCTGCTTTAATAAATGCTTTTATAACCTCATCATCAACAGGACACATTTCAAATTCAATCACTGACCTTTGCTCAAGTGATTCATGTTCTTCTTTTAACCAATTGTTTACTCTCATCTCTCCTTTGCCATCATCTATGGCACTGGCACACCAGTCATGCCAAAGTCAGTGCCCGTATCTGTCTGATTATGGATAGGTGGGTGACTGCTCGTGTCCTGTAGCACCTATGGACCCTTCACTCTGAATGTTTACATTTGACTCTCCTTCCCTCTGACTTTCCTCTTTCCTACTTTCCTCAATTAGTGAAACTGTTCTAAACTGTTTGCTCCTTTTTCTCGACAACAAGAAACCGAATCCCTCGTGAATGATTTGACTGATTCGTGCTTTTGCTAATGAATTCAATAATGCACTTGATCTAATGTGTTTGCTATTGAATTATGTAATGGGAATGAAATACAAGCTCCTATTATTAAATGTCCCTAGCGCACTTCCTGCACCCATGATGACCCTAAAGAGACGTATGGGCCCAAAAGTGACATCTCTCTTTATAGCCTTCTCCCTTCTATCCTCTCACTGCATTCAAAATCCGGTTCTCTCCTTAGCATGCCAGCAATCTGCACGCTTTGTCCCATGTCCACGGTCTCCTCATCCCTGTTTCTTCCCAATGTTTCTCTCTGATGATGTTTTATCACTCTGCAGCATTTGTTCTTTTGCTCTGAGTACGTTTTGCCGTTTGAAACATGTATTTGAGAACTGAGTCTGATTTCGTGTTTCTATTTTACAAACAACTGCTTTTTTAACAGCATCAAGCAAAAAATCCCATCATCTCAGAGCAAGTAAGTGAGCTTGTGGCAGGAAGGAAAAATGCTTACACTGCCATGCAGCCATGCCACGCAAGCTTTCATTTCCCGACCCTCCATCGCCTGAGAAGGAGACAGTTCTAATGACACTGCTGCCTGTTTTTGCGACTCGAATTTTTCATTCACCTGTTCGGATTGCCATGGATTTCTGATTTAGAAAATAATATGCTACATGCTTTTGTTTTCTTTTATTTTACCTAGTAATAAATGACTGACTCTGAAGAAAATTTGCATTTTGCTTGTGGGAAAAGGAATGATTCCATACACACCATTTTCCTCGCCTCTCTCCTGTGAAGAGCCCCAGGCTCACAGCATCCCATGATCCAAACCCTGCCTGACCAATACAACCCCGATAAGCTCTTAGCTGTTTATAAAGCCACTACTCACAGGCTCGCTGCTTATTTTGGTAAATTCACGTTTCGTATAACTAGAACATTACTAGAGACGTTTTGGATAAAGATCCTTAATATTTCTAATGACTATTATGAGCATGTGAGGTTAGTGCTCTTATAAATAGTCAAGTGCGTTGTCTGTCCTGTTGTCTAATTAAAAACTCTTGGTGAACAGACTTGCCCATCCAGACGGGAGCTTGGCAGACCTTACCATGCTGAGCTCCTCTCCTGAGCCGCTGCTGAAGGAGAAGGAGAAGGAGCTATTGGTGGTGGATGGCATAGTTGAGGAGAAAAAGAAGGAGGATGGTTCAGTTCATGATGAGAGCCAACAGTGTAGTGTAGCTACAGATCCAGAGATGCCATCAGAACAGAGCTCAGGTATGATCAAACTGTACATTTTTACATCCAATTCAACGTATCTATTTCTGTTCAGGTGGTATGTTTCATCCATCTCACAATTTCGTCTGCAGATGTGAAAAATAAGTGGCACCTGGTGCTGGACCGTCTGACTGTGCTGTTCCTTAAGTTCCTGGAATATTTCCACAAATTGCAGCTTTTTATCTGGTGGCTGCTGGAGATCCATGTCATCAAGATCGTCTCTTCCTACATTATCCTGGTGTCTGTCACAGAGGTAACAGCATTGTGTATGGTATTGTCAGATTCACTATGGTCCAGATACTGCTAACTGAAGTAATGAGCCAATCATAGCAAAAACACTAAATCGGTAATCCTGCAAGTTCTAGTGGTCCATGCACTTTGTAGTTCTACAACTACAGAATGTAGTCTGTCTGCATATTTTGTTAGTGTCCTTTACTCCATTCTGTAACAGCCAGGATCCTGGGCTACTGTCTGTGACTTTACTACAAGGTGGAGAATGTCTCTAGTAAAATGGACAGTGAGTGAACAGTGTTACAGACCTCCAGCAGCACTACTGTGTGATCCAATCGTACCACACACCACCATATCAATGATCCAACACCCAAATAGTATCTGATCTGTGGAGGTCCTGTGGGGGACTAGCAAAGTATGTAGAGAAACAGATGGACTACAGTCTGTAATTGTAGAACTACAAAGTGCAAAGACCACTAAAACTTCAATAAAGAATAAGCAGAATTTAAACTGAAAAATAAAGAATGCCTAAGACTTTTGCACAGTGCTGTATATATTACCCTTTCATAGTATAAAACGCCTGGATTACCTAATGTTTAACCAAATGTTCACCAAATTACTATCTACTTTAGTTGATTGAATGGATAGAGCTCAACTGGAACCACTAAAGTCACTGTGTCACTGTGTCACTGTGGAAATGACAAAATGTGTGAACAGAAAACATTAATGGTACAATCCCAAATAGAAAAAAGTTGGGACAGTGTGGAAAATGCAAATAACAAAACGTAGTGTATCTTACATTTACTTTTATTTCAATGCAGGCAGTATGAACCCAAGATATTTCATGTTTTGTCCGGTCAACTTGATTTAATTTGATAATAGACATCCATTCCTGCGTTTATCATTTATAAGTGGTTTTTAATTGTAGCTTATTGTATGCAATCTTCCAGTATTTACCTGGTATGGTTTCTAACAGCATGCCTAAACACACGGTCTTTTGAATTTTCACCTAAAAGTAGATAAAGAGGAGCCAACTAAGCAAATGAGACTAAAACAATCATTTATTTATGGAGGAAATGATACAGTATTCCATATCTGTCAG